>LR812534.1:6454655-6696262 GCA_903798195.1 Danio kyathit
ATGGTTTTCAGTTATGGATCTCAAGTCTGGTTATTACCAGATTGAAATGGAAGAGTGTGACAGAGCAAAGACTGCTTTTGTATGTCCTTTGGGATTTTTCGAGTTTAATCGTATGCCTCAGGGCATCACTAACGCTCCTAGTACCTTCCAAAGGTTAATGGAAAAGTGCATGGGCAGTCTCAATCTCAAGGAAGTCTTAGTTTTTTAGACGATGTAATTGTTTTTTCAGCCACATTGGAAGAGCACGAAGCTAGGCTTCTCCGTGTGCTCCAGCAGTTAAGGGAGTACGGATTGAAACTCTCTCCATCAAAGTGTCAGTTTTTCCAAACCTCCCGTGTGTTATCTAGGCCACATAGTTTCCAATAAGGGGGTGGAAACCGATCCTAATAAAGTCAGTGCTCTACACACCTGGCCTAGACCCCAAACCCTTAAAGAGCTAAAATCATTCTTGGGGTTCTCAGGGTACTATCGTCGATTTGTAGAAGGCTATGCAAGGATAGTAAAACCCTTGAATGACCTCACTAAAGGCTATCCACCTTGTAAGAAGGGCAAAAGTCCACCACCTTGCCCAAAGGGCTACTTTAGTGTGAAAGAGCCTTTTGCAGATCGATGGACAACTGCTTGCCAAAAAGCTTTTGAGACCATTATCGAGAAGCTTACAACAGCACCTGTGCTTGGATTTGCCAACCCGAGACTTCCGTATGTCCTTCACACTGATGCGAGTATTTCTGGCTTGGGGGCAGCCCTTTACCAAGAACAAGAGGGAGATATGCGGGTTATTGCTTATGCAAGCAGGGGACTTTCATCCAGTGAGAAGCGATATCCAGCTCATAAGTTGGAATTTCTTGCATTAAAATGGGCTGTTGTAGAGAAATTCCAAGACTATCTGTATGGAATACTTTCACAGTAATAAACCGACAATAACCCATTGACATACATTCTAAAGTCTGCCAAACTGGATGCTGCTGGCTACCGCTGGTTGGCAGCACTTTCTACATTTGATTTTAACATAAAGTATCGGGCTGGCAAATGCAACCAGGATGCTGATGGCCTGTCTAGACGGCCTCATGACACTTTGGAGGATGATCATGCCTCATTGGAAGAAAAGAAAAGAATGAAACTGTTTGCCTCTCATCATCTGTCTTCTTCTTCTGGCCATCAAGATGTGCATTCAGACACAGTTCGTGCTTTATATCACCGTCATCTTTTAAGTGAGGCTGATGATGGCTTACCTTCCATCACATTGGTGGAATCTCTTGCCTTGCAGGCTGATGCTGTGCCTCATGTTTTTGTAAGCTCAGAAATTGGGTGTCCCACTATCCCAACTTATACAGAGGCAGAGCTCCAGCATCATCAAAAATCTGATCCGATCATCGGCCCTGTTGTTACCCTTTTTGAGACAGGAGAGAAGGCTAACGCCGATGTTAACCCTGAGCATTTGGAGCTTAAGCTTTTGCTTAAAGAATGGAAGAGGTTGTTGTTAAAAGATGGTCTTCTCTACAGAACTCGTCAGTCTGACAATGACATCCAATACCAGTTTGTGGTTCCTACATCATTGAGATCTACTATTCTCCAGTGCCTTCATGATGATATGGGGCACATGGGTTTGGATAGAACTCTCGATTAGTTCGGTCAAGGTTTTACTGGCCTAAAATGGCCGTAGATGTAGAGAACAAGATAAAGAAATGTGGACGTTGTGTCCGCAGAAAGACACCACCTACCAAGTCAGCACCTCTTGTGAATATCCAGACAACTCGCCCTATGGAATTAGTATGCATGGATTATCTTTCCCTGGAGCCCGATAGTCACAATATTGCGAACATCTTAGTTGTTACCGATCATTTTACAAAATATGCGGTAGCAATACCGACAAAAGATCAAAAAGCTACTACGGTCGCTAAGGTCTTATGGGAGCAATATTTTGTGTACTATGGGTTCCCAGAGCGTCTGCTTAGTGATCAGGGTAGGGATTTCGAGTCGGAGCTCATCAAAGAACTTTGTGCTGTAGTGGTATTACAAAAGTCCGCACTAGTCCATATCATCTGAGGGGAAACCAGTAGAACGTTTCAATCGAACTCTTCTTGGTATGTTGGGCACTCTTAATGACAAAAAGAAAAGTCACTGGCGAGATTTTGTTAAGCCTCTAGCCCACGCATACAATTGTACCAAGAACGAGGTCACTGGGTTTAGGTCCCTATCAGCTAATGTTTGGGCGCCAGCCCCGGCTCCCAGTGGACATTGCATTTTGCTTGCCTGTTAAAGATAGTGCTCCAAAATCACATTCCCAGTATGTGAAGAATTTGAAGGCCCGACTCGAAGAAAGCTATCAGATCGCTAAAAGGAATTCACAAAAGGTGGCTGAAAGAAACAAGCGTAATTTTGACAAAGCTGTGAGGAGAGTCAACATTGGCAGAAGGTGATCAAGTGCTGGTGAGGAATTTGCGGTTGCAGAATAAACACAAGCTCGCCGATAAATGGGAGTCCACGTTTATAAAGTTTTAAGGAAAATGGAAGATCTGCCTGTGTATACAGTACAGCCCATTGATGGTGATGGTCCTCAGAGAACTCTACACAGGGATCTTTTGCTCCCTTGCGGTGAGTTGTGTGAGCCTGAAGTTGAACAGAGTATGCCCAAAGTACGACGACCAAAGACAAGAAGTCATTCTCAACCCCATGAGGAAACCTCAGACTCTGAGGATGACATGTTGTTTTATCCCAAAGAAAGATGGGTCCAAACATATGATACCCCGACGACAATGGAATTCTCAATAGGACCAGTTCCACAATTGACCTCTCAGCTCCAAGATCAACTGCCCAAGCAACCTATAACGCTAACTAGAGAGACAGTATTGATGTCAAATGCTTCAGATGGGAAACTTTGTACTGATACGTTCAGAAGTGAATCAGATGTATGCCATGAGTACTCAGTTCCTACTGCTGATGGTGAAGAGTTGGTCATCTGTCGTACTAGACAATGCAAGGACTGAAGAAGTCAAAGACCTTGAGCAAGACAATGTTCAGGAAACTATGGTGACAAATAGTGAAGCAGACAAACAGGACACTGCTCTGGTGAACACTTATTCTGATGATACAGTTGTTGACAAAGAAAGTTATAAGCAGGATCCCACTAAAATTGATACACCAGATAAAACACCAGACACCATGCGCAGATCTGAGCGAACCCGGCGACCACCTGGTTGCTTTCACTACCCTGAATTAGGAAAACCCCTAATATCTTTTGCTCAGAGTCTCTTAGAAAGCTTTAACGGTGCACTTAACACTATCAATGATTATGATTTTTCCCCTGTTCATATAGTTTAGGGTAAATCGGTCAAGCATGAAGGGACTCATGCAGAGTAAAGAGGGGAGGGTGTAACCCCCATAGAAATGGGTTTACCAAACGGAGTAGTCACCTTTAGGTTCCTGTAGAGGGCGCTCTCCAACTTCTAGAAAAAAAGACGTTTTCCTTTCCTTTTGTTGACACAGTCAGTGAATGTTCCTGAACATGAACGCGGTCGAGTTTGCGTTGACATAAACCAGTGAATTGTGCTGTATTTTCATTTATTTTAATTTAGAAGTTAATCCTTATTCAGAACATCACTTGAAACATCGACTGAATTGCACTTTTGGTCCTTTTGATCTTTCTCCGGTGAGTGAGCAATGGCTAGCTAGTTACTTTTGTTAATCATTAACTAGAGCTAAGCAGAAGTTTTCGTTGTTAAATGAATGTAATCTTCTTAAAAAAAAAACCAATCGGGGGGGGATTTGATAATATAGTAGTTACATTATTCTTGGTATAAGAGTTATGAGACATTTTAATGTTGTTAGGATTGTTTGCACTGATGCTATTGTGCTTTCATGTGTTAAAAGCTAGCTAGAAATAATTAGTTTAAGCTATGTGCTTATTGTATGCTTTGTGCAACTATATACTAGTGTCTAAATATTCATATAAAGAAGAAATGATATAATTCAATTGAGTGTATAATTGGGTAATTTTATCAAACCTTAAAATTTATAACAAAAAGAGCTATGTTATAAAGAAAAGAAAATAGGGAACCTCTGTGAAATGCTGTTAACACTCATATTGTTGTGTTATGTAATGTAATTAATTTTGAAACATGTTTGAGAAGTAATTTAGTGCAATCCAAGTACAATATATCTGAGGAGATTGGTTACACTACATTGTTAAGAACTGAACATTTATTTCTTCTACACTGTGTAGATTGGTTTTTTTCTGTTGAGATATGAAATGGAACTAAAGATGGCGAGCCCAGCCCAGTGAGTGTAACGGTCATGAAAGTGGTGTGGCCAGCCGCGAGATCTGTTACAGTGTGAGCTGATCAGCTGATTTGTTCGTTAACCCAGCCGATAAGGAGATTCATCTATTTCATCTGTACCGGTAGGAATATTCCAATTATTCAACGCACCTACATCCAAGGAGCAGAAGCATTCACGTGAAATCCAAGTTGTGCTTTGGAACCTGACTGTTGGACTGTTTGGTTCGTATACCGCATTGAGGAACGGATATTGAACTCTGACTCAATTAATTACTGGAGCATCTATCTGAACCAAAACACATTGACCCAACGGGTGTATTTACTTTACACGAAGTCATTTCATTTAATTTGGAAGCTTTTCATGTCCTTTCTTTCAACTAATTTATTTTATTTTATTTTATTTCCTTATTGGAGTACTCCGTTGATGTTTAGATTGTTTATTGTGAGTTTTCTGCAATAAATCAGTTAATTGTTCAACTCCCTCATCCTTCATTAAGCTACCCCTGTGGAACCTAGATTTAATGTGGTACTCTTAATTCTGGTCCAAGTCTAAAAGTGCTACACTAACATTTAATCATGCAGCTGGTATGTTTTAAAGCAATTCTAGCACACTTAGCATGTAGCTACATTCAGTTTTAGCTTTAGAAATTTTAGAACTAATGATAGCAGTATAAGTTGATATTCTGAATTCCTTATGCTTTAATATTTGATCCCTGCTGAAAAATCCAGCTTAAACCAGCCTAAGCTCAGTTCAGGCTTGACTGTATATACAAATAAAAATAATATTAATAATAAAATTAAACTTACTGTCAATTCAAAAATGAGACAACTACAGAAGTTGTAGAACAAGAAAAATGCAGAACTATTAGTAAGTGGCAGTTCCTGTAAAAATATCCCTGCTGAAAAATCCAGCTAATTATCCTAGGCTGGTTTAAGCTGGATTTTTCAGCAGGGATATTTTCGACCAGCCTGGATTTAGAGGACTTTTGGCCATTTCCAGGCTGGTTTCCAGCCTGGTCTTAGCTGGGCAGGCTGGAAAATGACCAGCCTAAACCAGCTAAAACCAGCTTGACCAGCCTGGTTTAAGCTGGACATAGCTGGTTTTAGCTGGGCTCCCAGCCTGGCTAGGCTGGTCAAGCTGGTTTTAGCTGGTCATCTTCCAGCCTGACCAGCAAAGACCAGGCTGGAAATGGCTGGAAAGCAGTCTGGAAATGGCCAAAAGCCCTCTAAAACCAGGCTGGTCGACCAGCTAAAACCAGCTAATTATTCTAGGCTGGTTTAAGCTGGATTTTTCAGCAGGGATATTTTTACAAGAACTGCTACTTACTAATAGTTCTGCATTTTTCTTGTTCTACAACTTCTGTAGTTGTCTCATTTTTGAATTGACAGCAAGTTTAATTTTATTATTAATATTATTTTTATTTGTATATACAGTCAAGCCTGAAATTATTCATATTCAGACTTAATGTTTTTGTTCAAAAGTAAATAAAAGCTGAGAAATATATTTTTTTTCAACATTGATGCCTCATGTACACCGTCTTATTATTTTCTTATTATTTTCCCACCGTCTTGTCATTTCCGGTCAAAAAAACAAACATGTTGGTTAAATAAAAGTAACTTCAAATCCGAATTTGCCAGGGGTATGAATAATTTCAGGCTTGACTGTATGTATGAATGTATGCAATTATGGTTTCAGGAGTACTATTAAAAGAAACCAACTGATGGCGTCACTGTAAAAGTACTGTTTCACTGTAAAACAACTTCTGGTGGAGCAGACTTCTAGCAATTCACAAATGCATCTCTACACTGAAATAAGTGAAGAAAACAGCATTATTAATTCACACGCAGGGACGCGGTCTGCATGGAGAGAGGCTGGAGAACAGAATGCGAGTGTGTGAATAAATGAGTAAAGGGATATCTCTGATGCAGTATCATCTCAGCTGGAGCATTGGCTTGCTTTAGTCCCTTTTTATGTATATATATATATATATATATATATATATATATATATATATCTTACAACAGATTTCTACAAAGGTATTTTTAGACGAATCATTACAGCATCTGGCTCATAAAACAACTACAAACAGAACGAGTGATAAATAATTCAGGCATGAATGTTAGGACGTTCACAGATAAATGCATTGGCATTTTAGATTACACCGTACTACACAGAACTTATAGAAAGACAATGGCAAAGTACAAACTATGATGTGTTAAATATATGCTGGATTCATTGGTACACTATTGGCTTTACTTGTGATGGTGCTTCACGCAGGATCAAAGTGTAAAAAATCAAACTCCGCACTGGCACAAAATCAATACGTATGCTACAGAATATTGGCGCTGGCCTGTAGACCTTGAAACTAGAAGTACTTTGAAATAAAACCGTGCTGTAGTAACACCACTGGTGATAGTCAAGGCTGAGTAAGACTATCTTCTGCAACTGCGGCAAGATCACAGGCACAAGGTCAGCATCATAAACGGTATACACTCACTGGCCACTTTATTAGGTACACCTATCCAATTGCTCGTTAACGCAAATTTCTAATCAGCCAATCGCAGGCTTGTATGATATTTGGTTGATTTTAGGTTGTGTTGGAAAGTGACCAAAATCCAACGTCGTGCCAACATCTTAAACCAGGGGTGTCCAAACTTGGTCCTGGAGGGCCGGTGTCCTGCTGAGTTTAGCTCCAACTTGCTTCAACACAGGAAGTTTTTTGTAGGCCCAGGAAGTTTCTAGTATAGGGGTCACCAAACTTGTTCCTGGAGGGCCTGTGTCCTACACATTTTAGCTCCAACCCTAATCAAACACACCTGAACAAGCGAATCAAGGTCTTACTAGGTGTACTTGAAACACCCAGGCAGGTGTGTTAAGGCAAGTTGGAGCTAAACCCTGCAGGCACACCGGCCCTCCAGGACTGAGATTAGTGACCCCTGTTCTAGTACATCTAGTAAGAGCTTGATTAGCTGGTTCAGGTGTGTTTGATTAGGGTTGGAGCTAAACTCTCCTGGACACTGGCCCTCCAGGACCGAGTTTGGACACCCCTGTCTTAAACCAACGTCATATTGACGTCAAATACTGACATTTATTCGTCAGGTATGGCAAACAAAATCCAACGTCTGATAGAGGTCATAGGGGTAACGTCCACACAACGTCAAGCTGTAACATCATTAGACGTTGATATTTGGTTGATTTTAGGTTGGACATTGACGTTGGCCTGACGTTGCATTCTGATGTAAACCCGATTTTTTATTTCCAAACAAAATGCAACGTCCCCACGGCGTTGGCGTACAACGTCAATCTGACGTCATGTTGGTTATCATACAGTAAACAACTGTCATCTTCTCATCAGTGACCTGCATCTAAACAGTCTCTGGGTCAATGCGTGTAAAGATTTTGGACACTTTTAATGCTTGGAAACAGTTTGCTGCAACTATTACCCATGTCTTGAGGTAGTTCATTATGATGCGATTTACCTTCTATGTGCGATTTGATTGGACAGGAATCACAGGACTGCCGGTTGAAGGAAAATAGTGGAGTAAAAGTACCGATACAGCAATACAAATTTACTCAAATGTACCAGAAAAACTACTCAATTACAGTAATTTGAGTATCTGTGATTTGTTACGTTACACCACTGGTTATTGTATGATTTGTTCTCGATCCTGTCAATCAAAAGCAGATTCACCAGGCATGCCACATATCGGAATGTTTGTGAAATGCCCAATGCTTTGAATTGCTTTAGTCAAGACACTTCAGAGCAGTTTGGAATATCAACATCATGTTGAAAAATCAGTGTCAACCATCCATCCATCCATCTATCTTCAATGTCTCTTTACAAAAAAAAAAAAAGCCTTTCTTTATTCATTATCATCATTCAACAATTGCTTCAAATGCTATGTACAGTACGACAATTTCAAAGTTATTTGTACATTTAAAAACCAGAATATATGCCAGCATTTTAAGACACTGAACAATGAACCGTGTTGACAGGCGAATGTCAGAAGCGGTAATTTTAATAACAGCTTAAAAAGATTCATTTGAGTTTTCCAGCCTAATATCCAATCCAAAACAGGGAGTCAATGCTTGGTTTGCAGCATATGACTTATCGATTTTGAGATTATGAAAACTGAATCGTTTAATTGCATCTAAACGCACAGCTTGTTGCAGCATGTCTCTGAAAATTAGAGCTCCTTTGCGACTCCGGGGATGAAAGGCGTCTCTCCGCCCCACTGAATTCATCTGACTGGAAAATGAAAAGTTTGGCCGGATCGATGTCTAATGACTGGAGTAAAAGAATACAGTGCTGCTAGACTGCGCAGCCTGCATCCGAATCGATAAAGAAATCTGGATCACAGCAGGGAAGGCGGATGATGAATCAATGATAAACAAATTTCCAGGAGTTTGAAAAGCCTGGACTATCGAGTACGCCACTATTAGCCCATTCACTCCAAAAAAAAGAAAGAAAGATATTGTGCTGCAAGGTTTTGTGTTATTCCCGATGATGCATTCAGTGTGATCAGCTTAAATTGACGGACGAGGTGTATATTGTTTGCGCTTTTTGTTATTCGTTGTAATTGCCTGAGTGCGAACGTACCATCGAGGGTCACTATCTCAAAGCCTAAAAGGAGGCCTGTTGTTAGAGACCTTTGTGTTTATTGTGCACTGACATGCAGTTGAGGACACAAGGCTGGAGGTACCATTGTGCATTGTACAATGCTGCTCTCTGACTCATTGTTTCTGTCAGACTCTGCGCCATCAGCTTGGGTTATTTTGTGTTGTCATGGAAAACCAAAAGGTTATTCACTCTCAGAAGTGTTTGATTCTTCAATGGTAAAGTAAAAAAAGGGGGAAACAAACTTTATAAACCCAGATTATGCTCGGATCCTGAAACCAGAAATTGAAATTAGACTCATAGTCTGACATCCTGACTGCACTGATTTTCGAAGACGATTGGACCTAAAAGTCTACAATCCTGCAGTCATTCAATAAATAAATAAATAAATAAATAATAATAAAAAAAAAAACCCAGTTGATTTTAGAGCTTTTTATATTATTTACTATTACTATACACTCACGGCCACTTTATTAGGTACATATGTCCAACTGCTCATTAAAGCAAATTTCTAACCAGCCAATCACATGGCAGCAACTCAATGCATTTAGGCATGTAGACATGGACAAGACGATCTGCTGCAGTTCAAACCGAGCATCAGAATGAGGAGAAAGGGGGTTTAAGCATTTTTTTAAACGTGGCATGGTTGTTGGTGCCAGACGGGCTGGTCTGAGTATTTCAGAAACTGCTGATCTACTGGGATTTTCATGCACAATCATCTCTAGGGTTTACAGAGAATGGTCCGAAAAAGTGAAAATATCCAGTGAGCGGGAGTTCTGTTGATGCCTTGTTGAGGCTGTTCAAATGCCTTGTTGATGCCTTAGGTCAGAGAAGAATGGCCAGACAAATATCCACTTGGCACATTTTGGGCCCATTAGCATCAATTGAGCATCATGTCAACACCACAGCCTACTGTACCCGAGTATTGTTGCTGACCATCGTCCATCCTTTTATGACCACAGTGTACCCATCTTCAGATGGGTACTTCCAGCAGGATAATGTGCCATGTCATAAAGCGCGAATCATCTTGAACATCTTGATTTCTTTAACATGACAATGAGTTCATTGTACTCAAATGGCCTCCACAGTCACCAGATATTAATTCAATAGAGCCCCTTTGGGATGTGGTGGAACGGGAGATTCGCATCATGGATGTGCAGCCGACAAATGTGCAGCAACTGCATGATGCTATCATGCTAATATGAACCAAAATCTGTTGAATATATACCACAATGATTAAAGGGGGTTCAACCTGGTACTAGTAAGGTGTACCTAATAAAGTGGCCGGTGAGTGTATATGGTCCAACTTTATATTAGGTGACCTTAATTAAGTACTATATACTTGCATCAAAAAATAAATACTATGTACTTACCCTAAAATGTATTGCAGAAGACTTCTGGTGATCTTGGCATGTGATTTGGGTTAGGTTAGTGGCAGGTTTGGGGTATGGGTTTAGGTTTAGAGGCGGGTTAAAGGCTGATTTATACTTCTGCGTCAAGTGCACGCGTATGCTCCGGCGCAGCCTTTGCATGGTCGCATAGCCTTCACTGCGGCCGCCACGCACCTCTCAAAATATGTAACTACGCGGCGCCAGTGGTGTAGTGGTTAGTGCCTCGACACATGCACTCCGGTGTTCACGGCGACCCGAGTTCGATTTCGCCTCGAGGTCCTATGCCGATCCTTCCACTCTCTCTGCTCCCCATTCTTTCCTGTCAATACTCTGTACTGTCCTATCAAATAAAGTTGAAAACCCTGAAAAAAAAATAAATAAATATGTAACTACATGTCAAAATGACGCGTATAGCAAGCTCTGTGCTTGGTACTGGTGATAAGTGTGGGCAAGACCGAGAGCCACGCGACTCCATTGGAGCGAGTGTTTACAAGTGTGGAGTCCTGTAAAGTAGCTCCAGATGGAAACTGCTGTTTTCTGTTTACCTTATGATTAAAGTTGTTGCACGTCCGCCAGTTCCCGCCTCTGAATGAGCAAGTTTGAGCCACTCTGCAATAACACTTCAGAACCGATAGCTGACAGTAGGTGTTTATGTTCCTCTGTGTAGAGTTTGTTCGCTGGTGTTTTGTTTTTTCTGAACGCTTCCTTAATGTACACACAAAACAAAACTTTCCACCTGGAGCTCTTTCATGGGACTCCACGCTCACTTCAACGGGTTCGCTCGACTCTCGGTTCCGCCCACACCCGTCAATAATACCAAGCCGACCAATCACAGAGCTTGTGCTTGTTGCAACGTTTAGTTACATTAGCCACGGCGAGTCGCATAGCCACGGTGAGGGCTACGTGACCACACAAAGGCTGCACCATATCATCTGATAGTTGTAATAAATAATTCCAAAAAGCAACTGACTGTGTAAAGCCACATAAAACAACACAAAAATATGATGTATACGCCGAGTTCAGCGGATAATCAGCCGGAATCAGCTGAGGTGAGGTGATGGCAACCAGCAAGACCTAGCTGTCACTCAAGTGGCCACGCCCTTAATTATGCAGACTTAATATAAATAAAACGGATGAGTTATAAAAAAAATTCACCCCCTCGCAGTTATCATGAAGGGTTATATTAGTTATATGAACCAACATTGTTCTTTGTACCAGGCTATAAACACCTATTTTTCTGCTGTAAAGTTGGCCCTTTTAAAAGTGGGGTCAATAGAAATCTGCTCTATTGTGGAGCCAGGACTAACAGAATTTCGATGAATTGCAGTTTCAGTTACTTCCGTATTAGCTTCACGAGGGAGAGCGGGAGGTTGCTGCTTGGTCAAAACTCACAGTTGGAGGGGTGTGATTAAGTATGTTAGTACCTCAAAATCAGTACCTCAAAATCATGTAAGCTGATCATTTAACTGAAAAAAAATTTCAATAAAAGATTACAAGGACAAACTATTATTTTTTTTCTTAATGACATGCACAGATGAATTATGACAAAACTAGCAATGTGAGCTAATGATGTGCGATACCACTGGTTTCCTATCCGATCCGATTCTGTAACCATGGATAGGACGTTGACAACAGGATGCGGATCCACATGCAGGTTTATTTAAAGAGATGGTCAGGCAAGCAATGATCAATACAGGAGCAAACAGTCTTATGAGGGAAATCCAGAATCGTAATCAATAAAGCAGGCAGATGGTCACAAGGATGGCAGCAGACACGGAGAAACAGATAACAAGGCAAAGGTCAAAACACGGCAAAAACAAGACAAGGGAACGCTTTGTAATGAAACTGTAAACAGGCAACAAGACTCGGCAATGGAATGAGTGTGTGTGCTGCTTATGTAGTGTGTGTAATCAGTTGTTGAGTGGCTTCAGCTCTGGGTGTAATCAGTGAAGATCTGGAACCGGTTGAGTGTGATGTCAGAGTATGCATGTATGTGGGATGTAGTCCATATGATGGTGGATTTGTAGTCCATGGGTGTTTGTGCATGTAAACCAGCGATCTAAGGGGAGAAGATCGCTGGTGATTGTGACAGAGCCCCCCCTTTAAGGAGTGGCTTCCAGACACTCCTATCATAGTTCAGGCGGGAGGTGGAGCGGAGGCGGAACAGGGGGAGGGATGGAGGGCCAGGACCATGCAGCTGAGGAGTGTCTGAAGCATGAAGCAGCCGAAGGCCCGGAGAGTGGAACTGCGGAGGGCCTGGAGCGTGGAGCTGGGGAGGGCCCGGAGCGTGGAGTTGGAGCTGCGGTGGGCCTGGAGCATGGAGTTGGAGCTGCGTAAGGCCTGAAGAGTGAAGTTGCTGAGGACATGGAGCGTGGAAGGCCCGGAGAATGGAGCTGGAGCTGCGTAAGGCCTGAAGAGTGAAGCTGCTGAAGGCCTGGAGTGTGGAGTTGCAAAAGGCCTGGAGCATGGAGCTGAAGTTGGTCTGGGGCTTAGGTTCAGCAGGCACAGGCAGTTCATATAAGCCCCATGGGTCAGGAGGCTTTGGTTCAGGCGGCACTGGCGTTTCAGATAACCCCAGTGGGTCTGGAGGCTTGGATTCAGGAGACATAGGCAGTTCATTTAACCCCAGTGGGTCCGGAGGCTTGGGTTCAGGAGTCACTGGCAGTTCTTTCAACCCAGTGGGTCAGGAGGCTTAGGTTCACGGAACACTGGCAGTTCATATAACCCCAATGGGTCAGGAGGCTTAGGTTCAAGGAGCACTGGCAGTTCATATAACCCCAGTGGGTCAGGAGGCTTAGGTTCAAGGATCACTGGCAGTTCATATAACCCCAGTGGGTCAGGAGGTTCAGGTTCAAGGATCACTGGCAGTTCATATAACCCCAGTGGGTCAGGAGACTTTGGGACGTCACACGGCTCTGGCGGTACTGGGAAGTCATGTGTCTTTAGCATGTCACACGACTCTGGCAGCCCTTCCTGAAACTCAGGTGGTAAATCTTGTCCTTTGTGGAACTCAGGTGACGGCTCTGGCCTTTCGAGGGACTCAGGTGACAGCTCTGGCCTTTCGTGGGACTCAGGTGACAGCTCTGGCTTTTCGTGGGACTCAGGTGACAGCTCTGGCCTTTCCTGGGACACAGGTGACTGCTCGGGCCTTTCGTGGGACTCAGGTGACAGCTCTGGCCTTTCCTGGGACACAGGTGGCTGCTCGGGCCTTTCGTGGGACTCAGGTGACTGCTCTGGCCTTTCCTGGGACACAGGTGACTGCTCGGGCCTTTCGTGGGACTCAGGTGGGTCTCGTACCCCTGGCCCTTCAAAGGATTCAGGAGGATCTGGCGCCCGCCCTTCGGGGGATTCAAGTGGGTCTGGCGCCCGCCCTTCGGGGGATTCAAGTGGGTCTGGCGCCCGCCATTCGGGGAATTCAGAGGGTTTTGGCGCCCGCCATTCGAGGGATTCAAAAGTATCTGGCGCCCGCCATTCGAGGGATTCAGAGGTTTCTGGCGCCCCCCATTCGAGGGATTCAGAGATATCTGGCGCCCGCCATTCGAGGGATTCAGAGGTTTCTGGCGCCCGCCATTCGAGGGATTCAGAGGTTTCTGGCGCCCGCCATTCGAGGGATTCAGAAGTATCTGGCGCCCGCCATTCGAGGGATTCAGAGGTTTCTGGCGCCCCCCATTCGAGGGATTCAGAGATATCTGGCGCCCGCCATTCGAGGGATTCAGAGGTTTCTGGCGCCCGCCATTCGAGGGATTCAGAGGTTTCTGGCGCCCGCCATTCGAGGGATTCAGAGGTTTCTGGCGCCCGCCATTCGAGGGATTCAGAGGTTTCTGGCGCCCGCCATTCGGGGAATTCAGAGATACCTGGCGCCCGCCATTCAGGGAATACAAAGGGTTCTGGCGGCGTCAATGGCTCTGGCGGCGGCGGCGGCGACTCTGGCAGCTCTGGCGGCGGCGGCGACTCTGGCAGCTCTGGCGGCGGCGGCGACTCTGGCAGCTCTGGCGGCGGCGGCGACTCTGGCAGCTCTGGAGGATCTGGCAGCTCTGGCAGTGACTGAGAATCTGGCAGCTCTGGCAGTGACTGAGGATCTGGCAGCTCTGGCAGTGACTGAGGATCTGGCAGCTCTGGCAGTGACTGAGGATCTGGCAGCTCTGGCAGTGACTGAGGATCTGGCAGCTCTGGTGGTGGCAGCAGCTTTGGCAGCTCAGGTGGTGGTGGCCGTTCTGGTGGCTCAGGTGATGGGATTTCAGGAACAGGAACTTGGACAGGAACAGACTCTGAACAGGAATCCATCTTGTGAGCTGGGGAACTGGATGCGGCCATCTTGTGAGCTGGGGAACTGGAAACAGTCATCTTGTGAACTGGGGAACTGGAGACAGTCATTTTGTGAGCTGGAGAACTGGAGATAGCTATCTTGTGAGCTGGAGGACTGGAGGTGGCCATTTTGTGAACTGGGGAACTGGAAGCGGCCATTTTGTTAGCTGGAGGACTGGAAGTGGCCATTTTGTCACCTGGAGGACTGGAAGTGGCCATTTTGTCACCTGGAGGACTGGAGGTGGCCATTTTGTGAACTGGGGAACTGGAAGCAGCCATTTTGTTAGCTGGAGGACTGGAGGTGGCCATCTTGTTAGCTGGAGGACTGGAAGTGGCCATTTTGTCACCTGGAGGACTGGAGGTGGCCATTTTGTGACACGGAGAACTGGAGACAGCCATCTTGTGAGCTGGAGGACTGAAGGCGGCCATTTTGTTAACTGGCTGTGGTCTAGGCTGGTGAACAGGGGACAGGAGTATAGGAGATGCCAACATGATTGTGTTATTGGAGGGAACAGCAAGTCCCGTTGCCGGCGGGTCTTGCTGTCTATTGCCCCCCCCCAAAAAAAACATTTAGGGGTTTCCTCCACCTCGCCTACGGTGAAGGGAGACCCAGACATTTTTAAGGCCAAATCAATATATTGTCCTAGTGTCTCATGGGGTTCATGCAATCGCATTGAAGAGTATAATGGCTCAGACAGTCCACCATGAAAAAAGATCATGAGGCATACCTCACTCATTGATGTTAGATGTGCCAGATCGATGAATTTCTCCACATACTCTTCAATAGACTGTGCTTCCTGCCGAAGACGCATGATAGCAATACCCGCTGGATCCATGTTGTGGCCGAGTCTTCTGTAACCATGGATAGGACGTTGACAACAGGATGCGGATCCACATGCAGGTTTATTTAAAGAGATGGTCAGGCAAGCAATGATCAATACAGGAGCAAACAGTCTTATGAGGGAAATCCAGAATCGTAATCAATAAAGCAGGCAGATGGTCACAAGGATGGCAGCAGACACGGAGAAACAGATAACAAGGCAAAGGTCAAAACACGGCAAAAACAAGACAAGGGAACGCTTTGTAATGAAACTGTAAACAGGCAACAAGACTCGGCAATGGAATGAGTGTGTGTGCTGCTTATGTAGTGTGTGTAATCAGTTGTTGAGTGGCTTCAGCTCTGGGTGTAATCAGTGAAGATCTGGAACCGGTTGAGTGTGATGTCAGAGTATGCATGTATGGGGGATGTAGTCCATATGATGGTGGATTTGTAGTCCATGGGTGTTTGTGCATATAAACCAGCGATCTAAGGGGAGAAGATCGCTGGTGATTGTGACAGATACCAAGTAAAATGAAGGCGAGTGTCTGCGATACCGATCCGATACTGCCCAAAAATGAGTTTGGGAAATTAAAGTAGCAAGTAGAGTACTTTAAAGTGTCACTTCATACTGAATATGAGACATATTACGGGTTATTCTTGCTTACTGATGAAGAATTATCATACAAATAAAGAGACAACTTACATATTTATTGACAGCATCTGAGCACGTATATCTTAAAACGCCTGCCTGAACATCTTAAAAAAACATTCACACTTCTACGTTTAGTGACATGTTAATCTGAAAGTGTTTTGAACCTTTTTCTTTTGTTTTATCATTGTCACAAAAAACCCAAGCCCCCAAAATACAGCCACATCGCCACATTTTCTCCCTCTGTACCTGATAGTGCCTGCTGCACCTAAGGACTCTAAAAGCGACGTCTGTCTCACCCTAGCAGCCAGTGTTGCCAGACGTATGATAATTAACCTCTATACGATGTACGATCAATAATGAAAAAATCCTATAATGTACGATAATTTCAGAATTTTATGGAATTTAAAATGAGTTTCATTGTAATCTTAGGGCTTCTATACTTATTGATAGCTGCATCTTGTGTCTGCTGTCTGTGAGGAGAAGGTGGAGTTAGACACGTTTTCTATCCAATGACTGTAGTTTCTATCACATCTTACGTTACATCTTCTCAGCCAGTCAACGTAGAGAATGGCTCTCTCTCACGAGTTAACATCCCTGCTGTGCGCGGCCGTGCTTAAGTCAGTCGTTTTTAGATTGAGGTCGATCGTTTAAGCAGTAAAGTTTTCAAAAGTAGTGCTGAAAAAAAAGTGAGAAGAACAGGGGAGTTTGCCCTTAATGTTCTTGTTTTTCCCCATTCAAATGCATCATGCGAGCGTGTTTTTCCAAAGTTAATCTCATCAAAACAAAGCCACGAGATCGGCTCATTACAGATCCTCTGGATGGACTCGTGCACACCCTCAGGAGTAGTGTTAAAAATTCAAGAGGGTGCACTGCTTTCAAGCCAACCAGCATTATGTTGCGCTCCATGTAGGCATCTAATTTGTACCGCAAAATGAATCCCTCAACATCTAGCAACACACGCAGGTATTCAATGACAGCGACTCGGAGGTGGAGTTTGAACCTTCCCACTAAGGTACGCCTAGTTTTTTGTTATTTTACGTATTGTGGTCATTTGCACGTTGTGTCAAAACGCTATTTGTCTAGATAATATCTGTATACTCTCCGCTTGACTAGTGTACGATAATTTTCCTCAAAATACGATAATTTTGAGGTTCTGGTACGATACTTTCACATTTCCAATCTGGCAACACTGCTAGCAGCACCTGTGCCTCTCCTTTCCTCCTCTTCTGACCGCCTAGTTGTGACGTTGTCATATTCTGTCTTGATTTATATGTAGATGTTTGATTAGGTTTGTGGTGTTACCACAGCACCTCACTGTTTTGTTACACGTGTCACAAACCGCATCGTTTGAGTTTATGGAAGTGAAGTAGCTCCACACATAACTTCGCTTGCGGTCACCCATATCCAATGACAGCGTGACTGAACAACATGTGCCAGCCAGTGGACTGAGTGGCTAGCTGGCGTGCTCTGCAATTGTACAGTGCCATATTACGCAAATGACTTGGCAGGCGGAAGAACAAGTAGTTCCAACAAAGTTGGCAATATTCAGAAAAACTAGGCTAATTGTGGTTACTTTCCGCTGTATTTCTATTTCCAATAAAATACATATTTGCTCCAAATTAATAAAGTATCGATATTTTGATAAGATAATCGATTCCACAACATACAAAGGTGGTATCAGAGATATCGATATTTTAGTATCGATCCGCACATCACTAATGTGAGCTAACAAAATCAATATGGTCAGTTTTGATCTCATGTGTACTTGCACACAATCCTAAAAATGACACAGATGATGATACCAAACTCTGCCGGACACCATTAATTATAGTTTCTGACAAACAGAAAGTTATACTTAGGGTTCACACGAGGCTGTTTCAGCAAATATGGATTTTACCTTTACGATCTGACCTTAATTCGTTATAGTCTGGCAGTGCTTGCACTTCTTTTTGCTCAATGACGCAGAACGATATTCGAGGCTATCCAGTGATGACTGCTCTCATGATTAATTTAGGCGCAGGTATCTCTGCTGACCTTGATATCTTCTTCCGTTTGTGCTGATGTCTGGTGAAGAGCAATCTAAAGGGAGCCAACAGCCCTCAAACAGACCTTTTTCTCCTCTTCTTTTTCCTGCAGCCCTGTGTTTTTTTTGCTCTTATGGGATCTTAATCAATCTTAAAGTGTAAAATGCATGTAGTGGGCGAAAAAAAAATAATAACATAAGTTTGATGTGTCTGCTGCTAAGAGAAGCCACTTTCATTTTACTATCAGACGGTCAGAAATCATCTTTACAGCAAAGAAATTAATATTTTATAGCATGTCTTATATTATCATGTTAAGGTAAACATTTAAAGCATACTTTATTATGTTTGATGCATGATGATTATGATGTAATCACCGGCCACTTTATTAGGTACAAGTGTGCAACTGCTCGTTAACGCACATTTCTAATCAGCCAATCACATGGCAGCAACTCAATGCATTTAAGCATGTAGACATGGTCAGGACTATCTTCTGCAGTTCAAACCGAGCATCAGAATGGGGAAGAAAGGTGATTTAAGTGACTTTGAACATGGCATGGTTGTTGGTGCCAGACGGGCTGGTCTGAGTATTTCAGAAACTGCTGATCTACTGGGATTTTCATGCACAACCATCTCTAGGGTTTACAGAGAATAGTCTGAAAAAGAGAAAATATCCAGTGAGCGGGAGTTCTGTGGGCACAAGTGCCTTGTTGATGCCAGAGGTCAGAGGAGAATGGCCAGACTGGTTCCAGCTGATAGAAAGACAACAGTAACTCAACCACTCGTTACAAGCGAGGTCTGCAAAAGAGCATCTCTGAAGGCATAACACATCCAACCTTGAGGCGGATGGGCTACAGCAGCAGAAGACCACACCGGGTGCCACTCCTGTCAGCTAAGAACTGAGGCTACAATTTGCACAGGCTCACCAAAACTGGACAATAGAAGATTGGAATAACATTGCCTGGTCTGATGAGTCTTGATTTCTGCTGTGATATCCGGATAGTAGGGTCAGAATTTGGCGTCAACAACATGAAAGCATGGATCCGTCCTGCCTTGTATCAACAGTTCAGGCTGCTGGGGGTGGTGTAATGGTGTGGGGGATATTTTCTTGGCACACTTCGGGTCCATTGAGCAGTGTCAATCCCAGAGCCTACCTGAGTAATGTTGCTGACCATGTCCATCCCTTTATGACCACAGTGTATCCATCTTCTGATGACTACTTCCAGCAGGATAATGTGCCATGTCATAAAGCACGAATCATCTCAGACTTGTTTCTTGAACATGACAATGAGTTCACTGTACTCAAATGGACTCCACAATCACCATATCTCAATCCAATAGAGCATCATTGGGATTTTGTGGAATAGGTGATTCACATCATGGATGTGCAGCCGACAAATCTGCAGCAACTGTGTGATGCTATCATATCAATATGGACCAAAATCTTTCCAGTATCATGTTGAATCTATGCCACAAAGGATTAAGACAGTTCTGAAGGCAAAAGTGGGTCCAACCCGGTACTAGTAGTAGTGCTAATAAAGTGGCGTGTGTATATTAACTAATATATTTACTAATATGTAAATACAGTGGGGTGGCTCGGTGGTCGCCTTACAGTAAGAAAGTCGCTGGTTCGAGTCCCGACTGGGTCAGTAGGCATTTCTGTGTGGAGTTTGCATGTTCTCCTCATGTTGACGTGGGTTCCCTCCAGGTGCTCCGGTTTCCCCCACAGCCTAAACACATGTGCTATAGGTGAATTAATTGTCCGTAGTGTATGTGTTTGTGTGTGTGAATGAGTGTGTATGGGTGTTTCTCAGTACTGGGTTGCGGCTGGAAGGGCATCCGCTGCATAAAACATATGCTGGAATAGTTGGCAGTTCATTCCACTGTGTCGACTTCTGAAATAGCGACTTAGCCAAAGGAAAATGAATGAATAAATACAGTGATCTACATTAATGAGTACACCCCTTTTTGAAAATTTATATTTGTATCCATTTCTCAGTAAATATAGCTGATGATTTTTGGTGCATTTAAACAAAACAGTTTTATTAAGCAGTTATATCCATTAAAATAAGAGTTTGGTCACCTAACATCTTTAAGAATAGAAATAAAATGCATTTCAAGAGTTTGCCCTTGCCGATGATTGATTATAAAGCATGTTTGGCATGCTGGTTTGGGAGAGAGCCCTGAGCTTGTGAGATCCTTGAGCCCGGGGCTTCCTCCTGTTGCAGGGCGAGAGGGGAGTCTGAGCTCAGGTAGGTCTCGAGAACTCCCCTGCTTGATTATGAATTGGCTATGGAGATTGTATGCTGAATTCATTGCTTGCCTATAATGACGATTTAGTTTGTCAGTTTATTAATGTTACATATTTTGGTCTGTGGGAGGAAACTGGAGTGCGCGGGGAAAACCCACGCAAACACGGGTAGAACATGCAAGCTCCGCACAGAAACACCGACCTGGGCAGGTAAGGTCTGAGCCAGTGACGTTCTTGCTGTGAGGCAATGATGCTAACCATTGGGCCTCCGTGCTGCCCCTGATAAGGAAAGGGGAGGAGTAGGGGTGGAAGGGGGGATTCTTCAAGACGAATATGGCTAAGGTAAGATGCTTTGGTTATTTATAGTGATTTAGGAATCGTCTGATTGGTGGATCATTCATTAGCTAACGAGGTTCAGCTGCTATCAATCATAAGCGCGTGCTCCTCTCGAAATTAGTTTATAAATAAACTTCACTTAGATTCCAATGAGTTATTGGAAAAAAATTACAAACGACAAAATTTAAAGTAAATGTTATCTGTGGCGACGCGGTGGCGCAGTAAGTATTGCTGTTGCCTCAAAGCAAGAAGGTCGCAGGTTCGAGCCTCGGCTGGGTCAGTTGGAGTTTCTGTGTGGAGTTTGCATGTTCTCCCTGCGTTCGCGTGGGTTTCCTCCGGGTGCTCCGGTTTCCCCCACAGTCCAAAGACATGCGGTACAGGTGAATTGGGTAGGCTAAATTGTCGGTAGTGTATGAGTGTGAATGAGTGTGTGTGTGGATGTTTTCCAGAGATGGGTTGCGGCTGGAAGGGCATCTGCTGCGTAAAACATGTGCTGGATAAGTTGGCGGTTCATTCCGATGTGGCGACCCCGGATTAGTAAAGGGACTAAACCAAAAAGAAAATGAATGAATGAATGTTATCTGTGTTTCTCTTGATTCTTGCTGTTTTTTACACTAAAAATATCTGTTAATGAACATTGTATTTTTCATTTCATTTTCCTTTTGCTGTTAAAAATTCAACTCTACAGTTTAACAAAGTGGCTTTTCTTGACATTTTAGTAGTTTAAAATAATATAATGTATAGGAAATAATATAGAGAGAAATAAATCTGTAAAACAGCAGAACATGTACTGCCAGTTTATTATAGTGTAATATACAATACCAACCCAGACAATATATCACTTTAAACCATTAAAAATGTTAATAAAAGTCACCTTTTCAAGCTTGTTAAGGTTAAAAGTTGTCAGAAGAAAGATCAAGGTTCCATAATGTAATTCAAAAGCATAAATAAACAGAAAAAAAATAAAAATATGAATCACAGAATGTGGAAAACTGCAAATTTATGGATATTTTTTTAAAGTGTAGAGTTGCATATTCACAACCGTAAATAATCAGAAAACACAAAATATGAAAATTATAAATTAACATATTTTTTACTGTGTGGGAAAATAAAAAAAATCAACTGATTTACTTACTTCAAAAATCATTATATGTTTAGCATTGCAGAGCAAGTAGATTAAAAGCCATCGCTGACAGTACTGAGCAAAACATGGCCTGTAGCTTGAGAGAGGATTTGTCATAAACATGAAGGTTAGTTCCTCCTCCAGCTGTAACCCATTTTGAACACTCGTACACATGTAGAGCAATCTCTCAGTCAAATTGATTTTAGTCCACCAATCGTTTATAGTCCTGATATATGAATGTAGGATTGTGTTTACATTTGCATATGTGTTTTTGTAAAGTAGTAAAATATATATTTAATTTATTTGACTTGTATGGCTGATATTATATGATAGAATATGAGGGGATAAGAATATACAGAGGTACAATTTTGGCATATATATGCTATTTGGTACAGTTATTGATATTTATATGGCCAAATACTAAAATGATAATTTCAACCCAGGCTCATTATTGATATGTACCCCTATTTACATTTCTGGAGAGCGCAATTTGTCCCAGGAGGTATGTTTTCTTGCAGTTTTTGATAAAAAGCCACTAGAGGCCGCTGTGTACACTTTTTGAGATCTCAAATTTCTCTCGCAAGTGCCATTCACACCTGCTGTTCTCGCGTAAATCCACCAGAGGCCGCTGTCGACTCACTGACTGACCGACTAATACCGCCTCCCTCCTCCTTCCCTAAACCCAACCGATAGTGTTTTCAAAAAACCCTGATTGACACACCCACCAACTTCCTAAACCCAACCCACAGTGTTTTGAAAAGCAATCCAGAAAAAGAAAAGTCCTCGTAGCAGCCTGATTTTTACCACATTTTCAGATTGTTATGTTATAATGATTTCAGATTGTTATGTTATAATGGTCCACATTCTCACCCTGTTATTTACTTGTTTATTTAATTTTTTGGCTTTTGTTTTACTTGCTTTCTAGAACCATTCTTCGCCGGACTCAACCCTGTCCTCGCAGTCAACTCCGCTCCACATCACAAGTCCGCCGACATATTTGGCGAGCCACTGGGCAAACTGGTAACAACGGAAAAACCGTCCACAAAGAGGTAAGCAGTCAGCTGGTAGTACAAAAAGGAACGGCATCATATCGCCCCGTAGCGTCAGTGATCTAGGCCTTGCAGATCGCTGGGAAGCATGCACTATCACCCAGACTACAATTCTGCCACTGAAATGAACTACAAATCCCATCATTCCCTGCACTCCAGACACAGGCTCTACAAAGGTTTAAGTCATACTTAATTAGTTACCAGTTTAAATATAACTTTTTATATTTGTTTAATAATAAAAATTTAATAATATAAATATAATATAATAATATAAATATATAAATATATAAAGTTTAATAATATAAATATAAATTGTCAGCTTTCACAAGTCAGGGCAGTAAAGTATGGGGTGCCTCAAGGATCAGTTTTAGGCCCTTTGCTGTTTACAATATACATGCTACCCCTGGGAGACATTATTAGAAGACACGGGATCAGCTTTCACTGCTATGCAGACGATACTCAATTATACATTTCAACTAAACCCGATGAGACATCGGAACTGTCCAAGCTAACTGAGTGTATTAAAGATGTTAAAGACTGGATGACCAACAATTTTCTTCTCTTAAATTCAGACAAAACAAAATCATTACTTATGGGCCTAAACCCTGTACACAGCAGATCTCACAACTCGACCTACAATTAGAGGGATAAAAGTTAGCATTAGCTCTACTGTGAAAGATCTGGCTGTTATATAAGACAGCATTTTAACTTTTGAAAATCATATATCCCATGTCACAAAAACTGCCTTCTTTCATCTGAGAAATAAGTTACGAAGTATGCTATCCATCTCAGATACACAAAAGCTAATCCATGCTTTTATGACTTCTAGGCTGGTTTACTGTAATGCTCTGTTCGCTGGTTGGCCAGCATCCTCTATGAAAAAACTTTAGCTAGTACAAAATGCAGCTGCTAGAGTGCTAACTAGGTCAAGAAAATATGATCACCCCCATTTTTATCCTCCTTACACTGGTTTCCTGTTAAGTTCCATATTGATTATAAAATATTGCTTATTAAGCTTTAAATATTCTAGCTCCTGTTTATCTAACCAACAATCTGTCTCGCTACAACCCAACCCGCTCTTTAAGATCTCAACACTCAGGGCTTCTGGTAGTACAAAGAATAGCAAAGTCTACTAAAGGAGGTCGAGCCTTCTCATTTATGGCTCCTAAACTCTGCAATAGCTTTCCTGATAATGTCCGAGGCTCAGACGCACTCTACTAAAACTAGACTAAAGACCTATCTTTTTAGTAAAGCATACACACAATGCATCACATAACGGTATGATGCATGAGTGTGATTTATGCAGGTGAGCTGGCTTGACAACCACCTGTTGGACACACTCCTCCTGTCTTAATGCACCAGACATTTTGTTAGAAATACTTACAGGCTTTATACAGTATGTTTGGTTATATAATCTTTAATTTGTGGCACTTCATTTTCGAATTGACGTTTAATATCTCTAAAAGCGCTATACAAATAATTAGTTCATGTTAGTAAATAAATGAACCTATGAAACCTTATTGTAAAGTGTTTACATTCTTTAGTAGACCACTTAAATGTAAGTGAATCTTCATTTTTGGGTGAACTATTCCTGTAAGTAATATCAGATTAAATGATACCAATCATGAAATTTGATTTCAGTGTAACTTCAGACTCGGCACATGCGCTTTTTAGGACATCATTCTTTGGTTACGCCTACAGCTGAAGTGTAACCTTGTTTGCTTTTTTGTGAAGTGGCGATTGGAGAGCTTTGTTTACGGCCCATGTTTGCTCAAGCGTTCTATTTTTAATGTCACACAATCAAATGCTGAAGAGGCTCCTCTTAATCCTCAAGGATTATGGTGTGTGTGACTAGCACCCAAGGCCAAAGCGCTCGTCTGATTCAGACAGGAGAAGCGCGCCGTACGGCACACACTCCTTGTGTAATCGTATAAGAGGCATGCAAGGAAGCCTGGAGGAAGTGGAGGAGGAAACAAGCACACACTGATTCTGGCGTTCCCTCAAAAAAAACATGATGCTCTTGATGAGTCGGTGTTGCAGTCTAGGTCAAACACATTTAGCGGAGTATCATTGGGGTAATTGGATTGTTTGAACACACTTGAGTCTGAGAGGGAAAGCTTTATTAACCCCCAAACTATTTCTGTGCTGTTCTGTGGGAATGCGCATATGTGGTCAGTACTTAGGCTGTAATTAACAGGATACTTAATGGAAACACGTTACTTCATATGCTTTTTTTTAATACAAGCTAAACTAAAAAAAAAGTTTAACAGAGCAATGAATTCTTCACAGTATTTCCTATAGCTTTTCTTCTGGAGAAAATCTTATTTGTTTTATTTATACTAGAATAAAAGTGTCAGGGTTCCTGTGTCCACGTGCTTTCTGTGTTTTCCCATGCCTCAGTGTTCCATGCGCATTTGTTTATGTCATGTGATCCCTTTGTTCTAGTTTCCTGCCGTTAATAATGCTTATTAGTTTGACCTGTGTCAAACCCCCTGTTTTGAGTTCAGTCTTTGTCCTGTATTATAGTTTCTACTACTGGCTAACATCACCACCAGCTATCCGGACGAGCATGCTCGTCCGAAGACGGTCCTTAAGGCAATTTCGCCAACTACATGGAGTGGACACTCCACCAGAGTGCCACTCCAGACCCAGTGACCAGCCCAACACCACCAATCTGCAGCGCTTGCCAGAGCCCACCGCAGACGGAGAGCCACCTGCGGTGTGTGAGCCATCGACAACGAGAGCGACAGAGCTAAATACTACCTTGGTGGAGAAGCTCACGGAACTGTCTGACCAGGTACGAGAGCCGGCAACATCGCCCAATGTGGAAGTCCTGGTGGAGATATAGGGACCTGCTTATCGACTTCTGGAGGGAAGTCACCCCCCCCCGTGGATCCTCGACAACGAAAGCTCCAGAGTCATGAGTAGCATCCCACCCAACCCACTCTCCCTGCTGAAAAATCCAGCTTAAACCAGCCTAAGCTGGTTGGCTGGTTTTAGCTGGTCGACCAGCCTGGTTTTAGAGGGGTTTTGGCCATTTCCAGGCTGGTTTCCAGCCATTTCCAGCCTGGTCTTAGCTGGTCAGGCTGGAAAATGACCAGCTTAAACCAGCTAAAACCAGCTTGACCAGCCTGGTTTAAGCTGGACATAGCTGGTTTTGGCTGGTCAAGCTGGTTTTAGCTGGTTAACTCCCAGCCTGACCAGCTAAGACCAGGCTGGAAATGGCTGGAAACCAGCCTGGAAATGGCCAAAACCCCTCTAAAACCAGGCTGGTCGACCAGCTAAAACTAGCCAACCAGCTTAGGCTGGTTTAAGCTGGATTTTTCAGCAGGGCTCTCCACTACCGCTGATCCCTATGACTTCAGCCAGTCATCCAGCTCCAGCGCGGCTGCAGTCAGCCAGCCCTTCAACTCACCCTCATGCTGCTAAAGGGGAGGTCTTGCTGTGGGCCTGCCTATCAATATCAGCAGCATGACTCCAAGAACTACTTCCTGGCCACATTTCCTTCCCCACGCCCTCCAGTTAGTCTCCTGGCTCCTTGCTCTAAGAACACCTCCCTGGCCACGTTTCGTTCCCCATGCCCTCCAGTTCATCTCCTGGTTCCTGCCTCCAAAGTCTCCTCCCTGGTAAAAACCCTCCTGTGTTTTATGTTTAGAAGACGCAAGGTCACGCCTTCAAAGAGGGGGGGTGATGTCAGGGTTCCTGTGTCCATGTGCTTTCGGTGTTTTCCCATGCCCCAGTGTTCCATGTGCGTTTGTTTATGTCATGTGATCCCTTTGTTCTAGTTTCCTGCTGTTATTAATGCTTATTAGTTTCACCTGTGTCACACCCCCTGTTTGTATTTAGTGCAATTATGTCATGTGCATTTAAAGCCCTGCTTTGAGTTCAGTCTTTGTCCGGTATTGTATTGTCAACATTGATGCGATTACTTTGTTTAACTAGCACTTGTTGTGTGTATTGCCTCTTGTTCTATTGTAATGTGTTACTAGGCGGTTGGCCTAATTAAGAAACTTTAGCTAATTCAAAATCCAGCTTCTAGAGTGCTTTGTAGAACAAAGAAATATGACCGTATTACTCCAGTTCTTTCACCATTGCATTGTCTACCTATTAAATATCATATAAATTTAAAGATTTTATTGTCTACCTACAAAGTCCAGAACGGCTTAGCTCCTCAGTCTTTGAGGGAGCCCCTGATGTATTATAGCCCCCCATGTCCACTACGCTCAATTAATTCTGGAGAATTGATTATTTCCAAAATATCAAAATTAACGGTAGGCAGGAGATTTTTCTCATATCTGGCACCTAAACTCTGGAACAAACTTTCTAGCACAGTTCAGGAAGCAGACACACTCTGTCAGTTTAAAGACACATCTCTCTGCATTAGCATACACATAAAACACAAATGCTTTTGAAATTTAAATCCTCTAAAGGATTGTTAGTCTGCATTATTCAGGGCAACCGGAGCCGGGAACATTACCCAAGAGACATTATAATTTGAACGGCATCTGCACTTATGTTAGTCTGTTTTTACTATTCCCAAGGTTTCCATAATCCTGGACCAGGCCGTATCCTGGCAGCTGCTGTGCATGAGACTGATTCCTGAAAGACCAGACGAGTCATTGCAGATCCTGAAGAGCCAGCCTGTACACCAGCCGGTGACCTCTAACACCTGCAGATTCTCCACAATGGACGTCCAGGGTTCTTCAGCCTCCGGAGCCTAAACTGCAGCTCTGTACAAGAAGTTTGCCCTGAGGAGAAATTGTCATTCCCAACTAAGCGTGGTTTCTCTCAAGGTTTTATTTTCCTTCACTTTTGTTAATTGGTGAAGTTTGTTCCTCGAACTGGTTTTGGACTTGTGGAGCTGCGCATCGATGGATTTGCTCTTCAGTGTTTGGACTTTCAGCAGTAAAAATTAAACCACACTGAACTGAACTAAACTGAACTTCAACTCTGAAAATTGAACTGACACAGTTTTTAGTTTACTATAACTTCTATGTTCAGCTGCTTTGACACAATTTACATTGTAAAAGCACTGTAGAAATAAACATGAATTGAATTCATGTCGAATTGCTGAAAACTTTCTCAATTGTAAGTCACTTTGGACAATAGTGTCTGCTAAATGACTAAATGTAAATGTCACTTTAAGCTGAATACTAGTATCTTAAAAAAATATCTAGTAAAATATTATGTACTTTCACCATGGTAAAGAAAAAAAGAAAAAATTCTATTAAATTTTTACTTGGTCTTTAACTTAGTCTTTATCACTTATTTATTAGGTGATAAAGACAAAGTATTTATTTGTTTACTCTTATAGACGAATTACCATGTTTGTAAACATTCAGGATGCGCATGCAGCAAGGTTGCAGAAAAAAAGTGCTAGCATTTACAGCGAGGGAATGACATCCGATGCGGTACAGAGTTTGTTGTCTTAAAAATAAGTTATATTGATAACATATTATATATATTATTTACATAATGCTTTCAGCGTATTATAACAGCTTGTCACTCAGTGATAAGCACAAAATTAACGTTAAAGTGAGCGGCGTTCGTCTGACAGGTCCATTTGCGATAGCACCCTCCCAATGGATACTGGATAAGATGAAATGGCCAAGCATCCAGCTCGAAATATACAACTATCTTATTGAAACTCCAAGGGATTTTACAAGAGAGAAGTTAAAGGCCTACAAGTCTTTGGATGCCAACAATTTTTTCTGTGTGGTCATGTGCAAGAAATAATGTTTCATGATAACCAGATTCAAAACTTTGTAGTGTTAAAAACCGAGGTTCTGCCTAGCCAAAGACAAGGAAAGAAGACGGAGCTAACGTTATACAAGGCCTGGGTAATCATCAACAAGCAAAACAACTGTATTCTGTCAGCGAACGGCACCTGTACGGCAGGGTATGTGAACTTATACTTTCACGTTTCGTTCTTAGCATTCAGTGTCCGCAGTTTAATTCACCATATTTAACTGTTTTTGCTGAAATCATTGCTGCAATAAAAAATGAGTAATGTGTATGATTCAGCATAGCGTGAACTTCATCATGTGTGACGTATGTTGGTAATTCGTCTATACTGACACCGTTAAGCTCAATTTAACTCAACTGGAAAGACATCACACATATCAAAATATGCCAAAAAAGGTTTTAAAATACTTGATTTCTGATTAATATTTATTAATGTATACTATGCAGCTGGGCTTTTTATGGACAAGGGCCTCAAGATGATTCAGAATTATTAGTAAATTATTTCAACATTAAAATAAGCTGCAACCTTTAGAAATTAGACTTTTATTTTTATCATTCACACTGCAACATTTCTATTTTTTTCTCGGGTACCTACGTTTATAAGAATGTTTAATTATATGTATAATTTAAACCTATGAAGTCAAGCAAATTAATTGAATCTTAAAATTTGATGGTTAGTTGTGTAGATTGGGCCTAAAGTTCAACTGACGAATTCAGTCATTAATTCATTATCCTTAGGCTTAGTCCCTTATTTATTAGGAGTCACCACAGCGGAATGAACCGCCAACTATTCCAGCATATGTTTTACGCAACTGATGTCCTTCCAGCTGCAACCCAGTATTGGGAAACACCCATACACACTCACAATCATATACTACGGCCAATTTAGTTTATCCAATTGCCCTAAAGCTCATGTCTTTGGACTGTGGGGGAAACCAGAGCACCCAGAGGAAACCCACGCCAACACAGGGAGAACATGCAAACTCCCCACAGAAATGCTAACTGGCCCTGCCAGGACTCGAACCAGTAACCTTCTTGCTGTGAGGCGACAGTGCTAACCATTGGACCACCTCAACATTTTCAATAAAATGAAGTTTTTTACTCACAACTGGCCCAGTTTTCCGAGCAAAGTGTAGGTTCAGCAGTAAGACCAGTACAAACCAGTCCTAATTTAGCATGAAATTTCACATCTCTCTTTTTAAGCACTTGACATACTCCCTTTACATTTAATATCACTTCCCAGCATAGTAAAGACAAAACCATTGGGCGAGTTTAACATTTAATCTCATTTTAATGAAGTGTTCTGTGATGATGTGAAGTGGGTTTGAAGATGCCAACACAGCAGGAATCATACTGATGAGTTTCATAACCCAGCCGGAGCACAGTCCACCACACAATTTAGCCCTGCCACTGTTAAGAAACTCATTTTCGGTTTAGCTCTGTGAAAGTGATCTTGATTGCATTTGCTTGGCACTTTCTTGCCTCACTGTATGCTAAAAGTATCGTAGATCAAATGTATAGGACAAAAGCGACAAATTCATGCTCATTTAAAAACCAATATGGCGTTGATTTATCATTTACATTTTATTCCTTATGGGGCGTCATGGTGGCGCAGTGGGTAGCACGATCGCCTTACAGCAAGAATGTCGCTGGTTCGAGCCCCGGCTGGGTCAGTTGGCATTTCTGTGTGGAGTTTGCATGTTCTCCCTGTGTTTGCGTGGGTTTCCTCCGGGTGCTCCGGTTTCCCCCAAAGTCCAAAGACATGCGCTATAGGTGAATTGAATAAGCTAAATTGGCTGTAGTCAAATCACCATTTTCTGGCCTTGTTTTTTTAAAGTGTTTCTTTCAACCTCACTTCACTAAATTCGATTTCATTCGATTCTCTTGTTTATTAAAGGTGATCTGTGACAATGCTAACCGGCTAGCATAAATCTCTGAAACACAGTCCCAACCCCTGCTGTCCAAAGCCACGCCTCCTGAAATACAAGCGCGCGCACCTTAAAGATGACAGCAGAATGCTCACTCACGACGAGTGCTTGGCCGGCAGCGTGCAGGAATTACACTCATTACTAAGCCATACCAAAGTCCCTTTAAGGCAAGTCATTTCACTCGGCGGCCATCTTTGAAACGCCTCTCGGCAGGGCCGGCGCGTTCATAGAGACGACCTAGGCGGCCGCCTAGGGCGGCATAATTGTGAGGGCGGCCCGCCGCCCAACTCAACGTGCTGACTTTTACTGTACATTCACAACGAAAGCGGCGTCAAAGTAGTCGGAAGTCATTCATTTTCAATGGGAGCCGGCGGCGAGGAGCAGCGCGGCGCGTCTTCGCCAGTGTGGGTGTCGAGGAGAGTTGAAATCAAGTCAACTTTATGGTAATGAGCTGTGACGCGGTTCGGCGGTAAGCAATCAGAATGTAGAAGTCCACCGCTTGAGAGGAGTCAGAAACCACAGTCACTGTGAACTTTGGTTCCAACCACAGTTGTTCCCAAGGGTTTTAATATTACGGTCGCCGGATTTCCAATTGTTTGCAATGTTTTTCTTACAGTAACATACATTAAAAAAGTACTGGCGAGTTACTCATGTGCATCCATGTTACATATTTTTTTCTTTAAAAAAGCGGGAATTTCATGCGACAATACAAAACAGTATTGCTGCTTCAGAATATTTCAGACATATGGACACATTGGATAATTAAGTGGAGCAAAGTCACACCACATGCAACTAGATCTTCCGTAAGTAAATGAATTTGATAAGAAGTGTGCAACATCTTCATGCTAGAAAACATGTTTTATGCGGGAGTGTAACTGATTTGCTGATATGCTGCAACGGCTCCTTTAAATACAAGATCAATGTAGCGAATTTTGACCCTCTCGCCGCCGGAGCTGAAGGCAGAGACAGCGTCGTTGCCAGGGCGGCCAGAGCGACCTTTGACGCTCTCCCTACTTTCAGTGTGAACGTACAGTTATCCCCCCCCCCCCCCCCCCCCCCCCCTCACTTTATGAACCGGTCAGTTTCGTTTTCACTTTCGAGTTGAGGGCGGCATGATAGTCCTTTGCCTAGATCGGCAGTTCGGCTTGCTCCGGCCCTGCCTCTCGGGCAGTATGCTCAGGCATTCTGTCTGAATGGGGAAACATCAAATTCTCCAAAACTGCTTGCCAAGCTTACGACTAAATTTCATATTAGAAATCACCAATAAAATTAAACAACATCTGTCTCTTAAGTTTCATTTCTAATCATACAAAATCTGCAGAAACTCACGTCTGGTCCAAGCACCTCCCCCGGAGTATGATCAGTCTATAGCGATCGATGATTGGCTCTTGTACAAAAGGTGGGCTTTATTCGCCAGGGGGGCGATCTAACGGCCAGGAGCGTCACACAAAAGCAGGCGTGTGGCACACTTGGTTTAGATACTATATTTATTTATTCATTAATTAATTTATTTTCACAACAAACGGACAGTAACACTAATCAGCATTCAGCAATGTAAACAACACAGGCTCATTGTGAACAAGTAGCCTCATATACATTTCTGGAGAGCACGAATTATGTAGCCAGAGGTACGTATGGTTGCTTTTTGTCTTTAAAAAGAACACTACGGGGCGGTATGACGCCACCGACGGCTTGTTTCTTTTCTCGTTACCAGCTGACAGCTTACCTCCATGTGAATCGCTTTTCTGTTTGCTCAGTGGCTCGCTGCATACGTCGGCGGACTTGAGACACAGATTGGAGTTGACCGTGACGACAGGATTCGAGTCTGGCGAACAGTTCCAGAAAGCAGGTAAGACAAAAACAAAAGCTATAAAATAAACAAGTAAAAACCAGGGAGAGAATGTGGTGAAATCTGAAAATGTGGTAAAAATTAGGTTGTTGTGAGGGCTTTTCTTTGTCTGGATTGCTTTTGAAAACACTGTCGGTTGGGTTCAGGGAAGAGGGTGGGTCAGTCAGTCAGTCAACAGTGGCCTCTGGTGGATTTACGCAAGAAGGGCAGGCACGAAAGGCACTTGTGAGAGAAATTTGAGATCTGAAAAAGCGTACACAGCGGCCTCTGGTGGATTCACAAAAACAAAAACTGCAAAAACAGCAAAAAAAAAAAAAAACGTATCTCCTGGGACATATTTGGCGCTCTCCAGAAATGTATATGGGGTATGTTTTCAGAATGAGCCTGAGTTGTTCATTTTAGTCAGACACACATATAGAAAGCATCACTATACATGGCAGTGGGTTTGGGTTAGGCACATGTGAGGTGGACTGTGATCTCTCTAAACATGGTAGCTCATCACTGCGGCCGTCTTCCAACCTTTCAGCCCCTTCCCAACACTCTCCGGCAAGGCCTACGCTCTTCTCTGCGGTATGACGCCTGGTTGGATGGGAATTGCTACAGCAGATAGCATCAGCTGGTGAAAGCTTACCAGTTAATGAGGTCTCCAAGGGCCGATGCCTCCCCAGCCCTCTTTCCCAACACCCACACACACATACAGTCCCTACTATCTGTTGCTTTCTCTCACTCTATCATTTTTCACTCAGCAACATATCCAATACGCTTTCTCCCACACACAGAAACACACGTAAGATTGCAGGAAGGTATCCGCTGTAGGTTATAGGTGATGTTGATAGAAGAGCATGCTCATTTTTACTGACTCCAAGCCCATGCTCAATGATTACTATTGAGCACCTGGACACTCCGTATGGAAACGGTCATCATTAGGGTTTCCTTAAGAGTCCCAGACAAGAGAAGAGATGGTCGGCAAATCTGCTTCCACTGATGATTAGACTAATATAATTACAGTGATTTCCACTGAGTTTCCCTCACTAAATATTTAAGTGTTGACGTGTCAGAGTGCACTGTTGGAAAATCCAAACAAATATTTTCATGCGTTCAACAATGGGTGTTGAGAATAATTTAAAGGAGAACTATTATGAAGTCTCTGATGTCCCTAGTGTGTGTATGTGAAGTTTCACCTTAAAATACCCCACAAATAATGCTTTATAACTCTTTGAAACTGCCCTTTTTAGGCTTTGATCCTTATTGTGCCATTTTGGTTACTGTCGCTTTAAATTCAAATGTGCTCTTTTCAAAAGAGGGCGGAGCTACAAATGCCTGTGCCAGCATAGTGGCAGATTCATAACAGGACTAACATCATCTCAGTAAAAATCTGTAAATGTCCAAAGAAGTGTCTCAGGAGAAGGCAGTCTATGAAGACTACGGCGTTCATTTATGCATCTAAAAACTCCACATTTATAATGTCTCTTTTATATAAATACTATATTATTATATTATTATTAGGTACACCTGTCCAACTGCTCTTTAACGCAAATTTCCAATCAACCAATCACATGGCAGTTCTGTGGGCGCAAATGCCTTGTTGATGCCAGAGGTCAGAGGAGAGTGGCCAGACTGGTTCCAGCTGATAGAAAGGCAACTCAAATAACCACTTGTTACAGCCGAGGTATGCAGAAGAGCATCTCTGAACGCACAACACATCCAACCTTGAGGTGGATGGGCTACAGAAGCAGAAGACCACACTGTGTGCTACTCCTGTCAGCTAAGAACAGGAAACTGAGGCTACAATTCACACAGAAGATTGGACAAGCGTTGCCTGGTCTGATGAGTCTCGATTTGTGTTGCAACATTCGGATGGTAGGGTCAGAATATGGCATCAACAACAGGAAAGCATGGATCCATCCTGCCTTGTATCAACAGTTCAGGCTGGTGGTGGTGGTTTAATGGTGTGGAGGATCTTTTCTCGGCACACTTTGGGCCCATTAGTACCAGTTGAGCATTGTGTCAACACCACAGCCTACCTGAGTATTGTTGCTGAGTATGTCCATCTCTTTATAACCACAGTGTACCCATCTTCTGATGGCTACTTCCAGCAGGTTAACGCACCATGTCATAAAGCGCAAATCATCTCAGGTTCAGGTTTCTTGAACATGAAAATGAGTTCACTGTACTCAAATGGCCTCCATATAGATCTCAATCCCATAGAGCACCTTTGGAATGTGGTGGAACGGGAGATTTACATCATGGATGTACAGCTGACAAATCTGCAGCGACTGTGTGATGCTATCATCTCTATATGGACCAAAATCTCTGAGGAATATTTTCAGTATCTTGTTAAATCTATACCACAAAGGATTAAGGCAGTTATGAAGGCAAAAATGGTTCAACCTAATACTAAAGTGGCCTGTGAGTGTATATTAGCCATTCCACAAGCCTGTGTGAATGAGAATCATTTTGAAAATGTTGTCATCTTTCGTTGCTTTGTAAAGAGTCAAGTCTGATTACAGAAAATCACATTTTAGCATACACATTTCTAAGGTGGCACTCCAAACATTGATTTTAGTGTCATCTAAAAGCTTCTAGTGCAGTGTTTTGTGTGATATCACGGTTGTAATTTGACAAGCGCTTTAAATTGAATGGCATGTCTAATAGTACAAAAACAGCCAGCCAGTAGATATAGTGCCTTTCTCTATATTTGCTGCTAACATGTGTCAAAGTGAACTGAGGTTCTCAAATTATGATGCTGCACAACTTTAGAATCAATACCATGCTTTAAAAGGCATACAGAATCTGTAGTAAAATATTTACTCAAAGCTGGTGCTACTCATCATTTTATTTTTGACCCAGTCATATCAGTTCTGTTGTCTAAGTATCAAACACAGTTTTATTAACAATTTTTAATGCGTTTTCAGTAGTAATTAATCGAAATACCTCTGACAGGCCTTAACTAAGGAGACAGGGCGTGACAAAAGTACTGCAAAGCTAAACAGAAAGAAACACATAGAGTAAACACGACAGATATCCTTGTTACAGTACAACTGTTAATTTAATGACTAAGTAATAATGATTGCATGTATTTACTAGATGTTTAGGGTTTTAATGTGGTTTAGGATTAGTTGCAACCAACCCAAGCAACCAACCAAACCAACCTACCAAAACCAACCAACCAACAAACACACCAACCACCCGACCCATCCACCAACCAACCAACCAACCAACCAACCAACCAACCAACCAACCAAAACCAACCTACCCAAACCAACCAACCAGCAAACACACCAACCACCCGACCCATCCACCAACCAACCAACCAACCAACCAACCAACCAACCAACCAACCAAAATCACCTAAAAAAACAACAACTAACCAACCCCCAACCAACCAAAACCAACAAACATATCAACCACCCAACCCCCTGTTTACCACAAAGCTAAACAAAAAGAAACACAGGGAAACAGGGAGTAAACACAACAGATGTCCTTGTTACAGTACAACTGTTAATATAATAACTAAGTAATAATGATTGCATGTACTTACTATATGTTTAGGGTTTTAATGCGGTTTAGGATTAGTTGCAACCAATCCAACCAACCAACCAACCAAAACCAACCTACCAAAACCAACCAACCAACAAACACACCAACCACCCAACCCAACCAACCAACCAACCAACCAACAAACACACCAACCACACGACCCAACCACCCAACCAACCAACCAACCAACCAACCAACCAACCAACAAACACACCAACCACCCGACCCATCCACCAACAAACCAACCAACCAATCAACCAACCAACCAACCAACCAACCAACCAACCAACCAACCAACAAACACACCAACCACCCGACCCATCCACCAACCAACCAACCAACCAACCAACCAACACACCAACCACCCGACCCATCCACCAACCAACCAACCAACCAACCAATCAACCAACCAACCAACCAACCAACCAACCAACCAACCAACCAACCAACTAACCAACCAAAACCACCTAAAAAAAATAACAACTAACCAACCCCCAACCTAACCCACCAACCAACCAACAAACATATCAACCACCCAACCCCCTGTTTACCACAAAGCTAAACAAAAAGAAACACAGGGAAACAGGGAGTAAACACGACAACTAAGTAATAATGATTGCATGTACTTACTATATGTTTAAGGTTTTAATGTGGTTTAGGGTTAGTTAAAACCAACCCCAACCCCCCCAACCTAACCCACCAACAAACCCAACCAAAACCAACCTACAAAAACCAACCAACCAACAAACAAACACACCAACCACCCAACCCATCCACCAACTAACCAACCCCCCAACCTAACCATGCTATAAAAGGCATACAGAATCTGTAGTAAAATATTTACTCAAAGCTGCTGCTGCTTATCGTTTTATTTTTGACAGTTATATCAGCTGTTTTGTCTAAGCATCTGTTCATTTTTAATTTGTGAATCCAATTTCAATTTTTTGTATGACATAATTATTGCTTTTACTATTAACTTACTATTTTCAGTAGTAATTAATCGAAATGTCTTCGAATGGCCTTTACATTCATACTGTAGTAGATTAAAGTGAAATGTGTGATTGATTTTAATAATCAACACAGCAAAAAACATAAGAAGGAATCTGATGCAACATGCACAGATCTAAATGCAATTCAGTGAACTAAAACCATACCAATCATTCATTTTCACATCTCACTTTTATCACAAGAGCCAAAATGAATTCTGATTAACTGAGTACAGGCAGTTTTTGCCTCCTTATTTTGAATTTTTGTACATTATAGTATTATTAAATTCAGTCATAAGGTTTCATTATGTAATATTAGCACATGTGTTTACTAAAAGGAACTAATGATGAACAATACCATTTACTAATGGATTTTTAAAATCCAAATTAATGCTTGATAACATTAGTTAGCACACTGTGAATTAACATAACCTAACTTTATTCCCATTAACTAATGTAAATAAAGATGAATAAATTAATTAAATCCATTGTTCAGTGTTTGTTCATGTTAATAAATACATTAACTCATACAAACTAATTGTCAAGAATTACCTTAATTTCCTATCCTGTTGAGTTTATTTATTTCACCAACTTATATTATTACTTGTATTACTGTATTATGACTCCAAATCCATACTGTGTACTCATACTTTCCGTTTAATTATAATGCTACAAGGATTACAAATGTTAGGAAAAGAGATCAGGTCATGAAGTCTTCAGGAATAAAAAAAACATGCTCTGTTCTCAGCCACTATCATGATACTATAAATTATAAAAGTCTGGACGTTATAAATATATGAAGACTCCAGAGGTTTGATTCAGGAGAATTTGTGATTCATTTAGACATTGGTTCTGGAGGCACAGACAGCAACAAGACCTGAAACATACATTGTTTGATGTTGAACAGCAACATTTCCAACAACTTCCATGTCAAATGTAAGATATCACCAGGCTTCATTTATACTACAGTAGTAGCATTCATAAATCCCATTTATGATTTACATTCAGGAATTGAGCATTATCAGTTGGGATCAGGTTTGAGAAAGTTTTTAAGGGAGTAAATCATATACTTTTGATAGTGCTAAATCGCTGTAATTTACTTGATCAAGGATTCCAAAACAACTTTAATATCTTGCATATAATTGTTGAGCAAAATGTTTTATTATGTGTAAATGTCATTATTTAACATGTACTGTAGTGCACAGATCACCACTAAAAAGCTAAAAATAAGGCATGTGAAACAAATTGTTAATTGTTGCTCCATTTTTAAAAATAAATTATCTATGGTTACACTTTCTTTTAAGGTCTGTTGTGTAGTGCAGAGGAGAAAAAAAACAGTATTTAACACTATTTATTAACTCGTTACTTAACAAAACAAAAGCAGAACAAAACAGGGAACAGACAACATGAGGCAAACACAGACTGGTATATAAAGTGCAGGGAAACAATCATGCTCAACAGAATAATGAGATGAGGGGTGGTGACAATAAATAACTATAGCAACAAACTGGGTAAGTACGGAGACAGGGCGTGACAAAAGTACCACAAAGCTAAACAGAAAGAAAAACAGGGAGTAAACACGACAGATATCCTTGTTACAGTACAACTGTTAATTTAATGACTAAGTAATAATGATTGCATGTACTTACTATATGTTTAGGGTTTTAATGGGGTTTAGGGTTAGTTGCAACCAACCAACCAATCAACCAACCAACCAACCAACTCAACCCCCCCAACCAACCCCCCAACCTAACCCATCAACCAACCAAAACCATCCAACCAACCAACCCCCCAACCTAACCCACCAACCAACCAACCAAAATCAAGCAATCCAACCCAACAACCAACCAGTGAACCAAAACCTGGCAACCCAACCCTACAACCTACCAACAAATCAACCCAACCAACCAAAATTAACCCAACAACCACCCAACCCAAGCCATCCACCAACCAACCCACCAACCAAAACCAACCAATCCCCCAACCAAACCCACCCACCAACCAAAATCTAAAGCCACGATCACACTAGAGTTTGAGCTTGCGAAATTCTGCCGCGCTGCGAAAAGGGGTGGGATTAAACAAGATGATTAGGCATTAAAAAAGTAAGAGATTGCTCAATGTTTTAAATTTCTGTCCAGAGAGGTCATGTTTTGATCCTGGATTGGTCTCACGCAGTTAAGTGATGCGATTTCGCAGGTCAGAGTTCACCAAGTTTGAACTTTGCACCGCAGCAACCTGCGAAATCTGACGCATGACCCTGCGTTTCAGGTCTGACGCATTCGCGTGCGTATGAATGGAAGTCTATGGAGGGAAAATCCAGTGTGACCGCGGCTTAACCCCCCAACCTAACCCACCAACCAACCAAAACCAACTAACCTCCCAACCTAACCCACCAACCAACCAACCCAACCCAACCTAACCCACCAACCAACCAACCCAACCCAATCCACCAACCAACCAACAAACTCACCAACTAAGCAACCCAAACAACCAACCCACCAACCAAAACCAACCAACCAACACCCCAACCTAACCCACCAATCAAAACCATCCAACCAACCCCCAACCTAACCAACCAAAATCAACAAACCCAACCCAACAACCAACCAATGAACCAAAACCAATCAACCCAACCCAACAAACTACCAACAAACCAACCCAACCAACCTACCAAAACCAACCAAACAACAAACCCACCAACCACCCAACCCATACAAAAAAATATCAAATTTCTTAATTGTCTTTAATTATTTTGTGCAATATAATGTTATGGGTCAACAATGGTTAAAAACAAACAAACAAACATATAGCTACAAACATAAATCGTATTAAACATCAATATCCAAAATATTACTAACACCACTGACATTCAGCTCACTTCACTATTACGTGCCAAGCAAAAATAACTTGCTCTGTCCAATCTTCAAGAAGAGTGCACAGTTACCTCTTCCGTCATGTTTTCTGGCTGACTTGAGATCGCTTTGCTTCTGCCTCCCGCTATCCTGATCCCGGGGCGCAGTTTCATCTTCTTTCGATCAGGCTCATTATAAGATTTACTTGTGGTTTAAAAAAAATAATATATGCTTGACTGCCTCTGGCATTTTTAAAATACATAAATCATTTAGGTAGGCCACTATGTGAAACATTATCTCACTGCGCGCAAAATAATAATTACCAACCAATAAGAGTGATTGTAAACATAAGAAAGCTGATTGGTCGAAAGTGACTACATTTATGTGTGTGCGCACACACACAATCCACACAGCTTTGCTCGCTGTTTTCTCATACAGTTTCTCACCGTCACTCTCTCACACACACACATGCAGGTATTCACCATGCAAAAGTTAATGCCAGAACAGTTAAAATAAATACCGGAACGCAAAACACGAATAGCTGACATTTTCCGGAACAGGTTCCAGCAAGATCCAGCTCAAATTAAGCACTGCCACCAGCCACCTAACCCAACCCACCCACCAACCAACTCAACCCAACCAATCAATAATTACATGTAACATATGTAAAAGGACACCTTAAAATAAAGTGTCGCCTTTGTTTTATTACAGTAATTAGAATAATTTCAAGACACAAATCCTACCAAATACTCTAGTGATAGATTTGCATTTTTGTATGAAATATCTCTTTAATTATATCAGGGAACCATATAAAATGATCTTCAGATTTGGGACACTAAAATAACTTCAGCCCTTGACGTCGAGCAAATTATATTTATGCCACAGAACTAACTCATGTGGAACTGATGTACATGATTTAATCATGTGAAAGCAACACATGCTCTTTTTTGTTAGAGTTTGTGGATCGGCTGTCTAAGAATTGTTATTCTACCAACACAGGCTCATTGGAAACACATGCTTCAGCTGACATTTTTGGAAAACTGCAAAAATACGTTCTTCGACATACGTTTGACTGCAGTTTCTATGTAAAACGCACACTAGGGGGCAGTATGATGCCAACAAATTTGATTAATTTTCACGTTAATGACATTTACAGGGATATATATTGAGCGTGCTGGCGCCATTGTCCTGTGGCTGCCGTCGCATCATCCAAGTGGATGCTACACACTGGTGGTGGTGTGGAAAGTCTCCCCTCATGATTGTGAAGCGATTTGGGTGTATGGCCATACACAATAAATGCGCTTTATAAATACACATTACATTACATTATCCACAAGTAATGGGTTATTTTCATGCAGTTCTTTCCACAACACCAAATAAACACCACAAAACAACCTAACGCTGTCTATGATTTGTAATTGAACATGTTTACATCAATTATCGATCTCCATTTGGACAACTTTTTGGTTGTGGTCAGTTTGCTCGTAGCTCACTTTTTATGGTGCTGTAATGCTCAGCTCCGAGTCCGATGAAGCACATTTCCACAAAAAAAAAAAAAAAAAAAAATCAAGGTAAAACTACATGATTGCATTGCACTTTTCTCTTATGTTTGCATTAGGAAACACTACTGGTTAATTTTAGGGAAGGGTTGTTGACTAGCTGATCCCTACAACAAGAGTTGCCTTCTCCTGGAGGAGTACATTGATGAGTATCTGAATCTTACAACAAAACATACCCTAAGTAATGTATTTCAGATTCTCAAAATGTACACAGCGCCCTCTAGTGGATTTGCCATCTAAAATGTGTAACAAAACATATCCAGAGCTACATACTTTCACAAAAACATAGGATTGTATTTACAATGTGCCTGGGCTGCATTCTGTTTTCCGACCGGCCTTCAAGTGAACAAGTAATTCTTTTAGCATCATTACAGAACCTCCCATGCGTTCATTTCCCAGAACGGCACATGTATTGGTGTAAATGTCTTTAAGGATCACAAAACCTGAGAACATGATTACTGATGAATAGTGACACGCAAAGCATAATAATAGGATTCATCTGAGAAAAGAGAACTCTCCCGATACCTCAGGTACATTCTGTTACTATTCCGTTCCACTAGTTTTGTCATACGCGAAGCAAGTGGGAGACTCAATTCTACCGGCCCCTTGACAGTCGTCCCCTGTTGTACATAATTACATAGAGAAGCGCTGGATAATATATTTGGGCATAATCACAGCGTGTGAGCTTTATATGGTGCGGACCCCTATTCCCTGATTAGTTGCTCTGATGAAATTGAATTATCTCTAATTCAGTGGATTTGTGGTGATTAAGAGAGACGAATCATGCGAGAACTTCGAACGACAGCTCTGGAGCGGCAAATAAATGAACAACCTCCGTGCGTTTTCCCCTTTGTGGGGGGATGCGAGCCGAAGCTGCCTCACTTTAATTCACACAAGCCAGCGCTGCATTCGTCAAGCAAATGTGTGTTTTGGATTTACGTGGCTGTAATATGACATAATCAAGTTGTAATTTATCAATTAGAATAATTAGGAAGCTCATCTGATTTAATTAACATGCTGAAAAGGAAAGCAGTCATACAGATTTAATCTTGAGCAGCGCTTAGTTACAGCAGTGGCATTTACGGTGGGTAGCCAAGTGAACATTTATTACCTAAAACCGAGCGGCTTGACTTGTTCACTGGAGATCTCTGTAATTTTACTAAATTGTTAACTTGAGTAAATTGGTAACAAAAAATAGTTAACGAATGAGAAAAAGCAAACTACAACTCGGGATATTCAAAAGATTAGTAGTATCCTATGTACGTATAGTATTCAGTCAAAATTCATCGCATCACTGCAGATTTTTCAGTTCAGTTCTGAAAAAAGCAGTTCAAATTGAAAACGGTCACACTTCACAATAAGGTTTCATTATTTACAGAATGGTAAATGATTTTCTCAGTTTTTGAATGTCTATTGAGTAGGGGACGGGGTTTTATTTTTGTGCTCCTCCTCATCTTTCACATACAGCAAACTAACGGTTGGAGGGGCATGGCTAAACATATTTAGCTCAATCTGTCAAACTGACATCATCACAGAAGGCAAAGAAATTGGTTTAATTAAATATTATCAAAATAAACCTTTTTTTGGTGGATTAACTTGCATGGTTTAATCAAAGGTGGGTAACGAATTACATTTACAAAAATACAAGAATTACAGCTCCAACCTGAAAAAGCACGTAGTGGTAAGTGTCAATATTATCCAAATTTGAACCTTAATAATGGTAATTATAGGATAACTAAAGGAAGTGCTGTTTAATGAAATAACTGATTAGCCCAGCACATTATAGTCATTCACACTGTTAACCATTAAAAATATAACATTTAAACATTTTTGAACATAAATATATATATATATACATATATGAAGTCAGAATTATTAGCCCCCCTGTATGAATTTCCCCAATTTCTGTTTAACAGAAAGAAGAATTTATCAACACAACACATCATGACAGCACATAATATTTGACTAGATATTTTTCAGGATACTAGTATTCAGCTTAAAGCTGACATTGAAAAGCTTAACTACAGTAGTTTAATAAGTAAGTTAAAGTAATTAGGTAAAGTAAGTTAAAGTAATTAGGCAAATCACTAACGATTTTTTTCTGTAGCAAAAAAATAAATATATTGCTTAAATATTATTATATTATATTATATTGCTTTATAATATTGACCTTAAAAGGGTTTTAAAAACATTAAAAACGGCTTTTATTTTAGCTGATATAAAACAAGTAAGACTTTCACCAGAAGAAAAAATATTATAGGAAATACTTTGAAAAATTCCTTACACTATTAAATGTCATTTGTGAAATATTTGAAAAAGAAATTCACAGGAAGGCGAATAATTTAGACTTGAACTGTATGTGTGTGTGTGTGTGTGTGTATATATATATATATATATATATATATATATATATATATATATATATATATATATATATATATATATATATATATATATATATATATATAAATGAAAAGTAACTAGTAACTATTTACTTGAGTAATCTTTTTTATCAGATACTTTTTACTCTTACTAGAGTAACTTTTAAGATTGTTACCTTTACTTTAAGTAAAGATTTCCACAAGTACTTTTACTTGAGTATAGATTTTGGATACTCTACCCTCCTCTGGGTTTAAGTACATGGGTAAATTATATAATAGTCCTTTGGCCATGTCTTTTATCATACACTCTGTCTCTCATACATTGTGCCAAAGCTGGGGCAATACCTTTTCAAATTATTTGTTTGTATAAAAGTTCCAGTTTGGTATCTTAAAGGTATATATCAATACATAAAGTTTACATATTAGTCAATAAAAAGTAAAATGGAAAAAATAATAATAATAACAACCCTGTGAAAATCTACCACCCACGTAAGCGTTCTTTGGATTTTCAAACACAATCTCATGGCAATTCGTAACTTTTTGATTAAGTGGCTAATTCGTACTATCTCATTCGTACAATTTAGTAAAATATGCTCATACCCCAATAGCGATTGGGTTTAGGGGTGGGGTTGGGTGTCATGCCTCCTTTTTTAAAATCGCACATTTTCTTATGACTGAACTCGTACGAATTCGTACAAATTAGTCAATAAACTGACAAAACGTAAAATACTTACGCTTCCTCGTGAGATCAGGCTGGAATTTCAGATTGTGGATTATAACATTAAAACATTAACCATAGCATAACATTAAAAATATATATATATATTATATAACTTTTTTCAAACTTTAACAGGTTCAACTACGGTAAAATAAAAAAAATTAAATTAATAACACGTATAACATGCGTCATGTTCTAGCCAGCGCACTGTGGGCGTGTGGGCAGCTTATGTCATTGTTTGTATTAATGGCGGAAGCGGGAAAAGCCGGCGTGATGCGCACTCTGCCGGGAGAATTGTATGGATTACCTAGCGAGACAACATTTGCTTTCAAAATGAGTTGGAAAGTTCACCCTCCAAGCTTTATGCAGGTATGTCTGTCATGTGTATGTCACATGTATTCGTGGAGATTCCGCTGTTTTTTCTGACCTCAATTTACATGTCGCGCGAGTCTCACGTGGACTATTGTAATAACAAAGTCTCGTGGGCGTGGTCGCATTAAAAATAATGAGCTCAGACAGAGAAACTAGACATAGCGTTGGTTTCATACTGATTACTTTATCAAGCAATATTTAAAAGTAGACACTTCAAGCTTTCTATAGATATATGTGTCATGTCTGTGTGTGTAGTTTTCGCGGAGTTTCAGTAGATTTTACTGACGCGTTTGTAAAAACAGTTCACGGAGAGAGAAAAAAGAAAGTGGCTTCACTGTTTATTTTCCTTATTTTGCAAAAGCACACACTTCTGTTGTTATTGTGAGTGTACACAAAAAACTAGACACCTAACAGATTCGATTGATGTATTGCTCATATCTGTACGATCAAAACTGAAAGTGTAATTTAAGTTTTGGCGTTATCATGTGAAAACTCTTCAAAACGCGCATACGCGGTCTTCGACCCCTGGGGGTTAAATAAACTGCTTCCAAGCAAGTTTGAGTTTACAGACCTGTTGCTATGACAACAACTCCTGTATTTACTTCTGGGGTTTTGAAGAATGAAACTATCTTGGAACAAGTCAAATAATCATAAATAATTGTCATTTTAAATGTTTTTTTACGTGCCAATTTCATTGTTCAGATATTATTTCTGACTCTTTAATGTCGAGTTCAGACTGCACGGTTTTCAAAGTAGTTGCGTCACTGATGTTTTCACACTGCGTGACTATCTGGGGTAGTGTTCCTCACTGCTGTGTTCACACTGCAAGATGGATTGGTGACAGGGTTTCACACTGCATGACTTTACAATAGGAAGAATCGCCGACAACTTTGTCTCAGTCCTTAAACTACGTCTCACAACCAAATACGCGCGAGAAGTGAGATGAAAACAATGCAAGAGGTCACGTAGTATATCGTTTTTAACTACATAATGTGAAAGAAGCCTTTAGTGGGGTAGAAAATCTACTTATTTTGCTCACCTGGCTTTAATTTGCAATTTCTCTTCAACTTTTTTCGTTAAAAAAAAAATTCCACTAGTTTTTTCTCCATTTCTTGAGCCCAAATAGACAGAAAAGAAGCTCTTAACTTCTCCCACAACCTCTTGCTGGCCTGCAGATACCCATACTAGTGGATGCTGCTCTCTCATTGGCTGTAGGTAATCGCCAATATTATTTTCAATCAGATCACATTCACATGGCATGATTTGAATCGCTGACAGCTCCAGATATTTAGCACGTCAAAAATCTGATGGGTGTCCGCAACTGATCGCCGATTCTCTCAGATGGTGTCTTTGATAGTTCACACTGTGTGATTTTTTTACTCACATGAACAAGCACCGATTTGCCTGTGATTTCAGGCATTTGTCGGTGGTTTCTCAAAACCCAGAGTCAAAATCTGGGCTAAAATAATGCCACCTGAACTTGTTTTTTTTCGTTCTTAATATCTTGTGAGTTCAGATAGACACACAAACCCTTGCCTATACAACTGCAGCAATGTTTCTTTTTCTTGTAAAGTTACTTTAAAACTTTGATTCAGCAGATAAAAGCTGTAGTGTCATTCTGGAAGATTCTGTTGAACTCATGTATTCCTCCACATTAGTCTTTCACTTGGCTCCGAATATTGGTTGAAAATAGAAAAAGCCGTTCTAGCTCTACAACGACACTACAAAGTTTTTATTTTTTATAAACGGCTGTATTGAAATACAGATTCCGACTTGTGCTCTTTTTTTGACCAGCATAAGGGAACCTTTGAACGCTTATCTCTCGCTGTGAGATATTACTACTAAAGGACTTTGTGCGTTTGGGGAAATAAGCACATTGAGTTTCCTGCAGATGGGATTCACTGGCCTATACCTGTTTATCTGTCTGCCTTTTTATCCTCTTTTTTCCCCGTCTCTCTGTCTGCCTGTCTCCATCTTTCCAGCATGAGGGCAGACAAGCTTGTCCCCTGAATGACAAACGCTTGTTTGAAACAGTTAAGTCCATCAAGGAGACGGAGAGAGACTGTGGAGGAGTGATAAATTAAAGACATGCCTGAGGGAAAAGGAAACAGCGAGGAACTGATGTCGGAGAGGAGGAAGAGGATGATGAAGAAAATAAGCTCAAATGGAGCAGGTTTGTTTTGTGTGCCGTTATCTGCTGAACGAAGAGCTCGAATCTATCAAGACGTTTTAGCGCAGCCAAACATTTGGTTTGTCAGACACACAAGCGTTCGTATGGTTTGAAGCTTGTAGATCCGATGATAGACCTGCTGAAAAGACCATCTTGAACCAATCTGAATTACTCTCAGCGGGCACCTTGGTGTCAAAACAAAATCAAATTGACATCAAAAGACAAGTCAAAAACGCAAATTGATTTGATGTCAAAACCTTGACGTCCACACAACAACCAAACGACACAAAAAGTATTATAATATAATAAAAGTTGTATGCATCTGAAAGTTTCAACTACAAATTTACGCTGGATTGAATATCTCTGCAATGCAATGACAGCTAATTGACATCTAACGTTAGTGTCAATAACACGTCAAAAAGTGATTAAAGGACAGTGTTTTTTGAAGTGTACAGGGTGGGCCATTTATATGGATACACCTTAATAAATTACATAGACAATTGCCTTCAGAAGACCCCAAAGATAAAAGTCTAAGGGGGTCAGATCCGGAGACCTTGGGGGCCATTCAACTGGCCCACGACGACCAACACACTTTTTAGGAAACTGTATTCAGGAAACTATTCCCATTTTATAATATAAATGGCCCACCCTGTATATTTACTGATGGCATGGATGTCCGCTCTTGGATGGAGTAACACATATCCTTTCTTATGTCTTTATGATTATTAAAGAGCCCCTATTATGGGTTTTTGGGAATGACCTTCCATGTATTGTGTAACACAGCTCTAAGTGTAGTGAAATATCCAGCTAAAGCTTAAATCTGAAAGTAGACAGTGTTTAAAACTATTGATTCATCTATAAAAGAGTCGACTCATAGTGGTGCGAATGTATCGTCGTGATAACGAGTCATTAGCCGTTTCAGCGTGATGTGGATACGAAACATAGGGGTTCATGAGGACCTGGGGGTTCGCGGACGCCCCCCTCACTATTCTGCTGCCCAAGGCGGCTGCATAGGTCGCCTCTTTGGACACGCCGGCCCTGATAGCACTGTTGAGAACGGGGTACTGTGTACTATGTTGTTAGTAATTACTATGAAGCGTGTTTTGGGCGGCCGCTGCGATCGGCATTTCACTCTGTCTCGTGCTGAAAACAGTCGACCAATCGCAACAGGCTGTCATCGATCCAATCAGCGCAGATTAGCTTCGCGCTAAGGAGGGGTTTGGGAACAAATGAATCACTGAACAATTCATATGGGAGTCGCTGGGATAATTATGTAAAAATAAATGCATATTATAAGATAATGTAAGTGTTTTTTGACCTTGCATGCATATCAGACTGTTATTGGAGACCCTTAAAACCAAAATATGACCTTTTTTTAATAGATAATAGGGGCTTTAATAAAGTTGAATGTTTAAGAGCCTAGGTTATATGATATGTATATACACCTGTACGCTGCCAGTTTGGATGTAGATTGTACTGGTTTTTAACCAGTTTTGATAAAGACGGCTGAATACACTCAGCCTTGGGTAAGAAATGGATTGTACTTTGTGTGTGTGTTCTATTCGATTGTGGATCCTTTCACAGGTCTGGGGTCAGCTCTGAACAGCCTAGTGGTTGTCTGACGTTTGTTTGCTTGAGATATTGAGATATCGTTCAGGGGTGCGTTTCCCAAACAATGACGTAACTCGCGGCTGAACTATCATACTATGATGCATCGTTTGGGAAAAGAACAATGTAGTGACGAGTGTTTCCAGAAACCCTTAGTTTCTCTGTCGCAGATCCATCATTTGAACTGCGTTAGTTATAACATAAAATGACCAAAATGATGCTCTAAACAGGGGGGAGCAACTACTTCCTTAGAGAAGAACCCCATATTTTCTTTGTGCAAATGATATTGTTTTACACGCATTTGAAAAAAATATCCAATATTAGTTTTGGTAAAAACATGCTCTTGTTTTCCATATTAATTGAAATATATATTGTTAATGTTTTGTGATTGTAAGCAGAGCGGCCTACAAACTCTTCGCGAGTGTTGAAACTGACATCTGGTGATGAAACTGCAAACTATCTTAAACTTTCTCTTTAATTGAATTTCTGACTCCATTTGAAACCGTTTGAAATTGAACTTTAGAACTGTGACTGCAAATCAACATCAGTGATTCAGCATGTGCATTTATTAATGTAAAAGAGGTTTAATTTGTATTAATTAGAGTATAATTACCAGCAACCTTCTTGTTGTGAGGCGACAGCACTACCTACTGCGCCACTGCATCGCCCCTGTTTTTTTTTTTTTTTTTTAAACCTATAGCCATTCATGCAGTTATCACAATAAAATAAAAGACAAAAATGTACTTTGAAGAAGTCACAAAGAGAGTTGTTTATCAGCCTGGCCTGAAGCTCCTCTCGCAAAGTGCTGATATTGTTCAGTCATAATTGTGATAAAAACACATTTCAGGAAAATTACCCACTTTGCGCACCTTCTAACCATTATTATTTGCGCAAATTGATTTTTCAGAATCTGTAGCAACTCGTGATGAAAGCCCGAAAGCGCAATGAATGAAATGTCCCATTCGTATTTCAGTCGATACGCCAAAAAACGAGCGTCTCTCAAAGCAACGCACACAGCTAAAAGCCATTTCCTCAAAGAGCGCAGATATCTATTCACTGAGGACTAAAGGAATCACGTTTTTTTTTAAAGATTTAGACAAAAATAAAAATGAGCACGCTATTCGGCAGAGGAGAAATGGCATCTTTTTATGAAGAAGATTGAGTTCTTTAATAGAAGCAGAAATAGAAAAGGCTATCAGACAAAAGGAAAGGCTGTCTGCGGTGCCCTCCTCTTAAATTAAATATAATAAGGTAAAAGCTTATTTACAGAGAGCCAAAGAAAGATTCTGAATCACTGTGTTTCGGCTTCAACTCTGAGAAAACTTTTGAAGTGGATGGGAGAGCGAATGGGGAAAAGAGGGAACATCTCAGGACGATTTTGGTTGGCGCATGTTGGGCTCTACTGTATAAATTCCATTTTCATTACCTTCTGTAATAAATGCGGTGTGAATCCTGGGAGGCAGGGGCGGCAAAAATAAATCTGATACATGAATAAACGATGTCCCCAGGGAGAAAGGGCTCCTCCTTTGTGAAGAAGATTGACTTCTCCAAGACGGGACACATTCAGGCAGGAGGAGCGCCAACGGAAATAGAAACCGATATATTCCACTCCTCAAAAACCCTTCCATTCTTAGACCTATAAACATCAACAAATGTCTCCCAGTTCTTCAAATACGCTTTAAGAAGAGTATTTGAACAGTTCACTGAGGAAGAGACTGTCTGTTTTTGAGTTTATGTGGCAAAAAAAGGCCATGTCACAGTAATTTGTGCGATACCTAGACAGACAGACAGACAGACAGACAGACCTCATTATAAGATTTCAGGTTACAAATTTCAGGTTTCCACCATCAAATAATAGACTTTTGTTTCTCACTGACAGTCAGGGATGTGTTCCACTCACAAATGACAAGTTATTCTTGAATTTGATAGGAAGCTGGAAACAGAATACAGAATCACATGAAGTATATGCATAAAATAAAGAGATGTTTAAGTTCCAGAGAAATTAAAATAAAGTTTTTTCAGATGTTAGTATCATGTTAGTCTAAAGGATATCTACACTCGCTGATTTTTTAGGTACACCTATCCAACTGCTTGTTAACACAAATTTCTAATCAGCCAATCACATGGCAGCAACTCAATGCATTTAGGCATGTAGACATGGTCAAGACAATCTGCTGCAGTTCAAACTGAGCATCAGAATGGGGAAGAAAGGTGATTTAAGTGACTTTAAACGTGGCATAATTGTTGGTGCCAGACAGGCTGGTTTGAGTATTTCAGAAACTGCTGATCCACTGGGATTTTCACACACAACCATCTCTAGGGTTTACAGAAAATGGTCAGAAAAAGAGAAAATATCCATGCCTTTTTGATGCCAGAGGTCAGAGGAGAATGACCAAACTGGTTCCAGCTGATGTATTAACCACTTGTTACAACTGAGGTATGCAGAAGAGCTTCTCTGCACGCACAACATGTCCAACCTTGAGGCGGATGGGCTACAGCAGCAGAAGACCACACCGGGTGTCACACCTGTCAACTAAGAACAGGGAACTGAGGCTACAATTCACACAGGCTCACCAAAATTAGACAATAAAAGATTGGACAAACATTGCCTGGTCGGGTCAGAATTTAATAGTAAGTTGTAGTAAGTACTAGTAAGGTGTACCTAATAAAGTGGCCGATGAGTGCATAAACGAGTGACATTTGCATTTGGAAGATACAGTATAAACCTTATATAAACATCCAAAGCTTATAGTTTGTCACTTCCGCCTAAATGGATCAATGTTTTTTTTTTTGACATCACCTCATACTTCAGTTCCTCATAAAATCTTCTGACCAATCAAATGCTCTCTAGTATCTGACATGCTCTGCCCCCTTCAAGACACTTCTCATTTGATGCGCTTGATCTCAATCACTCTCACTGGACGAGCAGTGATACAATGAAACACTATTGGCTGTTGTTTTAAAAAATGGGAGGAGCTATTCTATGTTTTGCCCTCTTTTCATGTTTCAGTTGAGATTTACAGTAGCATGGCCATACAACAATCTCATTTTACAGTAAAATAGCCTTACCACAACTTCTGTTTATGGTAAAATGCCCTTTACCACATTTAAATGTTTACAGTACTTTTACTGTAATTTATTTACCTTTTAAGCTAGCAGTACAAAACGTGTATATTTAGTATTTGCTATTGAATTGTGCATTATAATAATGCATTTAAGAACATGTACAACAATATTTTATTATTCATTGTTATTACATCCATTTAAAATGGTTTACAAAAGTACTTTTCAATCTATTTTAAGTATAATTTGTCATACAAGATAATTTTTTCATTAACGGTCTCATTTTTGTCTTCAGCTATAGTAAAGTAGTACTTGATTACTTTGATTAGCAAATGTCTAATATGCAGTAAGTTACTGTAAAAGCTTTTAAATGACCCACAATGCAGTGCATATTACAGTAGTGAACTGTAAAGAATATATGTGGTATTTTACCAGACGTTTTTGCAGTAAACAACAGTAAAATTGTGACAGTCTAACAGTGTGTTTTATACACTGTTAGACATTTTATTGTATTTTGTGGTAACTTAGGGTGCTTTCACACCTGCCTTATTTAGTTCGGTTGAATTGCACTAGAGTTTGTTTTCCCTCTTGGTGCGGTTCGTTTGGGCAGGTGAAAACGTAGCAATCGCACTCGGGTGCGCACCAAAAGCACACCAAAAAAGCGTACCGAGACCACCTCTTCAAGCAGGCTTTCAAACGAACCCTGGAGCGGTTCGTTTGTGGTGAAAACATGATCCAAACTAAAACAGACCCAACCGCAAAAAGTACTGCGCCTTTTTGGACTAATCCAGCTGCCGTAGTGAGATGCGCTGTCTATCTTATGGGGTCTATAATATTTGTTGACAGCGCTTTACCAACAGTTTTAAACAGAGAGAGAGAGAGAGGGAGGGAGGGAGGGAGGGAGGGAGGGAGAAACAATACCTGATGGATCATTGGTGATATTTCCGAAAGATGACCATGTCGCAGTTTAGCTAAATTATTTCACGCCTTCTCCTAATGCTTTCGCCGATTGCAATGCATTAAAACATTGTTTTCCAGCCCCAGCCGCCCTTCATTCTCGAAATGTATAGTTTGTCTAAAGTGATGCATACAAACTACATAGTATACTATGACCAGGGATACTGCGTCAGCCAGCGCAGCGACATTGTGTGTCTGCCGGTTTGTTTATTTGCGGTAGTTCCACGTGAATTCTGACCAATTGAAAAGCAGTTTAGGAAATGCGTTCAATAACATCTGGCCAGTGAGTGATGTAGATTTTGTCACATGACTGCATTTTGGTTCGTTTCAACTGGTTCGGACCAAAGCAATCAGTGTGGTGTGAAAGGGACCCAAAACGGCAGAAAAATGCTACAATGTATCATTTGTTGCCCTTGGTCCGGACCAAATAAACCGAACCACATATGTGAAAGCACCCAACTGGAAGCACTGTTGCCAAATAGTTACCGCAACTGCCCCTTTACAGTCACTTACCTGTAAATGTGTTTTACAGTAGCAGGGCCGTACCGCAGTTTCATTTTACAGTAAAATAGCCTCACTGCAACTTCTTTTTATGCTAAAATGCTTTTTACCACATTTAAATTTTACAGTATGACAATTTTTACAGCAGCTTTACAGTAATTTCTTTACATTTTACACTAGCAGTACAAAACCTTTATTTTTAGTATTAACTATTGATTTCAATAAATAACAAACAAGTAATTTTTTCAAAAACTGTCTCATCTTTGTCTTTAACTACAGTAGCAGTACTTGACCACAGTAGAATACTGCAAATTTCTAATATTCGGTAAGCTACTGTAAAAGTTTTAAAATAACTGTAAAATTGCGACAGTCTAACAGTGTGCTTTATACACTGTTAGACATTTTATTGTATTTTTGCGGTAACATACTGGAAGCACTGTTGCCACAAAGTTACCGCAACTGCCACTTTACAGTCACTTACCTGTAAATGTGTTTTATAGTAGCAGGGCCTTACCTCAATTTACCTTTTACCACATTTTAATTTTACAGCATGACAATTTTTACAGCAGCTTTGCTGTATTTTTTTTTACATTTTACACTAGCAGTACAAAACTTTTTTGTTTTTAGTATTTGCTATTGAATTCAATAAATTACAAACAAGTGACTATTTTTATCATGAACTGTCTCATCTTTGTCTTCAACTACAGTAACAGCTACAACAGAATATCCTAAATTCCTAATACGCAGTAAGTTACTGTAAAAGTTTTAAAATTACTCACAATGCAGTTCATATTACAGTAGCAAACTGTAAAGAATATATGTGGTATTTTACCAGGCGTTTTTGCAGTAAATAACTAAAATTGTGACAAAGTCTAACAGTGTGGTTTATAAAATGTTAGACATTTTATTGTATTTTTGCGGTAACATACTGGAAGCACTGTTGCCAGTAAGTAACCGCAACTGTCTCTTTACAGTCACTTACCTGTAAATGTGTTTTACAGCAACAGGGCCGTACCGCAGTTTCATTTTTACAGTAAAATAGCCTGTACTTCTGTTTATGCTAAAATGCCTTTTACCACATTTTAATTTTGATGTATGACAATTTTAATTTTCAGTATGACACTTTTTACAGTAATTTTACTGTAACTTCTTTACATTTTACACTAGCAGTACAAAACCTTTATTTTTAGTATTTACTATCGAATTTAATAAATTACAAACAAGCAATACATTTCTTCATGACATGTCTCATTATTGTCTTCAACGACAGTAGCAGTACTTGATTACAGTAGAATACCGCAAATTCCTAATATGCAGTAAGTTACTGTAAACATTTAAAAATGACCCACAATGCAATGCATATTACAGTAGTGAACTGTAAAGAATATATGTGGCATTTCACCAGGCGTCTTTGCAGTAAATAACAGTAAAATTGCAATAAAGTCTAAAGGTGTGCATTGCGTCTGAGAATGTGATGCAGCAGGTTGTCGTCTGTCAAAATGAATATGCTAGCACAAAACAATCCCCAAAAAATGTTGTTGTCTCTAGTCAAACGGCCTCCCAATTGTTCAGTCTGCAGAGAGAGGCATCGAGCGGCTAAACAAAAGCATGTTGCAGAGCGAGTCCCACAGTGAATAACCTTACAACTGAGGAACAAACCTGCTCTTTAACAGGGCTGTGACTTTGGATTTGTATCTTCTATAGTTCACAAAAACAGCAAGTCAACCTGCTTTCCTTCCCACTGCTTTCCACTTGCTTGCCCTTCCGCTTGCACACATAATGTGAAATCCATCCGGTGCGGCTGCTGGAGCTGGAGCTCGGCCAGTTTTCGGGAAAGCACTTTAGGCTACAGTTCCCATGACTCCTGGCGGGTGTTGACAGCTCGTACATTTTATTAGCCCGGTACCTTACATTACCCATAATAATAGAAAGCCGGTGAAGTCCTTTAGTTTGGATCCAGAAGCCGGTGCCAGCTCTCCTTCCACACCCTTCAGATTCAGTGCCAAAAAACAAAGATGCAGGTCCAGGGCTTGTTGCTCTGGATGAAATCACACAGGCCTCTGTTCATTATTATTGCATGGCTCACGCTATAGCAAGAATTTCAAATGTCAAAGCTATATAAATCTTTCATAAAGTGATGCATGCTATATACAGTAGCAAACCTGATTTGTAAATTTTATTATTGACCAATTGATTTTGTATAAGATATGATTTATGCATGACATTTATGAGCATAAGGTATCTATTCTTTATTCTATCTGCTTTGAAACTGCTTAATTGCTTGCATTATCATAAATTGATTTGCATCTGTATTGCAAATGTAACCCAGTAAATATAGCAGTTACACATGAAGATCTATTAATAAGGAGTATATTTAAGAATATATTTATAAAATCATGATATTTTTTTGCCAAGCAGTTTTTCACTTGTGCATTTTAAAGCATTGTACCATAAAACTGGACTTTTGGTGTATTTTTTTATTAACTTTATATTTACTGTTTTAACAACACGAAAAAGAGGAAATATCCAGTGAGGAGCAGTTCTGTGTACACAAATGCCTTGTTGATTCCAGAATCCAGAGGACAATGGCCAGACTGGTTCCAGCTGATAGAAAAGCAACAGTAACTCAAATAAGCACTCGTTACAACTGAGGTATCCAGAAGAGCATCTCTGAACACGTTGAACCTTGAGGTGGATGGGCTACAGCAGCAGAAGACCACAGCGGGTGCCGAGGCAACAATTCGCTCAGGCTCACCAAAATTGGACAATAGAAGATTGGACAAACTTTGCCTGGTCTGATCCGTCTCGATTTCTGCTGCAACATTCGGATCGTAGGGTCAGAATTTGGTGTCAACAACGTGAAAGCATGGATCCATCCTGCCTTGTATCAGTGGTTCAGGCTTAGGCTAGTGGTGGTGGTGTAATGGTGTGGGGGATATTTTCTTGGCACACTTTGGGCCGATTAGTACCAATTGAGCATCATGTCAACGAGTATTGTTGCTGACCATGTCCATCCCTTTATGACCACAGTGTACCCATCTTCTGATGGCTACTTCCAGCAGGATAACGCGCCATGTCATGAAGCATAAATCATCTCAGACTGGTTTCTTGAACATGACAATGAGTTCACTGTACTCAAATGGCCTCCACAGTCACCATACCTCATTCCAATAGAGCACCTTTGGGATGTGGTGAAACGAGAGATTCGCAACATGGATGTACAGCCAACAAATCTACAGCAACTGTGTGATGCTATCATGTCAATATGGAGCAAAATCTTTGAGGAATATTTCCAGTACAAAGGATTATGCCAGTTCTGAAGGCAAAAAAGGGTCCAAATTGATACTAGTAAGGTGTACCTAATAAAGTGGCCGGTGAGTATATATATATATATATATATATATATATATATATATATATATATATATATATATATATATATATATATAGTAAATAATTATTATTACGTAATTATTTATTTTTTCAAATTGGTGAGTGTCAGGTTTGTGACACCAATTAATGTTTAAACTTAGGCCCAATCCCAATTCTACCCCTTAGCCCTTCCCCTTACCCCTACCTCTCGTTTTGCGCGTTCATGTCAAGGGGTAGGGGTGTCCCAATTCTCTTTAGCTTGAAGGCGTAGGGCTAAGGGCAAGGGGTATACACCCCTTCGAACGAAGATTTTTCAGGAGCACACTCAAAACGAAGGGGTAAGAAAATTTCCCAGAATACACCTGCCACAACGGCAGTTTCACTGCACCCGGAAGTAAGGAGATCCACAACTTAGTACTTTTTTGTCATTATTACAATTTTTTACGACAAACAAACATATGTTTTAATATGTCCATAACCGCGTTCATGTTTTACCGTCATGCTTTTAAAAAAAAATTATAAATAAAAATTGCTAAATTTCGCGATCTATAATCCCTAATAATAACTCCTGTACAGCAGTCCCACAACAATCTGACACTTGATGACACTCGAACACCCTGTCAGAGCAGTCAAGTGGCTGAAAATGAGCTGTTTACAGCGTCTGCCATAATGTTAATGTTGTTTTCGTGTGTTTACATAGATGAATATGGCCACAGTGTAAATGCACAGTATAGTTACGATCTTATTGCCATATTATATCATTATGATAACATAATATGTCCCTTCAGTGATTTCCTGAAGATAAACACCAAAAAATAACACAACTGGAATAACTACAGCAGTCGCCATCGTCTGATCTCATATGAAGCAAGAGATCGTGATGACATATGATGACGTGTGCAGGTGCTGTATTGCTGTCCCATTCTTAGGGGTAAGTTTTGAAGCCCTTGCCCTTCACACTCGGTTGTAAGGGCCAAGGGGAAGGGGTGCAAAAATAGAATTGGGATTGGGCCTTAATGTTAATTAGGTAAAACACTTGGGAATTGGGAACGATGTGATATAATGTTCATATGTGATCACTTACAAATTTTCCCAAAATAAACGAGTCACGTGATTTCAATATGCAAATCCCAAGTGGTTTTTCTAAAGGTGTTTAAATACTGGGTTAAAGAAATACTGAAAATATAATATAATTCACTGAAATAATTGAATTAATTGCCCTTGTTTGAGCTGTTCAGTACATGAATATGTAAATCAAACGAGTTCATGAAATCAAATGAGTGAAATTAACCATCAGTCATAAAAAATTGTCTGAGCTCCATAACGAGCCTTGTTCTCTGCGTCTGATATTCATGATTGATTGATTCCTGCTTCTGCAAAGGGCCTACAATCATCCACACACACACACACACACTCATAATTTGGTCGAATTTCAAGGTCAAAGTACAGACCGAAAACCAGCGTGAGATGTCACCCTAAGAAATTACGTGGCAGTCATGCGCAAAATTGCTTACACAGATCACAGACGTCCACCCATCTGTTGTGGGACGGGCCGGGGATGCTCACTGACAGAGTTAATAGTTTTTTTAGGAGGACACACAGCACCTTTCTGGCCGCTTTGTTAATAAAGCATTTACTCGCTGTTCAGTCACAGATAATCCACGAGGTAGGGAGCAGCTCACCCCCCATACACCCCCAAAACCCAACAATACCCCCATTGGACCCCTCCTCACCCTCAATCTGATTGACAGCCAATTACAAACACCAATATGTAAAGCCTGAGATGTCCTTATGGAGATTATTGTATTTGAATTAATTTTTATTCTTTTAGTAGGCAGTTTGGCAACACTTTATAATAAGTACACACTATGAATATTTTATTAAGCATAAGAAAATAGTTAATTCTTTATTTGTTAAGCATTACCATGGCAGGTTTTATGCCAAGCATCTTAGAAAGGGGACGGTGGGATACTGAATCAGCTAATATTGCTAATGACTTTTGTGCTGTTTTCTGACATCCAGATAGTGTTATCAGTGTTTAAAAATCATTTTAAAAAAATCATAATTTACAAGTATTGTTAGTATTAGTACAAGCATACCTAGTAGAATCTAAAAGAGGTTTTAAGGTTTATATCTTTAAGTCTTTTTTTTCCAAGTTTGCCTGTCCTTTTGTCTGAATTTTGGAAGGGTTTACTAAAAAAATACCACGGCAAAACTATGGTTTAAGAGTTCACACTTAGCTGATTATTGATTATAAAGTGTTTGGCATGCTGTCCAGGGAGAGAGCCCTGAGTTCAAAGATCCTCAAGCCTGGGGCTCCCTCCCATTTGCAGGGCGAGAGGGGAGTTTGAGCTCAGCTTGATCTCGAGAAATAGCTAATGACAAATTAGTAATTGCTATGAAGAGATATACTGTCGACTAGGAGCATGTCTATGGTGCCAATTTGGATTAGTCAATTCGCTTATGTCGCATGTCTTTAGGTGGTGGGAGGAAAGCAGGGAACACCCACGCGAGCATGGGGAGAACATGTAAACTCCACATAGAAACGTCCACTAACCTGGTAAGGACTTGAACCAGTGACATTCTTGCTGTAAGGCAACAGTGCTAACCACTGGACTGCCGTAACGCCCAATCTAGGAAAAGGGGAAGGAGTAGGGGTAGAATGGGGGGGATTCTACAAAACAAAGATATTTGTGGTATGAATCTCTGGTTATTTATAGTGACTTAGGAATCGTCTGATTGGTAAATCATATATTAGCTAATGTGGGACCATCCGTGGTCAATCATAAGCATGTGATCCTCTCGAAATTAGTTTATAAATAAACTTCACTTAGATTTATAACATCATTTAATTTGTGGTTATCACAGCCGACCATGGTAACCAAAACCTAACCATAGTTTAACTAACTATGGTATTTGTAGTAAAACCTTGATTATACAAATGAATAAATGCACATTGTACAACTTTAAGGCCCAATCCCAATTCTACCCCTTAGCCCTTCCCCTTACCCCTACCCTTCGTTTTGCGCGTTCCCGTGAAGGGGTAGGGGTGTCCCAATTCTCTTTAGCTTGAAGGCGTAGGGCTAAGGGGAAGGGGTAGACAGCCCTTCGAACGAAGATTTTTCAGGACCACACTCAAAACCAAGGGGTAAGAAAATTTACCAGAATACACCAGCTACAACGGCAGGATCGCTGCACCCGGAAGTAAGGAGATCCACAAATTAGTACTTTTTTTGTGTCATTATTAGAAATTTTCACAACAAACAAACATATGTTTTAATATATCCATAACCGCGTTCATGTTTTACCGTCAAGCTTTTATAAAAAACCACTACAATAAAAACCCCAATCTATAATCCACAATAATAACTCCTGTACAGCAGTTCCACAACATTCTGAAACTTGATGTCACTCGAATACCCTGTCAGAAGAGTCTAGTGGCTGAGAATGAGCTTTTTACAGTGTCTGCTATAATGTTAATGTTGTTTTTGGTGTGTTTACATAGATGAATATGGCCACGGTGTAAATGTATATATACGATCTTATTGGCACATTAGATCGTTATGATAACATGATATATGCCTTCAGTAATTTCCTGAAGATAAATACCAAAAAAATAACACAACTGGAATAACTACAGCAGTCGTGATCGTCTGATCTCATATGAAGCAAGAGATCGTGATGACATATGATGACGTGTGCAGGTGTTGTAGTGCTGTCCCAATTCTTAGGGGTAAATTTTGAAGCCCTTGCCCTTCACACTCGTTTTTAAGGGGGAAGGGAAGGGTTAAGGGTACAAAAATAGAATTGGGATTGGGCCTAAGTGTGATATTATTGGTTCAATTTCTAAGCATTTTTAGTGGTACACTGTAAAAAAGTTGACTCAACTTAAAGTAACTTGACTTTATTTAAGTTGAGTCAACTCAAAAGGCTCTGCGCCAAGTTGCAGTACAATTGTAAGTTGAGTCAACTTTTTTACAGTGCAATAGTAGTTATAGTGTAGGATCTTTGAATTGACTCAACTATTAGCCCAAGTACTGCACTTGACTTTAATTTGAGTCAACTCAAAAAGCTCTGCACCAATTGAGTCAACTTTTTGTTTATAGTGCAATAGTATTTATAGTAGAGCTTTCTTGAGTTGACTCAACTTTTAACCTAAGTACTGCACTCAATTCTATTTAAGTTTAGCCAACTCAAAAACCTCTGCAGTAAATTGATAAACAACTTTAAATTGAGTCAACATTTTTTTTTACAGCCAATAATAGTTATAGTAGAGCTTTTTTTAGTTGACTCGACTTTCAACCCAAGTACTGCACTTGATTTTATTTAAGTTGAGTCAACTCAAAGCTCTGCACCAAGTTGCCGTACAATTTTAAGTTGAGTCAACTTTATTTTACAGCTCAGTAGTAGTTATAGTAGTGCTTTTTTGAGTTGATTCAACATTAACCCAAGTACTGCACTCGACTCTATTTAAGTTGAGTCAATTCAAAAAGCTCTGCACCAAGTTGCTGTACATTTTAAGTTGAGTCAACTGTTTTTTACAGTGCAATAGAAGTTTAGTAGAGCTTTTTAGAGTTGGCTCAACTTTTAATTCAAATACTGCACTCAATTCTATTTAAGTTGAGTCAACTCAAAAAGCTCTTTCTGTACAATTTTAAGTTGTCAATTTTTTTTTATTTTTTTTTATTTACAGGGTAAGGTCTGTGTAAAAATTGCCTACAAAACTGCCCAATGCTCAAAATGTTGTTACATTTTCTTCTTTAAGAGTATTTAATTTAGTGTGGGCATAAATTAAAAAGTCATTTAGGAGACTGAGGCACTATTGATTGAAGAATGCCAACAGAACCATAAAGGCTTATTGAAGGAAATGTTCATGCAGTTATTGCGATAATATCGCGATAACGCTATTTAACGCAACTTTTTGATATAGTGGCTAATTTGTATGATCCCATTTGTACATCTTAGTACGATTTGCTGATACCCCAATGACAGTTGGGTTTAGGGGTGAGGTTTGATGCTTTATCTTCTTTTAAAAATCATAATTTGTTTTGTAAACCGGAACTCGAATTAGCCATGAAACTTGAAATAGTTACGTTTCCTCATGAGATCAGGCTGGATAATACTCCTGCTTTTATAATGCTTTTCAAGGTTAACCATTTTGTTTTTGGAAATCAGTTGCTAGTTTTACCTGCTCAGTGTCATCATACACATTGTTAAAGATGGTAAGCAATGACTTGTTGAGAATTAATGTGTTGTCTGATACGCTTCTTATCCACAGCGAGAATTTACCAGTCAGAATTGCCTATTCTGACACAGTGACTATCGAAACAGCCACTGGAATAAACATGCTCAGACTCAAAATGTTCTGTGGTCCCATGAGAAAATATGGCAGATTTGGAATTGCATTCTTACGAGGAGTCACTTAAAGTGTAGACTGTTTCCAAGATTATAATAGAAGTCACAGTTTTGTTGCATCATGCTGCTCGGGCAGAAGAGAGAACTTAATTTTAGAAATTGTGTTGGTGAGCCAGCGATAACCAAATGTGTGTGTGTATCCTGTATTCCTTACATGGTGGGGACCAAATGCAAGTATAGCAATACAGTAACACTACAAAAAAAAACCCCCATCTAAATCAGAGAAATTAATGAATGGTTTAAGAAGATACAGACTAGAAACAAGTCAAATAATCTGCTAGTACAGTAAGATGATTGATTCATTCATTCAGTAAAAATCAGGTTGCTACGAGGGCTTTTCTTTTTCTGAATAGCTTTAGAAAACACTATTGGTTGGGTTTCGGGAAGTGGGTGGGCGGGTCAATCTGTGCTTTTTAAAACAGTATCAGTTTTGTTTAGGGAAGGAGGAGGGTGGGTCAGTCAATCGGTCAGTCAGTCAGTCGTCAGCGGCCTCTGGTGGATTTACGCGGGAAGAGCAGGTGAGAATGGCACTCGCGAGAGAAATTTGAGATCTCGAAAAGCGTACACAGCGGCCTCTGGTGGATTCGCAAAACAAAAACTACAAAAAACGTAGCTCATGGGACATTTTGCTCTCATTTTGCTCTACGAAATCAGAATGAGCCTAGGTTGCGAGCTTCAGCTCTGTGTGGAAAGGTGTGTGAGTGAAGTGCATAGTGGGATATGTAGTTCAGTAAAGTGGCAGATGTGTAGTTGGGTGGATGATAGAGAGTGCTCTCAAGTTATCTGCAATAACTGGATTGCTGGTGATCATGACACAGTGTTAGGTTTAGGGGTAGGGGGATCGAATATACAATATGTACAGTATAAAAATCATTACGTCTATAGGAAGTAATACAGCTGTGTATGCACTTTAAAAAGGGATTAGTTGACTTTACTTTAAAAAAGAGAGTAATTATTGCCTTGTACTTATCAAGTAAACAAACCATGTGCATAATTATAAAAGTTTAGTTAATGGGTTTACTGACTAATTTTCAAAAGTAAAATCAACTTGTTGTTTTTAAGGCAACAGATTTACTCACTTTTTAAAGAGCCCCTATTATGCATTAAAAAGGTCATATTTTGGTTTTGGGGGTCTCCAACAACAGTCTGATATGTATGCAAGATCAAAAAACACTTTCATTGTCTTATAATAAGCATTTATCTTTTCCTAATTATCCCAATGATTCCTATATGATTCATTCAGCAATTCATTTGTTCCCAAACCCCTCCTTAGCAGGATGCTAATCTGTGCTAATTGGTCCGATGACCCACTCTGTTGTGATTGGTTGACTGCGTTCAGCATGAGACAGAGAGAAATGCCCACCATGGCTTATCAACAATATTGAAGTAGTCAGAGTGCAGAGTATATGTGTGAGCCCGATGCAGGAGTGCGTTAAAGCAGTGCAGTTTAACACCAACATATTGCTCTATTTTTAACCATGACACACATTCTGTATTAATCCACACAGCGGCAAAAGCTGAACTATTTAGAAACTTGACCACCGCACGTGTGTTCCTACGTTTTCAACGTGGTTTTAGATGCGACACGAGAATATAAAGAGTTAACCAGATACAGTACAAGCATTTACAAGTAACAAAACATAATTAAATATATAATTTGCAAGCTAGAGAAAACAAGGAGGCAACCATTTTAATCACACTTAAGTTACTTACACTTGTGAAATGGAGGAAGAAACTGATCCATGAACTGTGTACTGTAAAGTTCCTGTCAAGCTCTGACAAAGTCTCATACAGCAATAGTCTTTTCTGATCCTTCCTTTCAAGAGTTCGCCCTTGCTGATGATTGGTTATAATGCGTATTTGGCATGCTGTCCCGGGAGGGAGCCCTGAGCTTGTGAGACCCTCGAGCCCGGGGCTCCCTCCCGTTGCAGGGCGAGAGGGGAGTCTGAGCTCAGGTAGGCCTCGAGAGCTCCCCCTGCTTGATAATGGTAAATGTATATTGTAAGAGCTATGGAGATAGTGTATATGAATTCGAGCTTGTCTATGATGTCGATTTAGTTTTGTCAATTTACTTATGTTACAGGTTTTTGGTCTGTAGGAGGAAACCGGAGAGCCTGGGGAAAACCCACGCAAACACGGGGAGAACATGCAAACTCCACACAGAAATGCCGACTTGGCTAGATAAGATCTGAGCCAGTGACATTCTTGCTGTGAGGCAATGATGCTAACCATTGGGCCTCCGTGCTGCCCTGACAAGGAAAGGGGAGGAGTAGGGGTGGAAGGGGGGATTCTTCAAGACGAAGATGGCTAAGGTAAGATACTCTGGTTATTTATAGTGATTAGGAATCTTCCGATTGGTGGATCGTGCATTAGCTTACGAGGATCAGCTGCTATCAATCATAAGAGCGTGCTCCTCTCGAAATTAGTTTATAAATAAACTTCACCTAACAACCGGCCAACGAATTCCCCGTTGTAAGCATGTAGATTGTTGAAGCACTCGTCAGAAAAATGACGGGAACACAGCACAAGGCTGGGGCTATAATGCTGAGATATTTGTGCAATAATAAACTTCCACCACTGACTCTTCACAGCCTCATCTTTGGGTAGGAAAAATAACACTAACTTTCCCTCACACTTCAGAGCACAGCGTCTTCATGACATGATTCAGCCGGGATCTGCTACAGTGCTTGTCTTCCTCTTTTTCTTTCTACAGTATTTGTGGGCGGGGCAGGTTACAGGTTCGTTACAGCGGCGATTCATTCGAACCACTCTGAGTCGACTCTTTTATAGATGAATTAATAGTTTTAAACACGGCGCACTTTTAGATTTAAGCCTTAGCTGGATATTTCACTGCATATAAGGTCATTTTCAAAAACCCATAATAGAAACTCTTTAAAGTAATGTAACTGATCGCTTTTTACTGTGTGCGTTTGTGTATGTTGGCGGTGGAGACAGATTTATTCTCCATTATTTGTGTATAAATCAATAATGTCAATTAAGCATACGTAATGCCTCAAAATATCCTGTTCCTCCATCCACATCTCTGTTTTTCCTCTCGCTGTCAATCTTATTACCGCAGCGGTTTAAGAGCAGGCCCTGCTGTCATAACAGAGAAAAGGTTACACACACATGCAGACACACCTTCCATACACTCTCAATTGTAAAGTGCTGTCAGAAGCTGTCAGAATATGCAGGGCTGTTGGGTGGACATGTGCCCCTGCCCACGACTCTGCACGCCTGGAAAAAAAAAAAATGATTATAGACAACACTTGCTCTCCAGCCGCAATGTCCCGGGTTGACATAATGCAAACGTGTGTCTCCCGCTCTGATTATTTAGAGGCGTAGAGGCTCAGGGGACGACGGGCGACTGTGACATGACACCAGGTAGAGATCAACCCTCATTACCTTGAGAAGTGACACGGCGGCCCGTCTCCCCTCGGGAAATGCTTCAAAAATGAACAGAAAGCGATAGGACGGTAGCGATTGACTTCCTCATTGCGGACTGTTTGCGCAGGGAATAGGATGAGCTTGCTCAAACATTAGCCTGATGAGTTGCTGGAGGTGTAAAGGGATGTTGACTAATGCTACGGGTCAACTGACTGGAGGACTCACGGCAGACAGCCTTTTTTTTTTGAATACGTGGGAATGTTGAGATTACTTTTGGTGCTCATTTTTTGACTCTTTTTATACATCCAATTATTCTATTTCTTATGGCGGTTAGAATAGAATGGTCGCTGTGCATTACTCATTAAATCATATATATAGGGGAAGGTGCATAGGGATAGTTGTCATGCTTAAAGTACCTTACAATTCTTAAAGGTGCTGGAGGATTTACAGTTTATAGGAGTCATAATTTCAGAAAGAAGCAATTTAAATAAATGTAAATACGTGTGTAGCTTTGCAGTATTAATCAAACAGTTCAGCTGAAGAATGAAGAGATAGATAGATAGATAGATAGATAGATAGATAGATAGATAGATAGACAGACAGACAGACAGACAGACAGACAGACAGACAGACAGACATAGAACGATAGATGGAACGATAGGTGGATAGATAGATAGATAGATAGATAGATAGATAGATAGATAGATAGATAGATAGATAGATAGATAGATAGATAGACAGACAGACAGACAGACAGACAGACAGAAAGTACAGACAGTACAGACAGTACAGACAGATAGATAAATGGATGGATAGACAGACGGACGGACGGACGGACAGATAGATAGAACGATAGATAGACAGACAGACATACAATACAGACAGATAGATAAATGGACAGACAGACGGACGGACGGATAGATAGAACGATAGATAGACAGACATACAGTACAGACATATAGATAAATGGATAGACAGACAGACGGACGGACAGATAGATAGATAGATAGAACAATAGATAGATAGACAGACATACAGTACAGACAGATAGATAAATGGATAGACAGACAGACGGACGGACAGATAGATAGATAGAACAATAGATAGATAGACAGACATACAGTACAGACAGATAGATAAATGGATAGACAGACAGACGGACGGACAGATAGATAGATAGAACAATAGATAGACAGACAGACATGCAGTACAGTACACAGACAGATAGATAGACAGACAGACGGACGGATGGACAGATAAATAGAACAATAGATAGACAGACAGACATACAATACAGACAGATAGATAAATGGACAGACAGATGGACGGACGGACGGATAGATAAAACAATAGACAGACAGATAGACAGACAGACAGACAGACAGACAGACAGACAGACAGACAGACAGTTAGATAGTTAGACAGACAGACAGACAGACAGACAGACAGACAGACAGACAGACAGACAGACAGACAGATAGACAGATAGATAGATAGATAGATAGATAGATAGATAGATAGATAGATAGATAGATAGATAGATAGATAGATAGATGATTCCTAATATGAAATTTAATCGGAAGCTTCGCAAGCAGTTTTGAAGAATCTGATGTTTCCCCATTCAGACAGAATGCCCGGGCATACCATCTAAGAGGTGTTTCAAAGATGGCCGCCAAGTGAAATGACTTGCCTTAAAGGGACTTTGGTTGTAGTTTGTGTTGGATCGGACGTGGCAGCTGTTGAGCCTTCAACCTTCAATGCTAATTTCACCTCAACGAGAACTCTTGCCCCTACTAACTAACTAACTAACTAACTAACTAACTATCTATCTATCTATCTATCTATCTATCCATCCATCTATCGTTCTATGTCTGTCTGTCTATCTATCTGTCTATTTATCCACCTATCGTTCTATCTATCCATCCATCCATCTATCGTTCTACGTCTGTCTGTCTATCTATGTCTATCTATGTCTATCTATCTATCTATCTATCTATCTATCTATCTATCTATCTATCTATCTATCTATCTATCTATCTATCTATCTATCTATCTATCTATCTATCTATCTATCTATCGTTCTATCCATCCATCTATCGTTCTATATGTCTGTCTGTCTATCTATATGTCTGTCTGTCTGTCTATCTATCTATCTATCTATCTATCTATCTATCTATCTATCTATCTATCTATCTATCTATCTATCTATCTATCTATCTATCTATCTATCTCATTCAGATACTCTTATTCAGTAGCTCAGAGTTTGTCACGGGGGCATGAAATGTTGCTGAATGAAATTGAAACTGCTGAAAAATTAAAAATGAAATACTAAAAATTACATACTCTAATACATTTTTTAAAGTTCATTTTATGGAAAGGAGTTCGATTTCTCATGTGAAATTTTACAGGGGAGAAGCCAGTCAGTAGAGTTTACAGCAAAATATTTAGCAGTGTTTGCAGGTACTTTACTGCATGCATTCATTAAAATAGAAGTAAAATACCATTCAAGTTGATTTCAAGAAGCATCTAAATTGTTTTGCATTTCTTTTTCTGTAAAATAAAAATTTATTTTCCATTTCAAGCTCAAGACAGAGTCGAACCTGCCCCGTGTGTTGTGGTGGCGGGCCGGTCTGCTGAATTCGAGGTCGGGATCCTCACGCTGTGTGCTGTTTATGTCCTGCCCTCATGGCCCAGCTTGTTACAGAGATGACAACATGTTTTCTTCTCATTTTTTTCTTCTTTCGTGCTTCTCTTTTTGACAGTCAGAGAGCCCTGAGCTAAACAAACAAAGGCAGCAACAAAGCCAGCAAGATTCTGAGTTCTGCCTTTCTTCTTGAAGCCACAGAGACAAACAACCAAGCCTACAAGGGTTTTTATCCCAGCTAATAATGTGTCTAATTCACCCAAACATGAAAACAGTATCTTGAGTCATTGCAAACCTGTGTGACTGACTTCTTTCTGTCAAACACAAATAGAGATATTTTGAAGAAGGTTTGTTCAGGATGGGTGATACATTGAGGATGAGTCTTTTTTATTAATATTCTGCTGACAGTGTTGAATTAGGGATTATACTTATTTTACAACTCCCCTAGACTCCCCTTTGCCCTCTTCTGAGGTTTGTAATGTAATGGGCAGCACAAATGTCTTGAAACCTCAGGCTGTTGATGTTGCCATCCATTTTTTGCATGCCCCCATACGGAATGTAACCCCAAACCATGATTTTTCCTTCACCAAACTTGACTGATTTTGTGAGAATCTTAAGTCCATGCGGGTTCCAATAGGTCTTCTGCAGTATTTGTGATGATTGGGATGTCATGATCAACTACAAGTTATTATTTGTAGTTCTTACAACTGAAATCGATGACAAGACTTTTGTCAGGTAGTGTACTATGGAAGTCAATGGTTACAGGTTTCAATCTTTCTTCAAACTATCTTTTTTGGTGTTCAACAGAACAATTAAAGTCTTATAAGGTTAGAACGACTTAAGGCAGAGTAAATAGTGAGTAAATATACATTTTTAGCTGACTTATATCTTTAAGTCAACTAATAAATAAAGAACAAATTTCCAGCAACACTTAAGCTTCCACTTAAAAATAAAACATAAATTTTTACACTCTTGAAGGAGTCAATCTGCTTGAAATAATTTATTTTGGAGTTTAAAGCCATATAGGGTTATTGCTGTTAAAATGAAGATATTTTGAAGAAAGCTGAAAACCTGTAACCATTGACTTCCATAGTATTTGTTTTTACTACACTACCTGACAAAAGTCTTGTCATCGATCCCAGTTGTAAGAGCTACAAATATAAACTTCTAGTTGATCATATATAAAAGTAGCATCCCAATCATCACAATTACTTCAGAAGACCTATCGGAAACCCGCCTGGACCCAAGATTCTCACAGAAATCAGTCAAGTTTGGTGAAGGAAAAATCATGGTTTGGGGTTACATTCAGTATGGGGGCGTGCGAGAGATGGATGGCAGCATCAACAGCCTGAGGTTTCAAGACATTTGTGCTGCCCATTACATTACAAACCTCAGGAGAGGGCAAATTCATTGATTGGCCAGCCCAGTCACCAGACATGAACATTATTGAGCATGTCTGGGGTAAAATGAAGGAGGCATTGAAGATGAATCCAAAGAATTTGCACAAATCTTTCTTTGCCATTCCAGATGACTTAATAAGTGATTTGAGTCATAGCAGAGATGTATGGATGCAGTCCTTCAAGCTCACGGGAGTCATGCACTATCTAAGCAAAGTCAGACCTTTCTCTCCTAATCAAATAATTAAAAATCAAGGCATGATCATGTTTTATTTTGGGAAAATAGGAGTAATCTAGAGGCCTTTGCCTTTCAGATTAGCAACTTCTGATACCAAATGATCAACTAGGAGTCAAGTTATTGTTTGTTGTTCCTAAAACTTGGATAGGCGACAAGACTTTTGTCATGTAGTGTACTATGGAAGTCAATCGTTACAGGTTTCAATCTTTCTTCAAACTTTCTTTTTTGGTGTTCAACAGAACATTTAAAGTCTTAATAGGTTAGAACCACTTAAGGCAGAGTAAATAGTGAGTAAATATAAATTTTAGCTGACTTATTTTTTTAAGTCAACTAATAAATAAAGAAACAAAATTTCCAGCAACACTTAAGCTTCCACTTAAAAATAAAACATACATTTTTACACTCTTGAAGGAGTCAATCTGCTTGAATTAATTTATTTTGGAGTTTAAAGTCATATAGGGTTTATGCTGTTAAAATGAAGATATTTTGAAGAAAGCTGAAAACCTGTGACCATTGACTTCCATAGTATTTGTTTTTACTACACTACCTGACAAAAGTCTTGTCGCCTATCCAAGTTTTAGGAACAACAACCAATAGCGTGACTTCTAGTTGATCATTTGGTATCAGAAGTGGCTAATCTGAAAGGCAAAGGCCTCTAGATTACGCTTATTTGACCACAATAAAATATGATCATTCCTTGATTTATAATTATTTGATTAGGACAGTAAGGTCAGACCTTGCTTAGATAGGGTATGACTCCCATGAGCTTGGAGGACTGCATCCATACATCTCTGCAATGACTCAAATCACTTATTAATAAAATCATCTGGAATGGTAAAGAAAGCCAAAGAAATAAATTTTACCCCAGACATGCTCAATAATGTTCCTTTCTGATGACTGGGCTGGCCAATCAATGACTTTTCCCTCTCCTGTGGTTTGTAATGTAAAGGGCAGCACAAATGTCTTGAAACCTCAGGCTGTTGATGTTGCCATCCACATACTAAATGTAACCCCAAACCATGATTTTTCCTTCACCAAACTTGACTGATTTTTGTAAGAATCTTGGGTCCATGCGGGTTCCAATAGGTCTTCTGCGGTATTTGTTATGATTGGGATGCAGCTTTTCTAAATGGTTTAGGGTTTTGATGAGCTTTATTCTGCTAAAATTAAGATATTTTGAAGAAAGCTGAAAACCTGTAACCATTGACTTCTATGGTATTTGTTTTTCCTACCATGGAAATCAACAGTTACAGGTTTCCAACTTTTTTCAAACTATCTTTTTTGGTATTCAACAGAAGAATTAAAGTCTTAAAGGTTTGAAACCACTTAAGGTAGGGTAAATAGTGAGTAAATATTAATTTTTAGCTGACTTATTTCTTTAAGTCAACTAATAAATAAAGAAACAAAACTTCCAGAAACACTTAAGCTTCCACATAAAATGTACATTTTATATAGGAGTCAGTCTGCCTGAAATCATTTCTTTTGAAGTTTAAAGTCATATAGGGTTTCGATAAGCTTTACTCTGTCATTAAAATAAACTTCACCTACATCTACTGGACAGCTTCTTAAAGTCTGCACTTTCTGACAAGTTATTCGGTTTTGAAATAGAAAAACAGTCTGACACAATGACGGTCATATTTCTTGATTTCTCCTCTCTTGACACAGGAATGAAACGCTCTGGCTTGAGCTTTTATTTCCAAATAAATCTTTATTTCTCACAGCTCTTTTAGACTGTGGCCGTGGTGCGTAACCTTGCCCATACAGTAAACATTTCTCGCCATGCAGGATCTATTATTTCAGCCTTTATAATGAGGTTGACATAACGAAGCGTCTGTCCGGCAGATGGGGAGTTCGGGGTCACACTTGGCCACAGGAGGGAAAACACATTAAAATGGCACATCAGAACCGTCCCTCCTGTGATTTTTATGAGGTCGACTCAATTATGTGGTGACCCCGGGTAATTATTCAATTCGCAAAGTTAATAAACACTGGAGGGGATCTCCTGACAGCCCGGAGCGCAACTTTGTCACTTGCAATTCAAATTACAGCGGGACTCCAAGGTGCAAGACACTGAAAATAGACGACAGGTAATGATCTATTGCTTTGGAGAGAGTGCTGAGTTTGTCAAGGGAAGGAGGCTGGCTTTATGGAGTCACTTATTTTTTTCATGCCTGCGCTCAAAACAACGGCAAGAACAAAAGAAACTCTTGAATTACTGGGGGAGCTGGCACACTTGTTTCTGCTCATTCGGTTCAAGAAAAAAATAAATCTACCGTGGATCTTCCGATGACTTATTTCGGGTTGTCTTTTTATGATAAACAGCAGGCATTTATACACACGGCTGTCGAGCTGACATCCCATAATGCATTTCAGCTGTGATCAGAAATTTGGTTTTCTGTAGCTGAACTTGGGTTTTGTGCGTCTGCTTTTATACTGCAAAGAAGAAGTCCTGTTTTAGAGTGCTTCATATGGCTGTGTATTTATATCTTGATTTTAATATCTCGGCAGAGAGAACAAAACTATTAGAAACTAGTTCTCAGATTTGCCTATTGATATTACTTAAATTTTTAAAAAATCCCTACACATTTGATGTGTTTATAAAGCTTATTTACTAGGGGTGTGACGAGACGCCTACTCCACGAGACGAGACATGAGATTGAGTTCACGAGAACGAGACGAGATTTTATACTATTTTTTGGAATCTTCGATGATGAAATATATGAATGGAAAATAGTCTTTTATTCAACTGAAAAAAAAAGAAATCACAAAATACTAAACTATCTAGGCTCTTTTTTAAACCAACTTGTAATGAATGTTATTTTTCTTCTATTTTAATGAATTATATGTCGTAAAGGACATGCAAACACGGCAAAATTATTTGCTTATATGTGAACGGAAAATAGATTTTTAAATCAACTGAAGAAGAAGAAAAAAAAATAAAAATAAAAAAAAAAATCACAAAATGCAAAACAGTTTAGGTGTTTTTTTTTTTGTTGTTGTAAAGATTGCAGTGAATGGTATTTTATTTCTATTTTAATCTTCTATTTAATCTTAGTTCTAGTTCTATTTTAATGAAATATATGCCATAAAGGACATGCAAACACTGCAAAATATTTAGCTATAAACTCTACCGACTGACCTCACATGAGAAATAAAACTCCTTTCCACAAGTTAATGTAATTTTTGGTACTTGATTTTTAATTTTTTCATAAAAATTGTTTTTTTTTTTTTTATTTGACTTACTCTGAGGCACTGGATGCGACACTGAAGTAAGGACTGATAGGAGGGAGTTGTTGTTTTAATGTAATTTAATACCGCTCACCTCGCCGAATGAAAAGACTGCATCTCCCTGACAGCATAAACGTGTGTTCGGTAATGATGATGTGATCATCAGTCTCGAGTTGTGTGTGTGTGTACGCTTAGAAATGTGTGTATCTGTGGTACTTTACTGACTCGGTAGGTGAAAAGAATAGTGTCAAACAGCCGTGTGTGTATGTCCTGTTACAAAATGCAGCTAAAAGTCCTTCACGATATTAAGTTTGATTATGGTGAAGCACAGCGGCCGCTGAACTCCGGTGAAAAATTGCACGCGCAATTCCGAGGCCAGCCTGGGTTGGGTTGCCAGTTGTGTGCAAAGCACCTGATTTGCAGTTCAAATCCAATCCTGCCTCCAATCTTCAGTGTTAATTTCACCCTCATGCTTCATCTAACATCACAAGTCACGAGACAACTTTTCACCTCGACGAGAAATCTCGTCGCAATTTAATCTTGCGAGATCTCATCATACGAGATCTTGTCACATCCTTATTATTTACACATTTCTAAGCACTAACTGTGCATGTCTACTAATTCAAAAGTTCTGGTCAACATAGGCTCATTCTTAAAACATACCCCTATACATTACAAATTATGTAGCCAGAGCTACATTATGGATGCCAAACTAATTGTTGGATGCCCACCGCCTCCCTAAACCCAGTGTTTTCAAAAGCAATCCAGAAAAAGAAAAGCCCTTGGGGCTGGCTGATTTTTACCACGTTTTCAGATCTTACCACATTCTCACCCTGTTTATTTGTTTTTTTGGCTTTTGTTTTTGTTTTACCTGCTTTCTGGAACCATTCTTTGCCATACTCAAACCCTGTCATCACTGTTAACTCTTCCCTGCATCTTAAGTCCCCCAAGTTTCCAAACCGCTCCTTGGCGCGATGCTAATCTGCGCTGATTGGTCCAATGACCTAGTCTATTGCGATTAGTCAACTGCGTTCAGCGTGAGACAGAGAGAAACGCCCAGCACGGCTTATCAACAATTTTGAAGTAGTCAGAGTGCAGAGTGTACAGTATGTGTGAGCCCAACGCAGGAGTGCATTAAAGCAGTGCAGTTTAACAGCAGCATATTGCTCTATTCTTAACCACAACAGTGACACACATTCTGTATTAATCCACAGAGTGGCAAAAGCTGAACTATTTTGAAACTTGAACGCCACATATGTGTAGGAACAGCTGACGTTGGCCATAGCAACGACAAACAGCAGTGGATCGCGAGCTCAAAAACGCATTTAAATCTGTAAACAACGCAGCACGCGTCGCGTTTTCAACGTGGATTTAGACGCGATATGAGAATATAAAGAGTTAACCAGATACAGTACAAGCCACGTGGAACGGTTACAAGTAACAAAACCCAATTAAATACATAATTTGCAGGCTAGAAAAAACAAGGAGGCAACCATTTTAATCACACATAAGTTACTTACACTTGTGAAATGGAGGAAGGAACTGGTCCATGAACTGTGTACTGTAAAGTTCCTGTCAAGCTCTGACAAAGTCCCATACATCAATAGTCTTTTCTGATCCTTCCTTTAACAAATGTCTGATGAATCCCCCGTTGTAAGCGTGTAGATTGTTGAAGCACTCGTCAGAAAAATGAAGGGAACACACCACAAGGCTGGGGCTATAATGCTGAGATATTTTTGCAATAATAAACTTCAACCACTGACTCTTCACAGCCTCATCTTTGGTTAGGAAAATAACACTAACTTTTCCTCACACTTCAGAGCACAGCGTCTACGTGACTTGATTCAGCCGGGATCTGCAACAGTGTTTGTCTTCCTCTTTTTCTTTCTACAGTGTTTGTGGGCGGGGCCGGTGGTTTAAATTTTCCCAGGTCTGTGCGCACAACAAATGGATTGGGCTTAAGTTTTGTATCGACTTCACATCGACACGGCTAAAGACTCGTTACAGTGGTGATTCATTCAAACCACTATGAGTCGACTCTTTTATAGATGAATCAATAGTTTTAAACCCAATGCACTTTCAGATTTAAGCCTTAGCTGGATATTTCACTTCACTTAGAGCTGTTACACACTCCATGGAAGATCATTTTCAAAAACCCATAATAGGGGCTCTTTAACATACAGTAACGAAAGATTCAAAACTGAATTGAGAATGTCAAATTAACTGTTTTTTTTTTATAGCAAGTGTGCCACAAGCCTGCTTTTCAGTGAAGGTCTCGGCCGTTAGATCGCCCCCTGGTGGCTGGATGCAGTACAAGTCATAAAGCCGGCCTCCTCCGTGTTAATGAAGGAGACATGAGACCAAATAAAAAAATTAATTACACTTGCAATAAAACGTTCGGAAAGATGATTCTGGTCAGTTAAGGCACTGGTTATTGTGCTGATATAGGTGCAGATCTTCATTTTTGTATTGTAAAGAGCATGTTTTGAGCAGTAATTTAATGCTGGGCGTGTCCTCGTGATTGACAGCTGTGATTGACAGTTTCTCAAAGCAGACGTCGGAGCTTCGGCAGGAGACTGAAGTGTTATTATTCGATTTCTGTGTTATTTTACAATGATAAAATGAGTTGCTCAGCAGTAAACTATAATTTCTGACATATAGGATCTGGTGGAACTGTTTATTCGGTAAGGTCAGGGCTTTATCAGTTTGTTGATACACTCCTAACCACCCAGATAGCAAAATACACTCGGGCCAGTTCCGGCTAGACTCTCGCCTGCCGGAGACTTACCCCTCGGCCGACCCGTCTCGGATGCGGCAGCGTCGGCTCGCTAACGGCCGCCGCATCTGGCCTGATTGACTTGGGCAGTGAGTCCATAGGCATCCAGCCAGATGCGGCAGCCGTTAGCGAGCCGATGCTGCCGCATCCGAGCCGGAATAGTGTGTCCTACGGGTGGTTTGTCAAGCCCACTCACCTGCATGGGGCATGTTATGTGATGCATTCCGTGTACGCTGTACACTATTCCGAGTAATGTGAGCTGCGGCCCGGTGCTGGTACGATTAAATGTTCATTATATAAACCGCACCTTTGTTAACGTTATTACAACCATTTGTGTTGATAAATCGGCAAACGCAGGCTACTATGTAAACGCAAAGTGTACATTAGCGAGCCTTTGTTATAGTGCAGACACCGGCGGTCAAGTGAGAAGTTCAGGGGGCGTGGTTGATTTGATGTACAAGCGTTTGGTTGAAAGTTCGATTCCGCAGCTCCTCCTCTGGCTCCATCAGGCAGTCCTTTTGCGTATGCCCAGGCTCCAATTTCAGCAGTCTTTTGCGACAGTTTGTGCCCGTCACGAGGCGTTTTTTCCTTCACAGTGTTTAATGGAAAATGGCGATGTGCAACGTCCATATTTTATACAGTCATTGATTTATAGCCAAAGTATGCGATTCATTTTAATCAGTCTTTTAAATATCAAATTTGCAAATCTTACTCTTGTAGCTTGACACTAGGGTCTGCATGATTTTATTTCAGAAGTACTGGATATGGAACTACAGTATCAGGTATATTTCTTGAAGGATATCTCATCTCCGGAGCCATGAAGCATTAAGCTTACCCTGAATTACTCCCATTAAAATGCCTCTCAGTTTTAATCATTTAAGCAAAGGTGTGTGATAGATTTATATGAATTATGCCTGCCTTTGAGCTTGTTCCCATTCCATAGCTCATGAAAACCTAATTGAACATCATGTGGCCAAATGATTTAAATAGCTTGTTATTCATTCTTTAGTCGTTCGGCGACAAGCCACGCACTCAGCTATGAAGGAAGGTCACAGACATCTGCTGCCGCCATATCAAGCATCTGAGAAGGGTGAGGATTGTAATAAAGGACTGGCTGCTCATCAACATTTGCATAAAGGGATAGTTCACCTAAATCTGAAAACTCTCATTTAATCCTCCTTCGCTTGTCACAACCCTTGTTGAGTTTCTTTCTTTTGTTAATTGCAGAAGAAAATATTTTGAAAAAGGCTGAAAACCTGTAACCGTTCACATTCATTGTGTTTGTTTTTATGGAAGTCAATGGTTACAATGTCAGTGGCTGGCAAAGTCCACTAAAGGAGGTCGAGTCTTCTCATTTATGGCTCCTAAATTATGTCCGAGGCTCAGACCCACTCTTTCAGTTCAAAACTAGATTAAAGACCTATCTTTGTAGTAAAGCGTACACGGAATGCATCACATAACATGCTCCATGCAGGTGAGTGGGCTTGACAAACCCCCCGTAGGACACACTATTCCTTTCTTAATACACCAGGCACTTTGTTAGAAATACTTCTATGTTTTATATGTTTGTTTCTATGTGTAATTTAAAGTGCTTCATTTATCGACTGTTGTTCAAATACATTATGAACAACAGCTACGCTAACTGTTTTCTTTGTTCTCCTATGGGTTAGTTGCACAAGATGGCGCCGGTGAGCTTCCGAGAAGCAAGTGTGTGCATGTTCACTTCCAGTCGTGTACACTTATTTCAAACGGCCGCCATTTTAAAACATAAAAGCAAGGCTACATTAGGAAGAAACCTGGAAGTATAAGATCTACACTGTAAACATTGCAACGACATGTTGTGGACCATAAACCTCCAGCTGTTGCCGCGAATTCAAAGTGCAGATATGGTGTAAAAATCACTTTAATATCATTCAGTTAATTTTAATTTAAACAATTAAAAGCATATTAGGCATCAAACTAAATCACAATCTCTTTAAGAGTGATACACTTAAGTGTCCTCCAAGGCTTCAGTTCATGGCACCAGGTAAACACTGTTGGGGCGCTTCCCTGCTTCATCCTATGTAACCCGGTAAGCGATAAAACAATGCAGTCCTCTCTAGCACACCCTAGTGTTGTTTGTAATAGTGTTGCCTCGGTACTGAAGTTTTAAAAAAATCAATTTCCCGCTAACATTTAAGTGTCGCTGAGCACGTATTAGTATTATAGTATTCACCAGTGCTCAACAGAAATGACTGTGAATGTCATCAGTTCACCACTCTTCACGAGTGCAAACACGGATACATGGACACTGGAGCATTTTAAAGCCGCGAAGATCAGTCTAGTCATCAGCGAATCCAGTGCTTAATTTGTAAATTGCGTGGTCCTGGAACAGACCATGGTAACGGATCTGGCATGTTACCACATAAGGGAGATGCGCCGCAGAAGAAAGTGAAGAGCGGGGTGGAGGAGAGAGGGGGGGTGTTGCGGATGAAAGTGAAGAGGGTTGGGGAGTCACAGAAGAAAGTGAAGTGCGTGTAAAGGAGGGGGATTGGTAAAATAAGGTGCCGGATCTGATTTCAGAGGATCCGGATCCGGCTTGTTCTGGCACAAATTAAGCCCTCAGCGGATCACTCGTCTGTGTTTGCACTTGGTAAACATCGGTGAAGTGTGGTGAACTGATGACCTTCATGGCCAATCACAGTCATATCTGTTGAGCATTGGTGAATACTACGGCAAATCAGCGCTATTTAAGAATGCGCTCAACAGTGCTTAAATGTTATCGGGAAATTGACATTTAAAAAAAAAAAACACATTTCAGTACCGAATTCAGTATCATGACAAGTCTAATATAGTGAAAGATCAGTACCGAATTCAGTATCATGATAAGTCTAATATAGTGAAAGATCAGTACCGAATTCAGTATCATGACAAGTCTAATATAGTAAAAGATCAGTACCGAATTCAGTATCATGACAAGTCTAATATAGTAAAAGATCAGTACCGAATTCAGTATCATGACAAGTCTAATATAGTGAAAGATCAGTACCGTATTCAGTATCATGACAAGTCTAATATAGTGAAAGATCAGTACCGTATTCAGTATCATGACAAGTCTAATATAGTGAAAGATCAGTACCGAATTCAGTATCATGACAAGTCTAATATAGTAAAAGATCAGTACCGAATTCAGTATCATGACAAGTCTAATATAGTGAAAGATCAGTACCGAATTCAGTATCATGACAAGTCTAATATAGTGAAAGATCAGTACCGTATTCAGTATCATGACAAGTCTAATATAGTGAAAGATCAGTACCGTATTCAGTATCATGACAAGTCTAATATAGTAAAAGATCAGTACCGAATTCAGTATCATGACAAGTCTAATATAGTGAAAGATCAGTACCGAATTCAGTATCATGACAAGTCTAATATAGTAAAAGATCAGTACCGAATTCAGTATCATGACAAGTCTAATATAGTGAAAGATCAGTACCGAATTCAGTATCATGACAAGTCTAATATAGTGAAAGATCAGTACCGTATTCAGTATCATGACAAGTCTAATATAGTGAAAGATCAGTACCGTATTCAGTATCATGACAAGTCTAATATAGTGAAAGATCAGTTCATGAACTTGATTTTGATAAATGGCATCTAAAATGTGTGTTTGGGAAAGAAAGCGTTAGATAACTAGCGCCATTTTACTTAACTGAGCTGAAAAAGAGGTCTGACATCCCTTTTCATTTTCGACTATCGATTCAGAATGGACCTTCGGGTCACTCGAAAGACGGTGAAATGATAAATTTGTGTCACTTTCTCTTCGCTGATAAGATATACAACCAGGTACACAATGTTCCAGTGTGACTCAGGCGATACTTCTGGGCGTCTTCCCACCTCAGCCTCGATTTCACTTTTGAAATGGCGGCCACATGAAATCAGTCTACAAAACTATGAAGGATTTATCATTTAGCATTTACAGAGAAAGAATGAAAGCAAATTAGTGCACTGAGGTAAGCAGCAATGTAGTGAGGATGTTCTCTTCTGTCGCTGATAAACTACTTTGTTTTGTTTTTTTATATTAAACATGCTCATTTTTGGTAACGAAAATGCTAAATCTTCACCTCTTCCTTCATAGTTCTATATGACCGGAAGTAAACAACCACACATTTGCATCTTGGAAGCTCAACGGCGACAACTTGTGCAACTAGCCCATTGAATTGAATTACAGGTTTTCAACATTCTTCATTCATTCATTTTCTTTTCAGCTTAGTCCCTTTATTAATCTGGGGTCGCCACAGCGGAATGAACCGCCAACTTATGCAGCACATGTTTTACGCAGTGGATGCCCTTCCAGCTACAATTCATCACTGGGAACAACATTCTTCAATAAATCTTATTTTGTGATAAAACCGGAAACGATTGACTGTATCTGTTTTTCCTAATATGGAAGTCAATGGTTACAGGTTTTCAACATTCTTCAAACTATCTTATTTTGTGTTCAACATAAGTAAGAAACTCAATTGGAATCACTTGAGGGAGAGTAAATAGTGAGTAGATGTTCACTTCTGGGTGAACTATCCCTTTAATAAGCATCAGGGTGAGGAATTAAATCAAAATTACGTCTCGTCTGTCAAATCATGGGCAGGTTTTCAACAAGTTCTCCTCCTTTGAAAAAGTCCTGCAATTTGAGTCTTTGAGCACAGAGCACATATCAAAAAAAAAAAAAAAAAGAGAGATAACACTTGAATTGTTGGACATGAAATTGCTTGGTAGGCTTCAGCTTCTCCTGAGATTAAAAGAGATTGTTACTGCTTTGAACGCTGTCAGGTTTTTCTAAAACCCACAATGATGGTTCAAATGCAAGCAAAGCGTAACATAAGAACCCACAACAAATGCAGCTAAAGGCAGGGACGGGAAAAGGTCACTTTTTAAAAATGTTTCTCACCACATACCACAAAACAGACACTTTAGGACGAAAGTTGTGGTATATTTTGTTCTATACTTGAGTACACTTTACAATAATGATTCATTAGTTAATGCCAGTTAATGTACTATGTAATATGAACTAATAATGACGAATACTTGTACAGAATTTGTTAGTTCAACATTACTAATGCATTATTAAAATCCAAATTTATGCTGGGTAACATTAGTTAACCCACTGTGAGTTAACATGAATTAACAGTGAATTACTTTATGTTTATTAACAAACGTGATCAAAGATGAATACATACTGTAATGAATGTAAACATACAATGGAATGTTATGACTGAACAATCAGAATCAAGTATTCGAGACTACTATTGTCATCACTATTAGCTGGAGTACCCACCAGACTCACAAGAGGGCACTCCAGCTACATTACATATATGTAAATTCCACCAGCCATTTACACAGACTACACCTCCCATTATGGTTTGCACTTCACAGCTGAAACTGGTTATCAGTATGGACACAGCTGCTGATTATTGACACGGAATACACACACTATATCAACACGACACTCACACACCTTCATTTTAGGATATTGTTTTGTGTTGTACTATTTGACACTGTTTCTTGTTTTGATTTTTGGACTGCTTCCTGTTTTATGATTGTTTGCCGCCTGCTCTGAATTTCGCCTGTTTTGTGGATTACCCTATTGGGTTATTCTTGCCAACACTTGTTGTTCTTATTTGACCCTTGCCTGCCTGACCATTCTTTATAAATAATTCTTTTAACAAACATAAAGTTGTTTATACAGTTGAGTCAACAGACAGTTAAGATTTTATGTCAATTTCTGAAAATGTAGCCCTATATACATTTATGGAGATTGCATTTCGAATTTAAAATAAACGATACGGGACGGTATGACGTCGTTCCATTGCGCGCTTACTAGCTGACTGCTTACCTCCAAATGGACAGCTTTTCCGCTGATACCAGTTTGTCCAGTGGCTCGTCCAGTGGCTACGTCGGCGGACTTGTGATGTGGAGCAGAGTTGTCCGCGACGATGGGGTTTGAGTCCAAAAACAAAAGCTAACAAATAAAACAAACAAGTAAATAACATGGTGAGAATGTGGTAAAATCTGAAAGCATGGCTAAAATCAGGCTGCCACGAGGGCTTTTCTTTTTCTGGAATGCCTTTGAAAACACTATTGGTTGAGTTTAGAGAAGGAGGAAGGTGGGTCAGTCAATCAGTCAATCAGTCAGTCAGTCGACAGCGGCCTCTGGTGGATTTATGTGAGAACAGCAGTGGCAAATGGCACTCGCGAGAGAAATTTGAGATCTGAAAATGCGTACACAGCGGCCTCTGGTGGATTCGCGAAAACAAAAACTGCAAAAAATATAGCTCCTGTGATGTATTTGGCGCTCTCCAGAAACATATATACGGGTACATTTTCAGAATGAGCCTGGGTTGCCATTTTTATATGTTATTATAAATATACAGATGTCACCACTTCAATATGTTCCCTCTGCCGCCGTTCTTGCTGTCGCTGCGGCGGTAGTAGTTGCGCCAGCAGCTTTTGACCACTGGGTGGCGCTTTAACCATAGATTTTCAGCTTTGCCATTTCACAATACTAAATAGGATAGTAGGCTACTGTATGTGTACCTTATTGTGATGTGATGCGTTCAATTAAAATATTATTTAGTTCGGTTGTTTTGGTTTTGGGGCATCACGGTGGCGCAGGGGGTAGCACGATCGCCTCACAGCAAGAAGGTCTGCAGTATGCGAAGATCATGGCGATATTATTACCTCTAATCTTAAACATGTGCACACTGCAAGATATAAAAACCGTGGCACAGCACACACTACAAAATAGTACTAAGAATATCATGCCGATGAAGCACATCATCTGATTGCAGTATAACTTGCTTTATCAATAATTGTTATTTATTATAGGCTAGGTTACAAATATTTGACCAACTGCCACTACATGCAAAACACTCTCATGGACTCAAAATAGGTTCCCTTTTTGCATTGCTATTGTGGTGGTTATGAATGAAATAATTGGGCATATCCGCACGCAAAGTGAGCCGCATGTTATTTATTGTCTGTTCATTTTTCTCTGCTCTTTTCTCTTTCACACGCATGCCATCGATTTGTGCCCCCATAGACGCAAACTGCGACCAAGTGCTTAATTTGTGAATTGCGAGGTGCCGGGGAGGGGACAAGTTGTCGCAGGCAAGTGGGTTGAAAGAGAGGAAGATGAAAATGAACAGTGAATTGGGGAGGAGGGTGCTTGAGGAGGGGGATCTGTAAAATCAGGTGCTGGATCAGATTTCAGAGGTGCCGGATCCGGCATGTTCCTGCACAAATTAAGCCCTGGTTATACCTAAAAACGCATTCTTACTCCTTTCGTGCGGCAGCGGTACGACACGCGGTGGTAATGCTCTTTTTAAAGTGTCACCCACTGTATACGGATAACATCTGTGTAACAGCTTATTCTGGACAATACTAAATAAAAAAATAGCATGCAATTTTGTTTTTAGAGCCCTCTTATTTTAAATTCTAACATGCTTTTCACAATTACAAATAACATTGTCGTTTTGTTTTCAATAGTAACTTTATTACCATTTGAATTAATTACAAATAATGGTTAACATTAATGTATAAATTTAATACTTAATAATTCAATATAAACCAATATTTGATCATCCGAATAAATGAATATGTAAATAAATAAATAAATAAAAATAATAATAATGGGGCGTCACGGTGGCGCAGTGGGTAGCATGATCGCCTCACAGCAAGGTCATTGGTTTGAGCCTCGGCTGGGTCAGTTGGCATTTCTGTGTGTTTCCCAGTGATGGGCTGTAGCTGGAAGGGCATCCGCTGTGTAAAACATACAGTTTGCTGGATAAGTTGGTGGTTCATTCCGCTGTGGCGACCCCTGAATAATAAAGGGAATAAGCCGAAAATAAAATGAATGAATGAATAATAATAATAATAATAATAATAATAATAAATAAATAAATAAATAACCTGCACACAATCTTGGAGGTTGAAATACTTTTGGTTTTTATCTGAAGCACCTGATTACAAGGCTATTGTTTGATATTGATTAAATAATGCAGTTCTGTCCTAGATAAAATTACATTTCAGCACAGGCTGTAAAATCCATAATCAGGAGTTGCTACATTAAATTTCTCCTGGCTCCTTATCATTTAAATGCATTAATTACCAAATAAGATTTGAAAAGTGATGTTGGACAACCCAAGCCCAGTGTGATACAGGTCATGTTGACACCAATATCTCAAAATTAAATGTTTCTCAGTAGCCTACTTATCTCATTAAAGTTTCCTTATCTCTCAGAATTTGTCCTCTGCCTGCTCTCTAATTAGTTTCTATACTATTTTTTCGGTTCCTCGGTGTTATTATACTTTTATCTTTCATCTATTTCACTTATATTTGTAATTCTAATTTAGCTGGAATACATATACACTAATCAACTCAGCTGGCCATAGTAAATCATGTATAATTTATTCAATAATTGTATGCTAAGTGGCTTTAGTTCATTCCATAAAAGCCTCTTTTACATTGTTTAAAAACACAATGAATGGACTTCATGGTGGCTCAGAGGGCAGCACGATCACCTCACAGCAAGAAGGTTGCTGGTTCGAACCTTGGCTGGGCCATTTGGCGTTTCTGTGTGGAGTTTTCATGTTCTTCCCGTGTTGGCGTGGGTTTCCTCCGGGTGCTCCGGTTTCCCCACAGTCCAAAGACATGCGCTATAGGTGAATTGGGTAAGCCAAACTGACAAAGAGTTTGTGTTCGGACCACAAGTGCTTGGTTGTGTACTAGATCAATAAAGTGTTTAGTCTTTTAAAAACACCGTTGTAATACATTGAGCCAATAAGCATTGTTCTTCTGACTTTTTTTTACAGGAGGAAAATGGAAATTCCTTACAAATACTTCAAATGCAAGGCTATTGATGAAATCCAGGCATAACACTGTATGACAACATTTCAGATGACTGTTTTATAGCCTACAGCTAATCAATCTGTCAGATTCTGGAGTGCATCACAGCTCTAAAGATAATTATTAATGATAAATTATCTTAAGTAAAACAAATACATTTATAAATATAATATATAGATATATAAGACTTGCCTTGCCACACACACGTTGCCATATTATCTGACAATTGTAAGAAATAATTCCAAAAAGCAACAGACTGTATAAAGCCACATAAACAAAACAAAAATACGATGTACAGTTGAAGTCAGAATTATTAGCCCCCCTTTGAGTTTACTTTTCTTTTTTAAATATTTCCCAAATTATGTTTAACAGAGCAAGGAAATTTTCACAGTATGTCTGATAATATTTTTTCTTCTAAAGAAAGTCATTTGTTCTTCATTTTTTAAAAGCCATTTTAAGGTCAAAATTATTAGGCCCTTTAAGCTATATTTTTTTCGATAGTCTACAAAACAAACCATCGTTATACAATAACTTGTCTAATTACCCTAACCTGCCTAGTTAATCTAATTAACCTAGTTAAGCCTTTAAATGTCACTTTAAGCTGTATAGAAGTGTCTTGAAAAATATCTAGTCAAATATTATTTACTGTCATCATGGCAAAGATAAAATAAATCAGTTATTAGAAATGAGTTATTAAAACTTTTATGTTTAGAAATGTGTTGAAAAAATCTTCACTTCGTTAAGCAGAAATTGGGGAAAAAATAAGCAGGGGGGTAATAATTCTGACTTCAACTGTATATGCTGAGTTCAGTGGCTAATCAGTCGGAATCAGCTAAGGTGACGTGACTGCGACCAGCGAGACCTAGCTGTCACTCTAGTGGCCACGCCCTCAGACTTAATATAACTTTATATAAACAAAGTTGTCATGAAGGGTAATATTAGCTATTTGAACCAAAATCGTTCTTTGTACCATGCTTTAGACACTTTTTTTTCTGCTGTAAAGTTGGTACAGCTTTAAAGGTGCTGTATGTAAGTTTTTGACTCTTCTAAAGCATAAAAATACAATAATATGTGTGCAGATATTTAAGAAACATCCCAAGTGAACATGTTTAACTGAAAAACAATGCTGAAGTCAGATATTCTGCTTTGAAAATGTTTTTTTCCGTGACGGAACGCTGTCTTTGTTTAGGTAATTTTCACATGCACATGCCAGTTTAACCAATTATAATTCAGCACCCCGGGTTGCCTTGTTGGAAAACAGCATATTTCATTCATTCATTCATGCAGAAAGACTCTGAAAGCATGCGTCCATGAGCGAAATGCTACAGTTTAGTGGAAAGTATCAGATGTCAAAATGAGACAGATTCAGTTCCACATGACGTTAATTAGCAAATGACATAAATATTAGGAACGTGAGCAGGTTACATCGCGTGTCCTAACAACAAGCTGTGACGAGATTGTTATGAGTGATGAGCCATTTGGCTGTTTGCACCACAAAACACGGCAAAAATTTAAATACAGCCTTTCAGAAGCACAGAATATGCACTCACTCACAAAACGGTAAGGTTTAGAATCTATTTAATACATGTTAACCCTCTTTAACATCATAAAAGGTGAGGTGAACTTTCTGCTTTCAGTATATGGTAATACACGTCATGTAAAATGCATTCAAACTCGCATTGTTAGCATTTAGCACTGAATAAAGCACACGAGGCTTACTTGAGGTGATCTGTCATAGGTTTCTGTTGTTCAGCTGTGAGAAATAGAAGCCGCTTCTAATAAATCAATTCGAGATGTTGGTTAGAACCAAAACTCCTTTTAATATGGAGAATATTCCCTCAATCGCGTGTCGTTGCTTTTATTTAGAACACAGTTTAAAATCCCTCAAACTGGCAACCCGGCGTACCTTTATTATGATTCAGGACTGCAATACCTAGTTCAACCACTGGGTGTCAAACTTACATACTGCACCTTTAAACTATTATGTTTAGAAATGTGTTAAAAAAATCTTCTCTTCGTTAAACAGAAATTGGGGAAAAATAATTAGGGGGGCTAATAATTCTGACTTAAACTGTATATATATATATATATATATATATATATATATATATATATATATATATATATATATATATATATATATATATATATATATAGTCAGTGAAACATTTCTCAGTGTTTATTAAACTTCGTTAAACAACTCATTTGCTCATTGTCTGTTTTCTTTTAAAGTCTCAAAATTTGATAAGGGCAAATACTTAATTTAATTAATGGGGCATATAATTAAATAAATATAATTTAATAATTGATATAAAGCATATAATTCATTAAAGATTACCATATGAATTACATAAAATTAACATCTGCACTGGACAAAATATGTTTAATTTAAACAAGAAAAAAATATTCATCCTAAAACATTAAATAAATAGAAAGAGAAATAGAAAGCAAAATGTTTACTTTTTCATATTGTTACAACACCACAATTTTTTTATTAAATTAATAAGCAGACTGATTGTGTTTCTTGAAAAGTAATGCTTCAATTAATGATCTGCCAGATAGAAAGAGAACTGTTACACACATATTGTTTGCTATATGGAATGCAAAAACTTTGAAGCTCAATATCTCAAAATCATTTAGAACGCAGATAGAACCTTATAATTCCAAAGAGACAACTTCTTGTGTGTATTGCCTCTTCTTGTTGAATCTCTGAATGCCTCCTCAATTGTATGTGACTTTAATCAAAAGCGTCTGCTAAATGACTACATGTAAATGTACATGTTAATGAAAACAATACATATTTATCTCTCATATATATCTAAAATCTTTTGATATTATAAAAAAGGTTGTCTTGAGAATGGGCAAAGCACAAACACACACAAAAAAAACTTGCATTGAAAGGAATAACAAACAAAAACCCCCATTTTAAATGCTGTCTCATCCTTCAAAGTCTAAAATGAAACTGATTAAAATCTGCTGTAGTATCCTTTATGTTCATGCTCCCGAACCCAGGGCTCTGTCAGATCACTCCGTGACCCATACACATTATTATTCTTATCATTTAAGGCCTGGTAGGATTAGCGAAATCATCCTTTTTTCATGTGATCGCTGCCAACTGGAGCCAAGCGTTTCATGTCTGATGCCGTTTTTCAGCTTCTGTTTGGGTGTTGTGCCTTTGGTCTGTGTCTTCGGGTGGTCTGTGATGAGGTTCAATTCCCCCCCCAAAAAATAAAAAAGACTGGATTTCTGCGCTTGGATGAATAATTACAGAGGTCTGATCTCTGCTGTTGTGACAGCTTTAAATTCAGACTCCGTAAACTTGTTTTCCCCATGTCCTAACATAATATTCTCTTTTCTTTTGGTCAGAATCCAGCTACTCCCCCACATATTCAAAGTTTTACACTGTCAGTGTTGGTTCATTGCCCAATTGCAGTTTCTCCTGTGATGTGCTCTTGAGTGTTTAACACCATGCAAGTCATTTGTGAAACACAAAAAGAAGATTTCCAACACCGCAGGACTCTGGACCCCCTTGACCATCATTTGCATGCATTTTCCACTGTATAAATAAGCCATACGGGTTTGAAAGGACACAAGTGTGAGTAAATGATGACAGATGTGTAGCTTTAAAAGCTAAAGCAACGGATAAACCAGATAAGCGCCGATCGTTTTAATGAACGGGCATGTATCGCAACAGATCAAGTCATCTTTGTGGGAAGCAGATCATCCATCAGGCAATTAGGGAACTATGTAAATGAACATCAATATGTGCATATGAATCAAATCTAATTATAGCTGCTGCCAAAGCACTTATGAGATATGACAAAAATAATAATCATGGAGCACGTTTGTGATTGTGATTTTGCGGAGTGTCCGTCTTAATCATGAGTGGGATGAGTTATTAAAGACAATTACACCCTGTAATGGTAGGGCTGGTACTTGTGGGACTGAGCATTTAATCGTTTGTCTTCATAGTACTCTTAAAGATACTGTATAGACTGATTTCACACGCCGGCCATTTTAAAAGCGTAATCGAGGCTGCGGTGGAAAGAAACCCAGCAGTATCGTCTGAGTTACACTGGAATGTTGTGTACATGGCTGTATATTTTCCCAGCAGGAACACAACATCATAAGATGTTAATATGATTGTGACCGAGTGTAAAGGATAAGTGGCAATGACTGACATTGGTGACAGCCAATCAGGGTGAAGTGTTGCCTATTTTAGAGCCGGTTGGCTGTGCTAGGTGATGTCACCTCCAGCCCCGCCCTTCTCGTTCCGTGTTTGTTGACTTGTTTCAGGTATGTGTTAGCGGTTAGCTCTTTGCTGAGCTCTCTTTTCTCTCCCTCTCTAACATTTGTGGATTAATTGTTTGTTTGTTTTTCATTCTAGCTTTGTCTTTATGTTAGCTTTCCTGTCGGTTGCTTTGGATTTAATGACCTCCTATTCAGCTTGCCTGTAGCATTAAGGAAGATGATTAGTTTGTGAATACATGAGGGCATACTTTTCCCGGTTTGGTGAGTCTCTTATGCGGGGGTTAAAGGACAATGCTAGCATGTGATTTTTGCAAGTAGTAACTGTTTTGCATTTGCATATCTCTTGTAGGATTCTCCCTCTTCGTCCTGGGCGACTATATGTGCACCCCTAAAATCTTTATTCCTGTCGTGTCGTAAAATTTCGGTTATCCGGAGATATCCAGTGAAAGGAAGAACTACCACTGCTGTTTAATATTTTTCCCTGCTACCTGCTGTTGCTTCCTACTACAGTTACTGCTACCTGCTATCTGCTGTTGCTTCCTGGCTACAGTTACTGCTATCTGCTATTGCTACCTGCTACAGTTACTGCTACCTGCTGTTGCTTCCTGCTACAGTTACTGCTATCTGCTATTGCTACCTGCTACAGTTACTGCTACCTGCTATTGCCACCTGCTACAGTTACTGCTACCTGCTATTGCCACCTGCTACAGTTACTGCTACCTGCTGTTGCTTCCTGCTACAGTTACTGCTATCTGCTATTGCTACCTGCTACAGTTACTGCTACCTGCTATTGCCACCTGCTACAGTTACTGCTACCTGCTGTTGCTTCCTACTACAGTTACTGCTACCTGCTATCTGCTGTTGCTTCCTGCTACAGTTACTGCTATCTGCTATTGCTACCTGCTACAGTTACTGCTACCTGCTATTGCCACCTGCTATCTGTTATTTGCTCTGTTTGTTCTTTTCTGTATTTTTTGTAGTGTTCTTTTCGTGTGCAATATTCAGTTGACTTGTCTTTCTTTTTTTTGTTTGATATTCATTCAGTTGACTTGTCTTTCTTTTTTTTGTTTGATATTATTTTGGTTTGTTTTGTTTATTTATTTTTTTGTATAATCTATATTACATCTATTCATTTTATTGTGATCTTTCTTGCAGGAGCTGAGGTCCCACGAGGTGTAGGATCTTGAGGTGGTGGTGTCACTACATTTTGTCATTTGCTGTGGACATTTTCGCGGTGTATGGGAGTGTGTTGATATAGTGTGCAGGTGTGGTGAGTGTGTGTGTGGAAGGGTGCTTTTTGGACAAAATTGAGCACTGGTGATCCTTTCCCTGTGTGACCGCAGCCCTGTAAGTTGGTTTATCTTATTTCTTATTTTTGCTTTATTTTGATTTACTGCAGTATGTTATGAGAATTCTAGTTGATTTTTTTTTGTTATCTTGCAAAATTATTGTGAAAATAAATGTTGTATTTTTTACTTTACTCACGTCTCCTGCCTATTCATATGAGAACTGAACCTGTGTGGCCTAATAGCAATATTTGAGCCAGTCTTTGTTTTATTTCCTGGGAGAAAACGTCCCAGGTGGCGTAGTCGGATTCGTTACATGTGGATGATTTGTTTAAATCTGAAAGGTTTCCCTCCTCTTCTCCAATATCCACTTCTGCCACATTCTGGCGTAGTCGGCAGGATTCTCTTTATGGTGTAGTGCATAGACGTGAGTATTGGTTGTGTGTTTTGGTTTATATTTTTTTTTTTATTTATTTATTTTTTTGCAGGAGCAGATAGCAGCAGCTCTTTGGTGTTTCAGTGGGGAGAGCAGACCCTTTAAAGTGCATTTCCATCCATAGTGGTGAGTGAATTGTAGTTTAACTATGGATGAAGAATTGCGTGAGTTGCGAGAATTGGTAGCCCAATTGAGGGCAGATAACGAAAAATTGCGACAAGAGCGAGTGCCCATTGAACAACCTGGTCCCTCTAATGTTTCTATTCCTGCAGTGGTTGATCCTCCGCCTGCTGTTCCCAGTTCTTCAACGACAGATCGATTTGTTTTTGTCCCACGAGATCGAAATTGCCCAAAATTAATGGTAGATCTGGTATTATGATCGAAGAGTGGGTAGAGGAGGCTCAGACCTGCATGAGACTTCGCCATCTCTCTACTACCGATCAAGCATTTTTTTTGTTTGATCATTTGGAGGGAGAGGCGAGGGATGAAATTCGATATCGGCCAAGGGACGAGAGGGAGGATCCAAACAAAATTTTTCAGGCGTTGCGTGAATTATATGGTTGTACTAGTTCGTACGTAGCTCTTCAAGAGTCTTTTTTTTCCAGGAAACAACAGGAGGGGGAGACCCTGTTGGAGTTTTCCCTAGTCCTGCTAAATCTCCTGGAAAAAGTAAAGCGTCAGTCACCTCATGGGATGCCAAATGCAGATATTTTGTTGCGCGACCAATTTGTTGAACATGTTTGTGATGGTGCTCTTCGACGTGAACTAAAACAATTCGTCCGTCGCCAACCTACTGCTATGCTGTTGGACGTTCGTAGTGAAGCAATGCGCTGGGAGCGGGAGGGTATGCCTGGGGGAACGCGTGGCCGTAGCCAATCTGTACCATCTGCTTATGGGATCCAATATGAGGTACAGGGACACCAGGATCCGGGAAGTAGTAGTTTAGCGTGTTCTGAATTGAGCGAATTGAGAGAAATGCTGAAAAAGCAGCAGCAACAATTGAATCAGTTGACTCAAAATGTGGCTCAAATTCAAAATTTCCAACCACGCCTTCAGTTATCCCGGTCTGGTCAGGTTATTTGTCGTCGGTGTCAGCAGCCTGGTCATTTCGCCAGGGATTGTGATGGGGAACGAAGACCTCCTCGTGTCGCACCAGCTAATTCTGCTTCAACAAGGGGTGTGCAATCAGGGCAACCGTCGGAAAACTAGTGCCCGCTGAGCTGCAGGGCCACAGCTCGGTCGGGGGAGGGACAGGCTCAAATGTTTTAATTGAGAGAGATTTTATGTCTCGCTTTATGTCATTGTGCCCACAACTCATTGTATATATGGGTGGGGTCAAAGTTCCGTGCCTGGTGGACACTGGATCCATGGTGTCCACCATTACGGAGAGCTGTTTTGTGTCAAATTTTGGGGTGTGGGGTCAGGAACAGCTTAGGTCATGCCATTGGTTGCAACTTCGAGCCGCGAACGGCCTTTCAATCCCATACATTGGCTATCTGGAGTTAGATGTGGAGTTGTGTGGGCAGGTGGTTTCGGGTTGTGGGGTGCTGGTGGTCAAGGATCCTCCTGGTAGTATGCATGCTCAGGTCCCTGGGGTTCTGGGAATGAACATCCTGGGCCGCTGCTATCGGGAACTCTTTGGCCGGCATGGCACCCAGCTTTTTGATCTACCTGTTGTGTCACAGGCTCCCACTTCTGTATTTCAGGCTTTACAACACTGCCACCACATTGAAGTCCAGTCAGATTTGGATCAGGGGGGTAGAGTTAAAGTGCGAGGACGTCAGGCATGCCGCATCCCCGGGGGCACCATAAAATTGGTTGCCGTAACCTGTTCAACCCAATACTCCAGTGGCACGGTTTTGTTTGAGCCACCAGACTCTGGTCTCCCAGCAGGTTTGTTGGCATCCCCTGCACTGGTTCAGGTAGACCGTGGAACCGCGTATGTGCCTGTGGTTAATGTTGGCACAGCAGATGTAGTTGTGTATGCTAGCACAGTTGTGGGTACTGTTAACCAGGTTTATGTGGTTAGCTTACCCCCAGAGATCTCGGAAGTTCCAGTGGTGTCGGCTAGGGTGAGTACACAGGTTGCACAGGTTGTTCAGTCTGTTCAAGAACAGATTAGGGCGATTGATTTGTCTGTGCTTTCGGCGGAAGAACAAGGGAAGGTGAGGGAACTACTGGAGAGGTATGCATCTGTGTTTTCTACACACGAGGGTGATTTGGGATGTACCAGTCTCATTTCCCATGAGATCCCCTTGATGGATGATGTACCTGTGAGGCAGCGTTATAGACGCATCCCCCCGTCTGAATACGAGGTAGTCAAAGCACATATAAACCAATTGCTTGAGGCTCAAGTAATAAGGGAAAGTTGCAGTCCGTACGCGTCACCTATTGTCTTGGTTAAGAAGAAGGATGGTAGTCTGCGTATGTGTGTAGATTACCGTCATTTAAATGCTAAGACCAGGAAGGATGCTTTTCCTTTACCCCGCATTGAGGAGACTCTAGACTCGCTGGCAGGGGCACGTTGGTTTTCCACCATGGACCTTGCCAGTGGGTATAATCAGGTCCCCGTAGGCGAGGCTGATAAACCAAAGACCGCTTTTTGTACTCCATTCGGGTTATTTGAATGGAACCGGATGCCGTTTGGCCTTTGCAATGCCCCCAGCACCTTCCAGCGTTTAATGGAACGGTTGTTTGGGGACCAACAGTGCCAGTCTCTGCTCTTGTACTTGGATGATATTGTGGTGTTTTCTGGTTCAGTAGATCAGCATTTAGCCCGGATGGAGGTTGTCTTAAGCCGGTTGCTTCGGGAGGGCCTGAAAGCCAAATTGTCAAAATGTGCTTTTTTTAAGCGCGAAGTACAGTACCTGGGTCATGTGATCTCCTCAGAAGGGGTCTCTACAGACCCAGGGAAGATTGAGGCAGTTTCACAGTGGCCCCAGCCTAATAGCGTTTCGGGGTTGCGGTCATTTTTGGGGTTTGCTAGCTACTATCGGCGCTTTGTGGAGGGGTTCGCGAGGTTGGCAGCTCCCCTCCACAGGCTGGTGGCAGAACTGGCAGCCCCAAAAAGATCCAAGGATGGCCCCAAAGAGTTTGAACAGGCCTGGTCTAGTGAGTGTCAGAGTAGCTTTGAGGGATTGAGGTATAGACTCACCACAGCCCCTGTACTTGCCTATGCAGACTTCTCGCTTCCCTTTATTTTGGAGGTGGATGCCAGTCATAGGGGGTTAGGGGCAGTTCTCTCTCAAGAGCAGCAGGGTAAGGTACGCCCCATAGCTTATGGTAGCCGAGGTCTTAGGCCCACTGAGCGCAATACCTCTAACTACAGTTCAATGAAGCTGGAGTTTCTTGCGCTCAAGTGGGCCATGACCGAGAAGTTTAGGGAGTACCTTCTGGGTCATAGGTGTGTAGTCTATACCGATAATAACCCTCTTAGCTACCTGACCTCTGCTAAGTTGGGTGCCATGGAACAGCGGTGGGCTGCTCAGTTAGCTGCTTTCGACTTTGAGATAAAGTATAGATCAGGTAAGACAAATCGAAATGCTGATGCTTTGTCGCGTCAGGATACCTCTGCGACAGAAGTTCAGGATTTGGTTCCTGGTGTGGTTGTTCCAGCCACCTTATGTCAAGCTAGTCGAGGGCAGTTGGTGACCCATGTAAACCAAATTGTATCATTTCCATGTTCTTCTGGGAATGAACTGTGTGTCCAGCAGCAGGCTGATTTGGTTATCGGAGAGTTATTGGCGTTTTGGAGGCGGAAAGCGCCACCAAGTGCGGAGGAGCGCAAGAAACTCTCCAGGTCTGCAGTGATCTTACTTAGACAGTGGGATCGTCTGAGGGAGATTAAGGGAGTGCTTTATCGGCAAGTGTTTCGTCCAGACGGCGGGGAAGAGATCCTTCAAGTGTTGCTGCCATTGGCCATGAAGTCTGAGGTATTGACGCAATTGCACCAACAGCATGGGCACCAGGGGGTAGAGCGCACCGCCCAGCTTGTGTGGCAGCGGTGCTACTGGCCTGGGATGTCGGGGGACATTGCCCGCTGGTGCCAGGAGTGTGAAAGGTGTCAGTGTGCTAAGGGTGTTCAGCCCACCCCAGTTAGTTTTATGGGACATCTGTTGGCAGCACGGCCAAACGAGATTGTGGCTTTGGACTTTACTGTGTTGGAGCCCTCAAACTCTGGGGTAGAGAATGTTTTGGTCATTACTGACATTTTTTCTAAGTACACTTTAGCTGTACCTACCAAGGACCAACGAGCTGAGACTGTGGCCCAGGGTTCTGGTGGCTGAATGGTTCTGTAAGTTTGGGGTGCCAGGTCGTATCCATTCAGACCAAGGCCGTAATTTCGAGTCGGTTCTCATTCAGCAGTTGTGTCATTTATATGGGGTTGAAAAGTCACGCACAACCCCATACCATCCAGCAGGAAATGGCCAGTGTGAGCGCTTTAATAGGACTTTACATGATCTTTTGCGCACTCTGCCTTTGTCTAGGAAAGGGGATTGGCCGTCTTGTCTCCCGCAGGTGCTGTTTGCCTATAACACCACACCTCACCAGTCTACGGGGGAATCGCCCTATTTTTTGATGTTTGGGCAAGAGCCTAGACTACCAATTGACTTCCTGCTTGGTAGGGTTGAAGAACCATTGGCAGGTGGTGTTCATCGGTGGGTTTTAGAGCATCAGAATCGGCTGCAGGTTGCTTTTGAGGGTGCTCGTGGGCGGTTGGAGGCTGCAGCCGATCGCCGAAAAGCTAGGCATGACTTACAGGTGCGTGACTTGCCTCTGAGGGAGGGTCAGCGAGTGTATCTCCGCGATTGTAGTGTGAGAGGTAGACATAAGATCCATGACCTTTGGAGTTCGGTGGTGTACCAGATCCTGAAGGCACCTAAGGAAGGGGGTGTAGTGTACACCATTGCTCCGACTACAGATTTAAGTAAGCTGAAGCATGTCCACCGATCCCTATTGAAACTTTATCTTAGGAGGGACCCCCTCCCTGAAGTGCCAGATGTTCCATTGGTGGAACCTGTGCTGCCTCGTGAGGTGGAGTCAGACGAGGGAGACTTGTTTGTCTTGGTGCCTGAAACACCTCAGGTTAGTAGTGGGCAAGCATCTCAAGGTATTCCTCCTTCTGTCCTTCCGGATGCTGGTGATTCTTCTCAGGGAGTAGAAAGCATAACAGGGATGGCAGCTGATTTGCCGCCTGTAATGAACCCTCCATTAGGCCAGGTGGTGATGGACGAGAATGTGGTGCGTAGGACTGGAAGGAGTACGGCCGGGCAGCATTCTAATATACATCACCTTCCACGGTCACTTGGTGTGGGTACAGTGTCTAGTATAGTTGGTAGTGCAGCTGAGGTATGGTTTCGTCCTTGGAATTGAGGGGTTTAGGGAACATGGTTTTTTTTCTTTTTCTTTTCTTTTTTTTTTTTTTGTTCACCGTCGGGGCGACGATGCAGAAGCTGGGGGTAGATTGTGACCGAGTGTAAAGGATAAGTGGCAATGACTGACATTGGTGACAGCCAATCAGGGTGAAGTGTTGCCTATTTTAGAGCCGGTTGGCTGTGCTAGGTGATGTCACCTCCAGCCCCGCCCTTCTCGTTCCGTGTTTGTTGACTTGTTTCAGGTATGTGTTAGCGGTTAGCTCTTTGCTGAGCTCTCTTTTTCTCTCCCTCTCTAACATTTGTGGATTAATTGTTTGTTTGTTTTTCATTCTAGCTTTGTCTTTATGTTAGCTTTCCTGTCGGTTGCTTTGGATTTAATGACCTCCTATTCAGCTTGCCTGTAGCATTAAGGAAGATGATTAGTTTGTGAATACATGAGGGCATACTTTTCCCGGTTTGGTGAGTCTCTTATGCGGGGGTTAAAGGACAATGCTAGCATGTGATTTTTGCAAGTAGTAACTGTTTTGCATTTGCATATCTCTTGTAGGATTCTCCCTCTTCGTCCTGGGCGACTATATGTGCACCCCTAAAATCTTTATTCCTGTCGTGTCGTAAAATTTCGGTTATCCGGAGATATCCAGTGAAAGGAAGAACTACCACTGCTGTTTAATATTTTTCCCTGCTACCTGCTGTTGCTTCCTACTACAGTTACTGCTACCTGCTATCTGCTGTTGCTTCCTGCTACAGTTACTGCTATCTGCTATTGCTACCTGCTACAGTTACTGCTACCTGCTGTTGCTTCCTGCTACAGTTACTGCTATCTGCTATTGCTACCTGCTACAGTTACTGCTACCTGCTATTGCCACCTGCTACAGTTACTGCTACCTGCTATTGCCACCTGCTACAGTTACTGCTACCTGCTGTTGCTTCCTGCTACAGTTACTGCTATCTGCTATTGCTACCTGCTACAGTTACTGCTACCTGCTATTGCCACCTGCTACAGTTACTGCTACCTGCTGTTGCTTCCTACTACAGTTACTGCTACCTGCTATCTGCTGTTGCTTCCTGCTACAGTTACTGCTATCTGCTATTGCTACCTGCTACAGTTACTGCTACCTGCTATTGCCACCTGCTATCTGTTATTTGCTCTGTTTGTTCTTTTCTGTATTTTTTTGTAGTGTTCTTTTCGTGTGCAATATTCAGTTGACTTGTCTTTCTTTTTTTTGTTTGATATTCATTCAGTTGACTTGTCTTTCTTTTTTTTGTTTGATATTATTTTGGTTTGTTTTGTTTATTTATTTTTTTGTATAATCTATATTACATCTATTCATTTTATTGTGATCTTTCTTGCAGGAGCTGAGGTCCCACGAGGTGTAGGATCTTGAGGTGGTGGTGTCACTACATTTTGTCATTTGCTGTGGACATTTTCGCGGTGTATGGGAGTGTGTTGATATAGTGTGCAGGTGTGGTGAGTGTGTGTGTGGAAGGGTGCTTTTTGGACAAAATTGAGCACTGGTGATCCTTTCCCTGTGTGACCGCAGCCCTGTAAGTTGGTTTATCTTATTTCTTATTTTTGCTTTATTTTAATTTACTGCAGTATGTTATGAGAATTCTAGTTGATTTTTTTTTTGTTATCTTGCAAAATTATTGTGAAAATAAATGTTGTATTTTTTACTTTACTCACGTCTCCTGCCTATTCATATGAGAACTGAACCTGTGTGGCCTAATAGCAATATTTGAGCCAGTCTTTGTTTTATTTCCTGGGAGAAAACGTCCCAGGTGGCGTAGTCGGATTCGTTACATGTGGATGATTTGTTTAAATCTGAAAGGTTTCCCTCCTCTTCTCCAATATCCACTTCTGCCACATTCGGTTAGATATAGGTCATGACATCAGGTGACTAAAATTCAATGTCTAGCCAACGTCTAAGGACAACACTATTTTGGTGTCCAATAACGATGTCAAATTACGTTAATATTTGGTTGATTTTAGGTTGTGTTGGAAAGTGACCAAAATCCAATATCTGATATCAATGTCTGATGTCATAGTGGTAACGTCCACACAAGGTGTAACATGATTAGACATTGAAATTTGGTTGATTTTTGGTTGGACATTGGACGTTGACGTCAGCCTGACATTAGGTTTTGACGTCAACCTGATTTTCATTTGCGAACAAACTCCGACGTCCCCACGACGTTAGGGTACAACATCAATATGACGTCATGTTGATTTCCTGTGCCTGCAGGGTTATCAGCGACGAGAAAGTGACACAAATGTATCATTTCACCGCCTTCCGAGTGACCCGAAGGTCCATTCTGAATGGATAGTGAAAATAAAAAGGGATGTCAGACCTCATTTTCAGCTAAGTTAAGGGAAATAGCAATAGGAAATAGCAATAGTTAGCTAACGTTTTCTTTCCCAGACACACGTTTTAGATGCCATTATAAATCTCAAGTTAATGAACTGATTCTTTCACTATATTAGACTTGTCATGATACTGAATTTTGGTACTGAAATTTATAAAAACTTTATTTCTCGCTAACATTTAAGTGCTGCTGAGCGCGTTCTTAAACACCACTGATTTGCCATAGTATTCACCAGTGCTCAACAGAAATGAGTGATTGGCCATGGAGGTCATCAGTTTACTGCACACAATTACGTTGTACCTCAACATTGAGGGGACATTGGATTTTCAGTGAACTGATGACCTTCCCGGCCTGTCATAGTCATTTCTGTTGAGCCCTGGTCAATACTATGGCAAAGCAGCGCTGTTTAAGAACGCGCTCAGTAGCACTTAAATGTTAGCGGGAAATGGACATTTTTAAAATTTCAATATTGTGACTATTACAGACAAAAAAAAAAAATTGACTGCATTGTTTTATCGCTAGCTGGGTTAAATAGGCTGAAGCAGGGAAACGTCCCCACTGTGTTTACCCAGCCTGATCTCATGAGGAAACGTAAGTATTTTACGTTTTGTCAGTTCAGTGGCTAATTCGTACGAATTCAGTCGTATGTAAATGTACGATATTAAAAAGAAGGCGTGGCACCTAACCCCACCCCTAACGTCATTGGGTGATGAGCAAATAGTCCTAAATTGTACGAATTAGATCATACGAATTCATACGAATTAGCGACTAAATCAAAAAGTTACGAGTTGCCGTGAGATTGTGTTGGTTTACCTGGTGCCATGAACTGAAGCCTAGAAGGACACTTAAGTGTATTACTCTTAAAGAGATTGTGATGTTGATTGATGCCTAATATGCTTTATTTGTTTAAATTAAACTGAACTGAATGATATTAAAGTGATTTTTACACCACATCTGCACTTTGAAATCGCAGCAACAGCTGGAAGTTTGTAGTCCACAACATGTTGTTGCAATGTTTACAGTGCTGATCCTATACTTCCGAGTTTCTTTCCACCGCTGCCTTGCTTTTGTGTTTTAAAATGGCGGCTGCGTGAAATAAGCGTATGAATGTTGTTGACTCTTTTAAAGCATAGTAATACCCAACGCAATCTCACGGCAATTCGTAACTTTTTGATTTAGTGGCTAATTCGAATGAATTCGTACAATCTAATTCGTACAAATTAGTACGATTTGCTCATCACCCAATGACGGTTGTGGTTAGGGGTAAGGTTAGGTGCCACGCCTCCTTTTAAAATCGTACATTTTCGTATGACTGAACTCGTACGAATTCGTACGAATTAACCACTAAATTGACCACTAATACTTACATTTTCTCAGGCTGTAATACCATAATTTTTTGCAGATATTTTAGAAACATGCTAGGTGATCAGGTTTATCTGAAAAACAATGCTATAGTCAGTTATTCACCTTTGGTAATGTGCATTTCGTGACTGTGTTGTTTTGGTCTCTATAACCTGCCCACTGCCAGTTTAACCAATTTTATTTCAGCAGGTGGAAAATGCACCATATTTTCATTTTAATCTTGAAGCCTGTCTCAATGTCTGTGAATGCAGCTGAAAATGCGACCTCTGCAGGACAGCATCAGTCTCTAAAATGCGACGCAGATAATCAGTGGTGTAAAGTAACAAATTACAATATTTAAACTACTGTAATTGAGTTGTTTTTATCAGAAATTGTAATTTCCTAAGTAGTTTTAAAAATGTGTACTTTTACTTTCCCTTGAGTACATTTTTAGTGCAGTATCAGTACTTTTACTCCACTACTTTCCTTCAACCTGCAGTCTTTATTTTTTCCTGTCTATGGGGATTAGAAAAATCAGTCCTGTGATTCCTGTTTAATCAAATCGCACATAGAGGGTAAATCGCCTCATAATGAACTACCGCAAGACATGGGTGATTTATAATTGCAGCAAACTGTTTGGAAGCATCAGAAGTCTCCAAGAAGATGTCCAAAATCTTTACACGCATTGACCCAGAGACTGTTTAGATGTACGTCACTGATGAGAAAATGACAGATGTTTACTGTAAGATGGCCTTAAACACACAGCAGGGACAAGACGTCAACATGACGTTAGATTGACGTTGTACCCCAACGTCGAGGCGATGTTGCATTTTATTTGGAAATGAAAATGTTACGTTTACACACATCCACAAATTACATGTAAATGCATCAGCTTTTTACAGCGCAATACTCACTACTCACTACTCTTGAATACTTTTGAAAGGTCTACTTTTTACTCATACTTTGAGCAATATTTACAACAGATACTTTTACTCTACCTGCACTACATTTTAGGCAAGTAATGGTACTTTTAAGTATGATTTTGTAGTACTCTTTCCACCACTGCAGATAATACAAATATACTGTATGATAGTCAATACATCATGCATTCCTTGGACAAATAATAATTCAACAGACAGTTGAAGCAAAATTATTCACCATTGATTTTTTTCCTTTTTTAAATATTTCCCAAATGAAGTTTAACAGAGCAAGGAATTTTTCTGTAATATTTTTTCTTCTGGAGAAAGTCTTATTTGTATTATTTCGGCTAAAATAAAAGCAGTTTTTAATTTTTTAAAAACCATTTTAGGGGTAAATATTGTTAGTCCCCTTAAGCAATATTTTTTATTGTAATCAGAACAAACCACCTTCACTGTTTTCATTGTACATTTCTCAATCAGACATGCACCACAAAGTTGCATTTTTACAGCATTAAGGCATAGAGTTTCCCCCATATTTCTGAGGAGATCCCTGCCAAGGAGAGCTCCATTTGTTTTATTCACAACCTTTCCCACCTCGCCCTCCACAAATCATTGAAGAAAAAAAAAAAAAGGTGTAAAGTAAACCTCCATCATGGGAGGGGAAAGTACCTTTTAAGATGTGACAAAGCCTCTGCTAATGGGGGTTATCCATCCTGGGCTTTCAAAATGTCACATTCCAGCCTTGTTCATTTACATAACCTCTAAAGCGTCCCTGGAAGCGAGAGTGCATTGATTTAGTCGCAGCCTTACAAGCTACTTGCCTTGTTGACACAGGCAACTCCATCAGAGTTAAGGCAGTCGCTAATCTACTGAGCGTGACTAGCGCACAGATACTTCAGCCGTGTGTCCGTCTAACGCCCGCGGTAAATATCAATAGCATATGATTGTGTGCTTTCTGAGTGGCTGTGAGCAGTAAATTAACATGCCGGCTGATTATGAGCATTGATATCTCTCGTCGCTACTGGTTTGGGGCGCTGAATATTGCAAAAGTCTCATATATATTTCTGTCCATGAATTTCAGATTGTTAGTGTGGTCTTGGAAAACATTCAACATCCCGTCTAGCTTCTTATCTTACAAATTCCTAATTAAGACAATTACCCTTGTTTGCTCTTGTAATGGGAATTCTTTGTTTTTAAATAGCTGGTTTGAAAAAAGCTGTCAAACCTTTGAACACTTTCGCTTTAAGCCGAAGTCACTCTAGAATTTGAGCTTGTGAAATTCTGTCGTACGACGCTGTGAAAAGGGGCGGGATTAAACGAGATGATTAGACATTAAAAAAGCGAGCGATTGCTCCATGTTTTAAATTTCTGTTCAGAGAGGTCATGTTTTGATCCTGGATTGGTCTCACGCAGTCAAGTGATGCGATTTCGCAGGTCAGAGTTCACCAAGCTTGAACTTTGCACCGCAGCAACCTGCGAAACTCGACGCATGACCCTGCGTTTCCGGTCTGACGCATTTGCGTGCGTATTAATGGAAGTCTATGGGGAGAAAAGTCCAGTGTGACCGCGGCTTAGGGGCACTAGCAATCAATTGGAAACATCATTAGAAAACCTGTCATTAGTGGCCATCTCTTAAAGGAACAGTTCAGCAAGAAAAAAATACAACAACATTATAATTATTGCTGCTTTTTACATCCTTATTTTTGTCATTATTTATTTACTTCTCTAGTATTTTATCCATCTATACATATCTATCTATACATTTTTCTCAGGTTCCGTCTATGGGTCAATCCATCCGTCAATCATTTCCTCCCCGGTGATGTCACTCTGACGTCATGTCCAATAGGCCAAGACCACCCGGCATAAAAGCGCGGGCCAGACCACTTATCAGTCCCTCTTGTCCCTTTTGTTTTTGTTGATGTGTTTATCGAGTTGCGTTCAAAGAAAACCCTGTCTAACTGTGTATTCTGTTGTTGCCTGTTGCTGCGTGTTCACGTATCCGCCTGCTATTTATATCAAACCGTTTATCTGTTCATTTATTTGTCCCGTAGTTACGAGGCTCGGACGAAGCAGACAGGTAAGCAGGTCACGTGACGTACATTTTGCAACACGTAGGACTACTTTTGTGTTTAGTACATCAGGTTAGGGGCAAGTTCCACCCCTTGTACTTTTTGAATAGATAGAGTAGTATAGTCAGGACTCTGAAGTACGGAAGTCCTAAGAGGCCATGCATTAAAATATTGTTTCTCTCTTGTTTTGTCATGATCACGACTTAATTATCTCGTCATCTCGACATAACAACAAAGTTGTTTTCTCGTGATCACGACTTATTTTTCTCGTGATCTCAACATAACAAAAACTTATGTCGTGATCACGACTTATTTTTTTTGCTTTAATTTATTTATGTATTAATTATTATTAGTAGTAGTAGTAGTAGTATAGTAGTAGAATTAGTATTAATATCTGGCAAATATCAGGACACCGACCTTGCGAACAGGGAGAGAATAACTGCAGACGCGCATTCGTGCAACACATTAAAGGCGTTCAGAACAGCCATAATATGAGAGCAAACGCTCGTGCTCCTGATTAATGTACATTCATGATTATGTTCATGTATATGATCATTATTTACAATAATTTGCATCAACTGTTACCATTTTAAAGCAACTCTATGGCGCATTTTTAAAGTTGTAAATAATTTGCGGAAAGGATCAAAGCAACTGCAGGATCTTCATCATTCTTCATAATTTCATTCATGCATGCAGCAACTTATTTTGCGCCACATAGAGTTGCCTTAAAATGGTAACAGTTGAGGGAATATTATTGTAAATAATAGTATATAATAAAATACGTGAATATAATCATAAATGTACATTTATCATGAGCACGAGCGTTTGCTCTCATATTATGGCTGTTCTGAACGCCTTTAATGTGTTGCACAAATGCGTGTCTGCAGTTGGGCTATTCTCTCCCTGTTCGCAGGGCCGGTGTAGACTCTCTGGCCAGACATTTGCCAGATATTAATAATAATAATAATAATAATAATGAATACATAAATAAATAAAAGCAAAAAAAAAAGTCGTGATCACGACATAACAAGAGAGAAAAAATATTTTAATGCATGGCCTCGTAAGACTCCGTACGGAAGACTCTTTGTGCGTTTATTTTGTTTTCATTTATTTTGTTAGACATTGTTTGGGTTTTATTCTTTTCTTTTCTTTAGCAAAAATATATGACTCTACCATCCGAATGTCGCATAAGACCAGACAACATTTTTCCAATCTTTTATTTTCTAATTTCAGTGAGCCTGTGCGAATTGTAGCCTCAGTTTCCTGTTCTTACCTGACAGGAGTGGCACCCGGCATGGTCTTCTGCTGCTGTAGCCTATTCGCCTCAAGGTTTGACCTGTTGTGTGTTCAGAGATGCTCTTCTGCATACCTTGGTAGGGTTGGGTATCGAAACCCGGTGCCATTATAGCACTGGTACCTTTGTAACCGGTATGTACCGGACCAAATCAGCATATAAATTTCGGTGCCTAATTTCGGTGCCACTGGTGCTGCGACAAGAACGTAAGAATCATCAAGGGGTGCATCAAAGGCACACATACGCATTGTCATGTTACCATCTGTAAACATTTAATTCTAAACAACTTTGAGAAATACGGACAGGCGATGTCAGGCGTTTGTTATTGTTGCTTAGGAAACGGACACACGCAACGCACGCAGTACAGCGCAATCAACACGCATGATCGCGCTCATCAAATTTGCTTAAACTAAGCGTTCTAAAGCGTATTTTACAAGCAAGCATTCTGACACAGCAGCGTAAAGCAGATGCTTTACAAAAGTTGCGTGTAAGGGGGAAACATGTCAAACTTAGTGACACATTTGAGGGCTCATGGAATCAACTTAAAGGCAGATGAATGCACCGCCTCTGAAAGCTTGCGACATCATCTGGCACTTTCAAGGAGTACGTACATGGACACCAATGCTCCGATTTAAATATGATTAAGACAATACTCTGATTAAGAGTCTAGACTACCATGTAAACAGCGATTTTTGATTACCTTAAAGGACCACAGACACATGCGTCGCGAAATGCGGAGGTTTTTTCTTTTCATTCAACGTGGGGTATTAAATCCCATTAAAAAAGCACTCTTCCACCAGTCCTTACTTACTGCTTGCATCAAATTCATCCGTTTGTCATGGGGGCATGAATGAAATGTTTCTGAATGAAAGTGAAACTGAAGTTAAAGTTGAAAAATTAAAAATGAAACACCTGAAATTAAATGAAACTCTGGAGGAAATGTGGATAGTGTGGTGACGCAATGACCTTAATCGAACTATGCGCTAGTAATGGGCGATATAAACGATATGCGATATAAACGATACAAAATTGGCCTACGATAGAGATTCTAATTCTATTGCACTATCGCGATAATGCATGTTTGATGACGCAATCTACCCGCGAAATTAAGAGTAACGAGCTGCAGCCAGCTGCAACGCATCATCTTGAATAAACAACAGTGCGACCATTTGGCTGCGGCCGATATATTATTGGGGCGGCCCGGTTCTGTGTTCGCGAGAAACTGAGAACACTCTGCCACAGACTCGCATGCTCTGCATGCAGACCCACAGAGACACGCTGGATACAGAAGAGCGCGAAGACTAAATAGACTGATCCAGCTCATTATTTGGGGTGACAATACATTTTCCCCGGACATGTCCGAGAATCTGCTTTTGCTTTCGATATTAATTGTATTCATTTTTGCATTACTTTATAAGCAAACTTTGTCTGGTGCGTCTCAATCTCTCAGCAGCACGCAGACAGAGAGCGAGTGAGGGAGAGAGAGAGAAAGAGCAGATCAAGACACCAGTTTTAATTTCATTAGGAGAACAAAATGTTCAAAATCAAATGTGTTACCTTAGGCTGCAGGTTAGAAATATGTTTTTATTTAAAGTATCTGCAATACACAATTTTATTTGACTAATTTAATACTGGAAGTAATTTCAGTACAGTGTAAGTTCCTTAACTAAAAAAGACACCAGTTTTTTTGTTCTCTGCAACTTGGCATTTAGGAACCAAGGACTTAAAAGAAAAGTCTTTCTTTCTAAAAGGCACTACATTTAGTTGATTTATCTGCAACATTGTGTTGTTTAATTACAGTTTTGCTTTTGCACAATAAATGTTCTCAAAATGACATGCAACGTTTCTTTATTTCTTAAAAAAAATAGCAGTTTGGCTTTCCTAAGGGTCTATGTAACCTGTTCTGAAATGGTTCTATTATAATTTATATATCGCAATATATATCGTTATCGCAAGAGGCTGCAATGTATATCGCAATATGGATTTTAGGCCATATCGCCCATCCCTACTATGCGCTATGACATGTAAGACGGGATCATGACAGGAACATTCAAAAAGCAACTCATGTAAACACCTCAATCATATTATTGTCTTATTCAGATTAAGGCAAATCATTAGATTAGTGATAACCATGTAAACATAGTCACAAGCCCCAACTCTAGAAAAAAGGAGTTCAGTAATTTGATGACAGCCTTTCCACAGGTTAGTAGTAAGCTAATGTAATTTCATAATGCAAATCTTAAATTCATGCTAACCAACAAATGATCAAAGGAAATCTATTAATGTAATTCAAATATATAAAATCTGAATTGATGTTTACTTTAAACTTTAATTATATTGTTCTATTAAAATTATTTTTGAAAAGATTTTGTCAAATAAAAGATTTTTCTGGAGTCATCCATCATAATTTTGTGGTTTAAAAGTATCAGTTCAGGCACGGTAACCGTTTTAAAAGTATCGGTTTAGCACCGATATCGAAATAACCCCAAACGATACCCAACCTATACCTCGATTGTAACGAGTGGTTATTGGCCATTCTCCTGGCATCAACAAGGCATTTGCGTGTAAATCAATTGTGTGGAACACAGCATTTTTTACAGTGTATAATGCGTTTTATTATTCAAAACAGTTGTATTAATGTTTTTGTTTTTGAAAATTGCTAAGAGGCCAACACCAGCAATTGTAGAATCACCCATTTAGCTCTTCCATTAGAGTTTACAAAAATATTTCAGTGCCTTATTTAAGTTTGAAATGATTTAGTGATTCGAGCTAATAAATAATAACAGAACTGTCATTTTTGGGGGGAGAACTATTACTTGTATAACATCAGTCATTCAAACCACAAGTCATTCTTCTTGAATGATGAACACTCTGTTACATCTTCTCCACACTTGAGCTGAACCAACACAATTCTTGAGTTGTTTGTTTTGGCACAACTTAATTATTTATTTTTCAATCCATTTAAATTTGAAAAAACAATTAACTTAATCGATTTGTGTTGGGACAACATGAAGGAATTTTTACAGTGAAAGTTCATCTTGATCGTGAGGAATGGGGGTCTAGATTCATTCATTCATTTTCTTTCTGGCTTAGTCCCTTTATTAATCAGGGGTCACCACAGCGGAATAAACCGCCAACTTATCCAGCATATGTTTTACGCAGCGGATGCCCTTCCAGCCGCAACCCATCACTGGGCAACATCCATACACACTCATTCACACTACGGACAGTTTTAGTTTATCCAATTCACCTATATCGCATGTCTTTGGACTTGTGGGGAAACCGGAGCACCCGGAAGAAACCCACGCAAACACAGGGAGAACATGCAAACTCCACACAGAAATGCCAACTAACCAGGCTCCAACCAGCACCCTTCTTTAGGGTTTCTGCAGATATCATAATGTCAAATTTAAGACTTTTTAAGACCTTTTTAAGACCATTAAGTATTAAATTTAAGACCTATATCCCAATATTAAAAACACACATACACATAAAGAGAAAATACAAAATCACAAAATTAGTGGTAAAATAAATGTACTCAAATTGAACAGTACTAAAGACAGGTTATACGCACCATTGAACTACAGAAAAAGCAAACAAACAAACATCTTAAGTCTAAATTCTTATGATTTATACTTTCGCCTGGCGCAACATCGCGCACCTCACAAAATGGATGAGGGTTTTATACTTGACGCATTCGCCATTGAGATATTCTTTTAAATGACGGGGGCGGTCAAAAGAACCAGACAGTAAAATCAGATGGATAAACAAAGTAGAAGAAAGTTTCCGGAACTACGTCAAGTCATTAATATCATTCAAGATAATTGATTTTTTTTTATTATTTTTATAATTTATCATAAAGATTTTTATAACCATTCAAGATTTTTTAAATCTAAAATGTTTTAAATCTAAATGATGCATCACTTGTTTTTGTTCATATCTCGGACAGTTCTACCTATTAAAGTTAAATATTAATGGCAACAGAACTTGGGTTGCTCTACAATTATATTTTTTATTATGGCAAGAATAAAAACAAAATAGAAGTACACTTACTAAAAATATTGACTTTTTTATTTTTATTTTGCCCACTCAACAATTCACACATTACTGTCTGGCTAGTTTCTGTCCTCTACTTTTAAGCTAAAAAGACAATAATGGTCCAACATTTGTGACCATTATCACCAATAAAGCCTAAAAATTGGGCTTCAATATATTGTAAACAGATAGGTTCATATATTCCTTTCCAGTTACAGTCAGAATTATTAGCCCCTGGGGGCCTGTTTATTTTTTTCCCCAATTTCTGTTTAACAGAGAGAAGATTTTTTTTTTTCATCACATTTCTAAACTCTAATTTCCGTGATAACAGTAATTAATATTTGACTAGATATTTTTCAAGAAACTTCTATACAGCTTAAAGTGACATTTAAAGGCTTAACTAGGTTAATTAGGTTAACTAGGCAGGTTAGGGTAATTCTAGGCTATTGAAAAACAATATAGCATAAAGGGGCTAATAATTTTGTCCTTAAAATGATTTTTTTTTAAATTAAAAACTGCTTTTATTCTAGTCGAAATAAAACAAGACTTTCTCCAGAAGAAAAAATATTATCAGACATACTGTGAAAATTTCCTTGCTCTCTTAAACATCATTTGGGAAATATATAAAAAAGAAAGAAAATTTCAAAGGGGGGCTAATAATTCTGACTTCAGCTGTATCAAAGACATAATTTGTTACCTAATTTTAGTTTGTAACTTGTAAATTGTTTTAAATTCAAAATTGTAATATATACATCAGTATTAAACCTATGAATGGTGGGAAAACATTCTGTAATATTAAAACCACCTAGGTCTCTACTTTGCATGCCCTCTTTTTTTGTTTTAACAAATTCATCCCTCGGGTTTTTTCAAACTTTTACAAAAACTTTCCTCTTTTCCCACTGCTGTTGCTATTTCTAGCCAAGAATTATTGGTCATCTGGTTATCTCTATGATCACGCATGGACAGATCATAAAGAAGATGTGTGTACAGTCGTACGTGTTTCAGACAAAATCTCTTCAAAGTGTTTCATATTAAACTCAAATCAAATGCGGCGCCACGCGAACTGTTTACTCGAGTTTCAAAACATTACGTGAGCTTCGCCAGCCGAACCTTTTAAGGCCTTAAATTTTGATTTTTAAATTTGAGACTTTTTAAGACCCTTCAAAAACCCTGTTCTTGCTGTGAGGCGATTGTGCTACCCACTGCGCCACCTTGCTGCCCCGGGGGTCTAGATTTGATTTACAAATTATATAGTAAAGAATGACAACTGAAAACCTTCAAAGATCAAAGACAAGACTTTTTATGCACATTGAATATGCAAACACTATCATCCCCATCTCATTTTAAGCAGATATAAAACTCTCAAATTTAAAGAGAATCCACCACTTGTGGCCTTATTTTGGTAGATGTTAACTTCACGGTTTCACGTCACATTAAATGTGCCATTTACGAAAGCGGCATCCGTAGATGTAACTCCGAGATTTTTCTAATAAGAAAAATTGCTTTTATTTCACACGCCGCGTGTAGAATTAAGAGCTTGCGATGGAGTGTGTTACTGTATGGCTGAAAACAGTGCGAGCCGAGTGCCTGCAATGCTCAGGGCAGTAAATCGATTGAGCCGTGTAACATTCGCCAGCGTGTGTGTGAGTGGAAGAGCTCAGGGTGATTCATGGGGGGTTGTGAAAGCCGTGATGAAAATCGATGAGGAATAATAAATTAGAAACAACAGAGTGGATTATGGAGGTTATTATGGCATGGGGAAGAAAAGGAAAGAGAGGGAGACTGAGAGAATAAGTAGGTACCAAGTGTCTTTACAAGGAGAAACGGACAAGAAATATGAGAGCATACGCCTGGGTGTTTGTCCATATACAGGATTTTGGCTCTTTAACTCCTTCAAAATAAACTTTTTTATAAAATAAAAAGAAACTATACGCCTGAAATTTAAGGAGGGAGCAACAGAAACCTTTCTCTTGAGCCCAAATATTTTTGCTGCTTGTTCAAACTACTTATTTAAAAAGACCTGAATTAATGCAGTTCTTGAGATAACTTAATTGTTTTACGTTTAATCAACTTAAAATTGTAAAAACAATTAAGTTAACTCAATTGATTTGTGTTGAGACAACATGTAGAAGTATCTTAGTAATAGTAATGTATTTTCTGGTCCTGTTTATTCATGTAATTTAATTCATCCTCTCTAGTTCAGCCATTTTTAGGTCTTTCCACCTCAATTGGATTTAGGTCAGGGCTCTGGGTGGGCCTTCAAGAACAGTCACCGAGTTGTTGTGAAGCCACTCCTTCGTTAATTTAGCTGTGTGCTTAGGGTCAATGTCGTTTTGGAAGGTAAACCTAAGGTTTAATCTAATTGTAAAAAAAAAAAAAAAAGTTAACTTAATCAATTTGTGTTTAGACAACATGAAGAAATTGTGTGGAACACTAATTATTGATGTACAATTCGATTATTTCATTGATATTTCAGTCCTGAAAGACTTTATCCTAGTAATGCAATTTTCATGATTGGTCCTGTTGATTCATGTAATTAAATTCATCCTCTCTAGTTCAGCCATTTTTAGGTCTTTCCACCTCAACTGGGTTTAGGTCAGGGCTTTGGGTGGGCCTTCAAGAACAGTCACCGAGATGTTGTGAAGCCACTCCTTCATTATTTTAGCTGTGTGCTTAGGGTCAATGTCGTTTTGGAAGGTGAACCTAAATAAGTTAACTTAATCAATTTGTGTTTAGACAACATGAAGAAATTGTGTGGAACACTAATTATTAATGCACAATTCGATTATTGCATTGATATTTCAGTCCTGAAAGATTTTATCCTAGTAATGTAATTTTCATGATTGGTCCTGTTTATTCATGTAGTTCAATTCATCCTCTCTAGTTCAGCCATTTTAGGTCTCTCCAGAGATGCTCAATTGGGTTTAAGTCAGGGCTCTGGCTGAGCCTTCAAGAACAATCACCGAGTTGTTGTGAAGCCATTTCGTTATTTTAGCCGTGCGCTTATGGTCCTTGTCTTGTTGGAAGGTAAACCTAAGGTTTAATCTAATTGTAAAAAAAATGTAATTAACTTAATCGATTTGTGTTTAGACAACATGAAGGAACTGTATGAAATCCTGATTGCAATTACTGTTTATTGATGCACAATTTGATTATTTCATTGATATTTCAAACCAGGAAAACTGTATTCTTGTAATGTAAGTTTCATGACTGGTCCTATTTATTCATGTAATTCAATTCATCCTCTCCAGTTCAGCCATTTTAGGTCTCTCCAGAGATGCTCAATTGGGTTTAAGTCAGGGCTCTGGCTGAGCCATTCAAGATCAGTCACAGAATTATTGTAAAGCCACTCCATTATTTTAGCTGTGTGCTTGGGGTCATTGTCTTGTTGGAAGGTAAATCTAAGGTTTAGCTTAATTGTAATAAAGAAAAAATAAATTAACTTAATCGATTTGTGTTTAGACAACATGAAGAAATTGTGTGGAACCCTGACTGCAGTTACTTTTTTATAGATGCACAATTCTATTATATTATTGATATTTTAAAGCTGGAAGACTTTATCCCAGTAATGTAATTTTCATGATTGGACCTGTTTATTCATGTAATTCAATTCATCTTCTCCAGTTCAGCCATTTTTAGGTCTTTCCACCACAATTGGGTTAGAGTCAGGGCTCTAGTTGGGCCTTCAAGAATAGTCACCGAGTTGTTGTAAAGCCACTCCTTCGTTATTGTAGCTGTGTGCTTTGGGCCATTGTCTTGTTGGAAGGTAAACCTAAGATTTAGCTTAATTAAAAAAAAAAAAATTGAGTTAACTTAATCGATTTGTGTTTAGACAACATGAAGAAATTGCAGTTACTTTTGGTAACACTTTATTTTGATGGTCCATTTGAGTATTAGTAGACTGTCTGCTTAATATCTGTTGATACTGACATTTAACAGTCCTTCAACAGACATTTAACTGACTATAAGAAACTTTGCAAGTGCATGTCAACTTACCCTAACCCCAACCCAACAGTCTACTTATAATCTAATGAGAATTAATTGACATGTAGATGCAATGTAACATATTCAAAAAACGGACCATCGAAATAAAGTGTGACCTTACTTTTTTATAGATGCACAATTTGAATATTTAATTGATATTTCAGTCTTGAAAGACTTTATCCTAGTGTAGCACTTTTAGACTTGGACCAGCACTAGGAGTACCACAATATATCTAGGTTCCACAGGGGTAGCTTAATGAAGGATGAGAGAGTTGAACAATTAACTGATTTATTGCAGAGAACACACAATAAACAATCTAAGCATCAATGGAGTACTCCAATAAGGAAATAAAATAAAAAGAAATGAGTTGAAAAAAAAGGACATAAAAAGCTTTCAAATTAAATAAAATCACACAATGTAAAGTAAATACACCCGTTCGGTTGATATGCTTTTGTTCAGATGGATGCTCCTGTACTTAATTGAGTCAGAGTTCAATATCAGTTCCTCAATGCGGTATACGAACCAAACAGTCTAACAGTTAGGTTCCAAAGCACTTGGATTTCACACGAATGCTTCCGCTCCTTGGATGTAGGTGCATTAAATAAATGGAAAATTCCTACCGGTATAGATGAAATAGATGAATCTCCTTATCGGCTGGGTTAGCGAACGATTCAGTTGAACAGCTCACACTGTAACAGATCTCGCGGCTGGCCACACCACTTTCATGACCGTTACACTCACTGGGCCGGGCTCGCCATCTTCAGTTTCATTTTATATTTCAACAGAAAAACCCAATCTACATAGTGTAGAAGAAACAAATATTCAGTTCTTAATGTAGTGGATTTCACTAAATTTTTTCTCAAATATGTTTCAAAATTAATTGCATTACATAACACTACAATATTAGTGTTAACAGCATTACACAGTGGTTCTGTCTTTATAAAAAAATCTCTTTTTTCAGGTTGAATGAAATTACCCAATTATACCCTCAATTGAATTATATTATTCCTTCTTTATTTGAATATTTAGACATTAATATATAGTTACACACAGCATACAATTAGCACATAGCTTAAACTAATCATTGCTAGCTCTTAACACATACAAGCATAATAACATCTGTGCCAACAATCCTAACATAGAAATGTTTCATAACTCTTACACCAAGAATGATTTAACTACTATATTATCACCCCCCCCCCCCCCCCCCCCCCCCCCCCCCCCCCCCCCCCCGATTAGTTTTTAAAGTGACTAGCTAGCAATTGCTCACTCACCAGAGAAAGATCAAAATGATCAAAAGTGTAGTTCAGTCGACGTTTCAAGTGATGTTCTGAATAAGGATTAACTTCTAAATTAAAATAAACGAAAATACAGCACACTTCACCGGTTTCTGTCAACTCAAAGCTCGACTGGGTGCATGTTTAAGAACATTTACTGACTGTCAACAAAAGGAAAGGAAAACCGCCTTTCTCTCGAGAATTTGGGGGGCGCCCTCTTCAGGAACCCATAGGTGACTACACCGTTTGGTAAACCCATTTCTATGGGGGTTACAATAGTAATGTGATTTTCATGATGGGTTCTGTTTATTCATGTAATTCTATTCATTCTTTCCAGTTTAGCAATTTTTAGGTCTCTCCAGAGGTGCTCAATTGGGTTTAGTTCAGGGCTCTGGCTCCGCCATTCAAGATCAGTCACGAAGTTGTTGTGAAGTCACTCCTCTGTTAATTTAGCTGTGTGCTTAGGGTCATTGCCTTGTTGGAAGGTAAACCTAAGGTTTAACTTAATTGTAAAAAAAGATTATTACAAAGAGAAGCGTTCTGGATTCATAAATTAAAATCACTTACACCAAGAGGAATTGGAATTGGACCTTTCTGTGTTTCTTTAACGGTTTGTTGTTTAGCTATAATATTGTGAATCGTGAATTTTGAAGATGTAATGATATAAATAATGTAATGAAAATGTTTTTTTTTAATGTTTTGTACTGTTGGAATTTCATTGCAGTGATGTAGACATGAATAAGTGAATGACGATAATTGTTATGCTTTTCTTCCTGTGAAATAATGTTTTTGAAGGTGTAGGTAAATATTTCTTGTGTGGTTAATTATGGTATATTGAAATGAAAATGAGGCAACGCAGTGGCGCAGTAGGTAGTGCTGTTGCCTCACAGCAAGAACGTCGCTGGGTCGCAGGTTCGAACCTCGGCTGGGCTGGGTCAGTTGGCGTTTCTGTGTGGAGTTTGCATGTTCTCCCTGCGTTTGCGTGGGTTTCCTCCGGGTGCTCTGGTTTCCCCCACAGTCCAAAGACATGCAGTACAGGTGAATTGGGTAAGCTAAATTGTCCATAGTGTATGAGTGTGAATGTGTGTGTGGAAGTTCCCAGAGATGGGTTGCGGCTGGAAGGGCATCCGCTGCGTAAAATCGTGCTGGATAAGTTGGCGGTTCATTCAGCTGTGGTGACCCCGCAAGGGACAAAGCCGACAAGAAAATGAATGAATGAAATGAAAATGAGATTGTTTTTAATCATCGAGTGGCCGTCTAACTAATGACGTAATGTAATTGACTGTGGGACAAAATGTGGAGTGAGAGGATTGTGTCACACACTGAGGAAGGCATTGTACCGAAACGTTTGTGTTTTGAATCACATGAAGAATGTAAAAATAAAAACTGTACGAAGCAATTATTTAATGAGTGCGAATCCTGACATTCCGAATAATATTATTGACAAGATCAACGCACCAAAAAAAAGTTTTTAAAACCGCGAGCGCGCAGGGCAAACTTCAGTCAGATTATTATTCTGTTCAATTACTTTTGGACCCTTAACAAGTGGGAGGCACATATGCAAACTGTTGTAATTCCTACAGCGTGAATACCCTCAAATTAAAGCTGACAGTCTGCAGTTAAAGCACATCTTGTTCATTTAATTTCAAATTCATTGTGTTGGTGTATAGAGCCAAAAATGTTAGAATTGTGTCGATGTCCAAATATTTATGGACCTAACTGTATATAACACACAAATATATATTGTCAAAGCAAACTCTTATTTTGGATGTGATTAATCACAATTATTCTTTAAGTAGCATTAATAATAATAATAATTATTTCAAAAACCAATAACAAAAAATAGGCGGAACGGTGGCTCAAGCTAAAGCCAAAGACAGCCGCTATAGGTGAATTGAATAAACTAAATTGGCCTTAGTGTATGAGAGAGTGTGTGTGAATGAGTGTTTCCCAGTACTGGGTTGCAGCTGGAAGGGCATTTGCTGCGTAAAACATATGCTGGAATAGTTGGCAGTTCGTTCTGCTGAAATAGAGTCGAATGAATAAACAAATGAATCAGATAAAATATATTACAAAAAATAAGACAGATCAAAATCTTCATTTAATCCCAAAGGCGGCATCGTCAATAAATAATGCATCCAGGATGCTTTTCTTTTCAAATGTATTTGTCTATATCACCACCTTCACAAGGTGTTATTCCTTACATAAAGTTTGCAATAAAAGCCAGCTAGTGAGAGCTGTGCAGGTAAACCTCATTCGCCTGAGCTCAAGGGGTCGACTGACTGGTGCATTAGAAACTTGGCTTTGGATCCCACTCAGAGCATTATGCCTGCATTGAGCTGACTTTATTTTCAGATTGCTGCTACAAGTTTCTTTACAAACCAAGTAATGTAACATCATTTTGCACAATCCATAGCAACCACAACTCATTTGCAATACAAGTGCTGCCAAGATGCTAAAAAATGACAAACGGCGCACAAGTTATCTTTAAAACAGCATGCATGACTGAAAAAAAAAAATGTTTAAGGAATTAATTAAGATTTATATTCATGAAGTGTGCTTGTTGCCCAAACAAAAGAAAAGCACAATGCATTCCAGCTGATTCCTCTAGCCTAGAATGAAATGATAGCGCAGCAGCGAGCAGGTGAAGACGGAGATAGTGGAAACTGACTCATCAATAGTCTGCGTACATTTTCATTTTAATTAGGACTTTTCAGTTTGTTTTTGTCCGACGTTATTACAATTTGACCAGATGAAAAAAGCGTGAGCTAACACACCTCGAGCGCAATTCGTGCGCACAAACAAAACAACACTCTGGAATGAATAACGCTGGCACAAACAACATCCTCCCAGCGAAATATTAAATGCATCTGCTTTTGTTAGACTGAAAGGTGACGCGAACGGACATCGCAAAGGTCATCTTGTTGAGCAGATTTACACGATGTGCATTTGTAAATATTCCCAGTGCAGGGTGATCAAACCACTATGGGTGATGCATGTTGAAATGGGAGAGTGTGTTAATGTGGCAGATGCGATAAAGCGCTGATATGTGTGAAGTGACAAAGTCGTGACAGGAAAGGTGACGGGTTAAGGAGGATGGTGGCTTCTGGATGAGGGTGTTTAAACATGTTATTAATCTTAGCAGGAGCGATCAATCTCAGCTCTTTGTGCGTTACCTAAATGTGATGGAGCACATTTGAAATACCATGTGATTGCTTCTGTTCGCTCATTTAAGTATTATAATTTAATCGGATAAACGGGGAGCTCTGCTCATGCTGTCATTTATCAGCCGCACCTGCATCTCTCCCAACACCATTCCTCATGTGCTCGACCCAAATCGCGAACAGAGACAGATTGAAATGTAAGTCGTTACTCATTGGTGATATTCCCTTCCATCAAAGCTCTCAAAGATGGTGGTACTGTTTAGATCAAACCATGTTTTAAGTGTTTAAAGTGAGACATATTTTAAGTGTTTATGTTTCAGCTGATGGCTAAAGTGATTTTCATATGCTTTTTTTTTCAGTGAAGCCAATCCTGCAATCAGTAGTAAAGCTTTGAGATGGAGAAGAATACCAGGGAAAGCATTTTTTTTCTCTGCACAGGGTGCTAATGAATGCCAAACAATAAAGTGTTCAAATAAGATGCTTTAATGGAATTGCAGGGGCTTCCATGCAGCTGGCCTCTCACGACCCGGGCAGCTGAATTCTGGAAAAGAGTTGCCCTCAAAGCGGACGTGCTGCTGCCTCCATCTGTTTCCTCTTTCAGCGCTGACTGGATGAGACCTCATGCCAGTTTGACAAGGGGACTCCATCTCTGCCGCCAGTGGTCAGAAGAGAACACTCTAGGAAAGACTTGAGCAGATGATTGAGAGGAAACAAGCCTGTATAAAGGGGAAACTGCTGTCTGAGGACTTTAATGTCATTAACTGTAATGGGTTTTGGTTTAGTGGTGTATTAAGCCGCTAATCGGATGATTTTCTGATATATCCGAAATTTTGGTTGGACCTAGGTGAAATCGCAGTTGAATCAGAACTATGAACAGAACAGTTTGAGTTGAACTGAGCGAAAACCAGAACAGAAACACACACTTCCAGGTTCACAAGGGTTTGCTGGTGCAATATTAATGAATATATTACAGAATGTACAGAAACATTCATTCATTTTCTTTTCGGCTTAGTCCCTTTATTAATCTTAGGTCGCCACAGCGGAATGAACTGCCAACGTATCCAGCATATGTTTTACACAATGTATGCCCTTCCAGCTGCAACCCATCACTGGGAAATGTACAGAAACAATTAAAGGTTTATGATATTCTGTTCATGTACAGTTGACGTCAGAATTATTAGCCCCCCTGAATTATTAGCCCCCCTGTTTATTTTTTCCCCCAATTTCTGTTTAACAGAGAGCAGATTTTTTCAACACATTTCTAAACATAATAGTTTTAATAACTCATTTCTAATAACTGATTTATTTTATCTTTGCCATGATGACAGTAAATAATATTTTACTAGATATTTTTCAAGACACTTCTATACAGCTTAAAGTGACATTTAAAGGCTTATCTAGGTTAATTAGGTTAACTAGGCAGGTTAGGGTAATTAGGCAAGTTATTGTATGACGATGATTTGTTCTGTAGACTATTGAAAAAAAATTAGCTTAAAGGGGCTAATAATTTTGTCCTTAAAATGGCTTTTAAAAAAATTTAAAACTGCCTCTATTCTAGTCGAAATAAAACAAATAAGACTTTCTCCAGAAGAAAAAATATTATCAGACATACTGTGAAAATTTCCTTGCTCTGTTAAACATCATTTGGGAAATATATAAAAAAGAAAAAAAATTCAAAAGGGGGCTTATAATTCTGTCTTTAACTGTATTCAACCCAGGCTCATCATGGATACGTACCCAGGTCTACATTTGTGGTGACAGCAAAATACATAACTGGAGTTACGTCTGCTCAGTTTTCGTTTTTTGCAAATCCACCAGAGACCGCTGTGTATGCTTTTTGATGATCTCGGATTTCTCCTGTGCGTCCTTCTTCTCGCGTAAATCCGCCAGAGGACACAATATACACTTCAGCCAACCAGGCCAGCTTGTGTAGGCTGACTGACTGAGTGCCTGACCGACTGGAGGAAAAACTATCCATATGGAGGTAACCAGCTGGTATCGCTAAAAAGGAACAGAAGTCGGCGGCGGCGTCATACCGCCCCATAGCGTTCATTTTAAAAACGCATTTATGAGACGCAGCCATACGTACTTCTGGCTACATAATTCACGATCTCCAGAAATGTAGACAGGGGTACGTATTCACAATGAGCCTGTGTTGCATATATCTGTGAGATACAGATTTGATTAGTAAAAAAAATGTGGTCCTTCCCAATAGGTGGCATAAATACACCATATGCTGGTTTGCCAACCACCATTAAGTGCGTTTTTTTTATAAACTCATTTCAAGAGGATCACATGCTTATGATTTATCACGGCTGGTCCCGCATCATCTTCACATATCAGATGAATACTTACTTTAAATAACCCAGAGTTTTCCACTTCAGTCATCTTCATCTTGAAGATCCCTTCTTCCACTCCTACTCCTCCCCTTTCTCCTGATAGGGCAGCACGGCGGCCCAGTGGCTAGCACTGTTGCCTCACAGCAAGAACGGCGCTGGTTCGAGCCCTTACCGGGCCAGTCGGCATTTCTGTGCGGAGTTTGTATGTTCTTCCCGTGCTCTACACAGGGTGCTAACAGGGTTTTCAGGGCGCACAGGGTTTCCCCCCCAGTTTCCTCCCACCTTCCAAAGACATACATTATAAGCCAACTGACTAATACAAAGCGGCATCATAAGACAAACTCTTAGCCAGCTATATCTCTCAGCTATTCCTAACACGTTCACAAGCAGGAGAGTTCTTGAGACCTACAGTTCCTGAGCTAAAACTCCCCTCTCACCCTGCAAACGGGAGCGAGCCCCAGGCTCGAGGATATTCTGAGCTCAGGGCTTTCTCCCGGGACAGCATGCCAAACACGCTTTATAATCAATCAATTAAATTAAATTCATCTTTATTTCTATAGCGCTTTTACAATGTAGATTGTGTCAAAGCAGCTTAATATAGAAGATTATAGTAAATTGAAACTGTGTAAGTCCAGTTTTTAGAGTTGAAGTTCAGTTTAGTTCAGTACAGTTCAGTGTGGTTTATTTTTCACTGCTGAAAGTGCAAACACTGAAGAGCAGATCCATCGATGCGCAGCTCCACAAGTCCCGAACCATGCAAGACAGTGGCGACAGCGGCAAGGAACAAACTTCACCAATTGACGAAAGTGAAAGAAAAAAAACTCAGTTGGGCACGGCAATTTCTCCTCTGGCCAAACTTCTTGTGCAGAGCTGCAGTCTAGTTGGTGGAGACTGGAGAACGCTGGACGTCCATCGTAGAGAAGCTGCAGGTGGGAGAGGTCACCGGCTGGTGTACAGGTTGGCCCTTCAGGATCAATGCGAAGACTCGTCTGTCACTGTGGTCTTTCAGGAATCAGTAAATGCTCTCCACTCCACCATGACCACCATAGCAACTGCTCAGGATATGGCCTGGTCCAGGATTATGGAAACCTTGGGAATAATAAAAACAGACTAACATAAGCACAGATGCCATTCAAATTATGTCTTTTGGGAAGTGTTCCCGGCTCCGGTTGCCCTAAATAACGCAGATTAACAATCCTTTAGAGGATTTGGATTTCAAAAGCATTTGTGTTTTATGTGTATGCTAATGCAAAGAGATGTGTCTTTAATCTAGTTTTAAACTGACAGAGTGTGTTTGCTTCTCGAACTATTTGAGGGTAGTGTATGTGAGGGGCTATAATACACCAAGAGCTCCTTCAAATACTGGGGAGCTAAGGCGTTCAGGGCTTCAGCTAAGTGTGAACTCTTGAAACAAAAAAGAAGAATGTATGGCTGCATTAGTACATTTTTATGCCCTTCACTAACTAACTTACCTTCATCTTATTCACTCAGATGTACATCATTGATTACTTTACGCAAGTGTCTACTACTGGCGGAGAATCTGAATGGATTTAAATGGACTGGCTTAAACATTTGAGCTCTTAGGAACTACACTGTTGTGATGTCACAATCACATTGCATTCTGGGACATATAGGTGCTGGAGTGTGTATGTACATACTAAAGTAAAGAGGATGGCACTGTCCTACATGAGGAGAACATGCAAACTTCACACAAAAATACCAACTGGCCCAGCTGGGACTCGAACCAGCGCCCTTCTTGGTGTTAGGTGACATTGCTAACCACTAAGCCACCATGCTGCCATATTATTATTACTTTAAACTCAGGGGGTATCCAAACTTGGTCCTGGAGCGCCAGTGTCCTGCTGAGTTTAGCTCCAACTTGCTTCAACACACCTGTCAGGAAGTTTCTAGTATATCTAGTAAGAGCTTGATTAGCTGGCTCAGGTGTGTTTGAATATGGTTGGAGCTAAACTCTCCAGGACACCGGCCCTCCAGGACCGAGTTTGGGCACCCCTGGTAGAACTAATTATGAATAGAGATGAAATCCTGTGGTCCCCGAATTCGCAGACAATGTTGTTCTGTTGGCTTCATCAAACATAGACCTTTAGCATGCACTAGGGCAGTTTGGTTTGCTGTGTGCGGTCGAGGCCATGGTGCTCCACCGGAAAAAGGTGGTTTGCCATCTCCAGGTTGGAGGAAAGTCCTTACCCCAGATGGAGCAATTCAAGTATCTTGGGGTTTTGTTCACGAGTGAGGGAAGGATGGAACGTGAGACTGATTTACCGGTCAATCTATGTCCCTACTTTCGCCTATGGTCATGAGCTTTGAGTCATGACTAAAATGACAAAATCTTGGATACAAGCGGCCGAAATAAGCTTCTGCTTCTGGAGGAGCTCAGAGTAGAGCTGCTGCTCCTCCACATCGAGAGAAGTCAGCTGAGGTGGCTTGGGCATCTGTTTTGGATGCTTCCTACCTAGGGAGGTGTTCCAGGCATGTCCCACCGGGAGGAGTCCTCAGGAAAAACCCCGGACACCCTGGAGGGAGTATGTCTCTTGGCTGGTCTGGGAACGCCTCGGGATCCACCTGGAGGAGTTGGAGGAAGTGTCTGGGGAAGGGAAGTCTGGGGTTCTCGGGGCTGAATGCTGCCCCTGCGGCTTGGCCCCGGAAAAGCGGATGAAAATGAATGAATAATTATAAATATTTATTAATATTTCCCCTATGAGTTAGTTTACTACACTTTGAGTCTCCACACCTGCATCTTCTTCAATGATGGGTACTACACTTTAAAAAAAAAGCTTGGTCACACTTTATTTTGATGGTCCGTTTGTTGAATTTAAGTTACATTGCAACTAATTATCATTAGATTATAAGTAGACTGTTAGGTTGGGGTTGGGGTTAGGGTTAGTGTAAGTTGACATGTACTTGCAAAGTTTCTTATAGTCAGTTAAATGTCTGTTGAAGAACTGTTAAATGTCAGTGTCAACAGATATTAAGCAGACAGTCTACTGATACTCAAATAGACCATCAAAATAAAGTGTTACCAATTACTAACAAAGCCTTTGTGATACTGTTTACTGTTAAAAAAACATGCTTATCAAATATTCATTCACATTTCTGGTGTGAGATTGGTGATGTCTTTTGTTTTATTCATCTAGAGTTCTTGGTTTATGCCAGTCAATTCAATAATTAAGATTGGTTGTTGGACCCCTCCATCAAAATATGTTGTATGAGCTGCTTCATTAAAGTAGAAGAGGAACAAGTTGCAGATTGGTACAGTAACAGTACTATGTTTTTTTACAATGTAATGGTCAACAGAATCCCTTTTCAAATTAGATTGTACATGTCAATGGATTTGTCCTAATTGTCTCAGGCTGAGTTATATACGTATTTGTGTAGCCACGTCTTCTGCAGTAATTCGGTTTCATTTGTTCAACTCTTGCTGTAATTCTTTCTGCAATTTAACTTACATTCTCTTGTCATGCATAGTCTCAGCATTTTTTCCCAAAATCTGTTAATTTTTTTTTTAACTCTGTTCTTGGAGTGGTCAGACTTGCTTTTATTACAGTAATTTCACAGGTAATCTCAGATGTGAATAGCTTTCACTGCTTCTGCTATTAGACTGTATTAACCTCTGATCTGCAGACTGGAAAAAGACAATTGTGATTTTATAAATCACTGCAGGAATAATAATATAAAAACAGAGCTCAATTATGCCTGTGAATAGCTTACTGCCTGTCATGTCAGGGTTGATGCTACCATTCTCGCATATGAAATAAGTTAATTAAATGGTCATTTTCATGCCTTCTTTTATATTTCTTTGAAATTACACCTGTAATACATATTTGTAAAGATGCATCAGTAAACTGTCATATGTATAATACAGTTGATGTCAGAATTATTAGCCTCCTTGAATTATTAGCCCCCCTGTTTATTTTTTTCCCCAATTTATGTTTTACGAAGAGACAATTTTTAGAACACATTTCTAAACATAATAGATTTAATAACTCATCTCTAAAAACTGATTTCTTTTATCTTTGCCATGATGACAGTAAATAATATTTGACTGGATATTTTAAGACACTTCTATACAGCTTAAAGTGACATTTAAAGGCTTAACTAGGGTAATTAGGTTAACTAGGCAGGTTATCGTAATTAGGCAAGTTATTGTATAACAATGGTTTGTTCTGTAGACTATCGAAAAATATATAGCTTAAAGGGGCTAATAATTTTGACCTTAAAATGTTTTAAAAAAAATTTTAAACTGCTTTTATTTTAGCCAAAATAAAACAAATAAGACTTTCTCTAGAAGAAAAAATATTATCAGACATACTGTGAAAATTTCTTTGCTCTGTTACACATTATTTGGGAAATATTAAAAAAAGAAAAAATAAATCATAGGGGGGCGAATAATTCTGACTTCAGTTGTATCTATCAACAACTACTAAGTAATAGACCATTTTGAGGGATGTAACCAAAAACAATGGTCCCAATGTATTTCCTGTTTTACATTTTTCATTTTTATCGCTTCCAAGAATCCAAAAAGATTCACAAATTGATCAACAATGTTATGAAAGCTGTTTTAACATTAAGTTATGATTAAATTGTCTCTAATTACAGTTATAAAATAGTTTGATAACAAGCAGGAAATGTTCATGGGCCAATGAAATCCCCACATTGAAATGGTCTATAGCAATATGTTTCAGAAGCTTTAAAAGTAAAGCTGGAGTGTAATAATATTGCTGGGCGACTTGTGGAACACTTCCTCAATATTTAATATTCAGATAATGTACATACACTGCAATGGGAGTCCTGCTGGCCTCTGAAGGTAATGATGCATTGGTAACACTTTACAATAACAGTACATGAATAATGGTGTATTAACATGTGAACTAAACTGAACTTAATTATGAATTAATGATGGGCGGCGCAGTGGGTAGCGCTGTCGCCTCACAGCAAGAACGTAGCTGGTTCGAGCCTCAGCTGAGTCAGTTGGCATTTCTGTGTGGAGTTTGCATGTTCTCCCTGTGTTCGCATGGGTTTTCTCCAGGTGCTCCGGTTTCCCCCACAAGTCCAAAGACATGCGCTATAGGTGAATTGGGTAAGCTAAATTGTCCGTAGTGTATGTGTTTGAATGAGTAAGTATGGGTGTTTCCCAGTGATGGGTTGCAGCTGGAAGGGCATCCCCTGCGTAAAACATATGCTAGATAAGTTGATGGTTCATTCCACTGTGGCGACCTCTGATGCCGAGTTCAGACTGCATGATTTTAGCCCTGATTTTGACTCGCCGACAGGTTTTGAAAAATCGCCAACAAATGCTTGAAATCACAGGCAAATCGGGGCTCGTTCAAGTGAGGGACAATCACACAGCATGAACTATCAAGGACGCAATATGAGAGAATCGCCGATGAGTCGCCAATGCCCGTGAGATATTGAGCCAATGAGAGCGCAGCAATCACTAGTACGGGTACCTGCAGGCTAGTGGGAGGTTGGGGGAGAAGTTGAAAGCGCTCATTTTCAGTTTATTTGGACCCAAGAAATGGAGGAAAAACTAGTGTAAATTTGACAGGAGCACTGTGTCTGTTTGATGTGTCTTCTGATCAATATCACAACCAGGTCGAAAAGTAAAAAAAAAAAAGTTGAGGAGAGATTGTTAATTCTCTTCAAAAGCCAGGTGAGCAACGTAAGTTTCTAAAGCTAAAGCCTTCTTTTTCCATTATGTAGTTAATAACGAAAGATAGGTTACGTGACCTCGCGTTGTTTCCATGTCACTTTTCGCGTTTGTTTGGTCGTGAGACGTAGTTTGGACAAAGTTGTCTGTGATTCTTCCTATTATAAAGTCATGCAGTGTAAACTATCCTGTCGCCAATCCATCCTACAGTGTAAACACAGCACTGACAGAACGCTAACTCAGATAGTCATGCAGTGTGAAAACATCCGTGACATGACTACTTTGAAAATCATGCAGTCTGAACTCGGCATAAGCCGAAAAGAAAATGAATGAATAAATGAATGAATGAATGATGAGTGAAGGTGCGCGCTAATCATGAACTAACTTTAACTACAACACAAGTCACAAGAGTTCATGAGTAAATGACGACTACTTAAATGACTTGTTAGTTCATGTTGTTAATAAATGTATTAATTAACATATAAGTTGAAGCTAAATGTAACTGAATGAGCAGTTAATAAATAATTATGTCATGACTTTACTTGAAGGGGCACATTATCATTAACTCACCCTTAACTACTCACATACTCCTGTGTTTAAACTGTTCATGTTGATGTTGACAGAACAGGTTTCTATAGTTATTCAGTGTAAACGCACTAGATGGACGTGCATAAGGTGTTCATGAGTAGTTAAGAATGGGTTAATGATGGTGCGCCCCTCCAAGTAAAATCTCTGAAGACCGCAAAATACATCCCGGGAGGTACGTATTTTTGCAGTTTTTGTTTTTGCGAATCCGCGAGAGGCCGCTGCGTGTGCCGTTCTCGCGTAAACCCACCAGAGGCCTCTGTCGACCAATTGTCAGTCTGACTGAATGATTGACTGGGCGACCGGCCAATCGACTTACCCACCCTCTTCCTTCTCTAAACCCAACCAATTTTACCGATTGACCTGCCCACCCACACACTTCCCTAAACCCAACCAACGGTTTACAAAAGCTGTCCAAAAAAAGAAAAGCCCTTGACTGATTTTTACCACGTTTTCGGATTTTACCATATTCTCACCCTGTTGTTCACTTGTTCATTAAATTTTTTGGATTCTGTTTTTGTCTAACCTGATTTCTGAAACTGCTCTTCCCCGGACTCAAACCTGGTTGTCGTCGTGGTCAACTCCTCTCTGCATCTCAAGTCCGCCGATGTACACGACAAGCTAACTGGACAAACTGGTTGCAGCGGGAAAGGCCTCCACACGGAGGTAAGCGGTCAGCGGCAAAAGGAATGGCCATACGTACCTCCGGCTACATAATTCGCAGTCTCCAGAAATGTCCACGGGACTACGTTTTCAGAATGAGCCTCTGTTGAGTAATTAAGGTAGCCGATTATATGAGCACCCACACGAACGCAGGGAGAACATGCAAACTCCACACAGAAACGCCAACTGACCCAGCCGAGGCTCGAACCAGCGACCTTCTTGCTGTGAGGCGACAGCACTACCTACTGCACCACTTCATGTAACAAATGTACCTTAAAAACAACATTGAAATGTTTTCAAACCCAGTTCAAAATAGTGTTATGTTACTCCGTACATGGATGGGAGAGCAGATTATACAGCACTACCATAGATGGATTGAAAAAGGCTTAAACTACCAGTGAAGCATTCCACTATAATTGGCTAATGTGTAATAAGTCTACAGGGCAAGTATCTGTGGGGCTCGGGGATGTTGAGATTTAATTTCCAGTGTTTTTCAGCCACTTTGTGAGATGTAGATTTAAAGCTCATTAGCGCTTTAGGTTATCCTCTTAAGCCACAGACGAGAGAGAGCCAGCATTGCCTGACTAACTCATTCCCCAGCTCATGCTTCACAGTGCTTTATCATTAGCTACAAACTGCAGATTAATATTTCATCAGATGTGACATCAGGAGAAGCCTCCAGCTAGAGCGGTGATATCTTATTCTAACCGCTTTAGCTGTAAGCGTCTTGTCTGCACAGCCTCGAACTATGATGGATGGAGCGAGAGGGGAAATGACTCGACCGTCGTGATGATTATTATTGGAGAACGGATTGTAGTTGCCCCATTTTCCCCTCAAAGAGATCATTCATTTTTTGACTTGTACAGGTGTAGTAATTGAATTCACAATAGGTCTCAGCCTTGTGATGCAGCATAAATCAGCGAGACAAATGTGTGTTTTCTCACCTTTATAGTCCACATGAACCAGAATCTGCGACTGTTTTTTTTTTTTTTTTTGTATTATGATGTAGAAAAACGGACTGTTAAATGAAAAAACAATGGGCGTGGCTTGTTTTTGTTTTTTTAAACTGCGAGCTGATTGGATGCAGTTAAGTTGGCATTTCATTCAGGAAGATCTGGAAAAGGGTTTCAGGAGAGATATTACAACCTACCAAACTTCTCCTTCTCACCATTTCGGTTTGTTGTCAAAACTGACAGCTGAAAGGGCGTGGTTAAGTATGTTAGCCACGCCCAATACCACAGGAAGTGCATTTTCAGATTTCAATTTGACATTACAAGGGCAAACAATTTTGTCTTTCTCTAATGACATGCACAGATGAATTGTTCTCCACAAAACTAGCAATGCGAGCGAACAAAATCAATATGGTTAGTTTTGATTTCATGCGCACTTTAAACCTCTTAACCCTTATGTTCTGTTAGAGATGTTTTCATCCACTCTGGGGGGATCATGAGTCTTAATTTGGCCATAAGGTTTTCTGTGTTTCAGCTTATTTTAACACACATTTTGCTTAATTGAAATTTTTCAAAACTCAACGATACACTCTGGGCAAATTTACCACCCTTTTATGTTATGTTAGGGATGAAAACACACACTAAATTAAACTGCTGTAAAAAGGCAGCCGTGCTTAAATACACAGTCTTTGTTTTTGTTTACTCCATTTAGTTCCGAGAGCTGACATGCATATTTTGACTTTCTCACACATATCAAGGTAAATGCGTAAATATCTCTCACACCTCCACACACTCACATGTAATTTGTGAATGTGTAAACGTAACATTCTGTATTGTATTTAGCTATTGAACGTTAATATTAACGTCATAGGTCATGACGTAAGGTGACCAAAATTCAATGTCTAGTCAGCATCTAAGGACAAACTTATTTTGATTTCCAATAACGACGTCAAATGAGATGTTGTTTGGTTGATTGTAGGTTGTGTTGAAAAGGGAGCAAAATCCAACGTCGAGCCAACCCTTTAAACCAACTTCATATTCACGTCAAATACTGACATCTATTCGCCAGGTATGACAGCCAACGTCTGATAGACGTCATTGTAGTAACGTCCACACAACGTCAAGCTGTAACATCATTAGATGTTGATATTTGGTTGATTTTAGATTGGTTGTTGGACATTGATGTCGGCATGACGTTGGGTTCAGATGTCAACCTAATTTTAATTTCCAAACAAAATGCAACGTTGCCATGATAGTGGGGTACAACGTCAATTTGATGTCATGTTGACGTCTTGTGCCTGCTGGATGTTTAAGGCCATTTCGGTCATACAGTAAACATCTGTCATCTTCTCATCAGTGACTACGTTTACATGGACACCAATAATTCGATTTTAATGCGATTAAGACAATACTCTGATTAAGAGTCTACCATGTAAACAGCGATTTTCGATTAATTTAATCAGATTAAGGTCATAATCGAACTAAAGAGAAATCGAATTAAGACATGTGGAGTATGCCGATTTTAGTCGCATTATTAAAGTGCAGTATATACATGTAAACACCTTAATCGAACTATTACCCTCATGTAGGACTTTAAGCCACTTTTTCCAACACACACACACACGCACGGCTGATTGACACTTTGCACCTACCGAGTCAGTGCAGACCACAGACAACTGCATCGTGAAATGCGGAGGGTTTTTTTTCTTCCCTTCAGCATGCGGTATGAACTTCCATTAAAACAACTCTTACAGCAGTTCATAGTTGCATCCAATATCTCGTTTGTCACGGTGGGCTTGCATGACATGTTCGTGAATAAAAGTTAAAGTGCCAAACTGCAGTTAAAGTCGACAAATTAAAAATGAAACACCCGAAATTACATGAAACGCCAGAGGAAATGCGGATAGCGCGGTGACGCAATGACGTTAATCGAACTATGTGCTGTAACATGTAAAACGCGATCATGAAAGTAACACTCAAAAAGCAACTCATGTAAACACCTTAATCATATTATTATCTTAATTAGATTAAAGCAAATAATTCGATTACTGATGTCCATGTAAACGTAGTCACTGACATGTATCTAAACAGTCTTTGGATCAATGTGTGTAAAGATTTTGGATATCTTCTTGGACACTTTCGATGCTTCCAAACAGTTTGCTGCGATTATAAATCACTCATGTCATGAGGTAGTTCATTATGAGGCGATTTACCTTCTGTGTGCGATTTGATTGGACAGGAACCGCAGGTCTGATTTTTCTAATCCCCATAGACAAGAAAAAATAAAGTAGTGACTGCAGGTTGAAGGAAAGTAATGGAGTAAAAGTACTGATACTGCACTAAAGATGTACTCAAGAGAGAGTAAAAGTACACATTTTTAAAACTACTTAGTAAATTACAATTTCTGATAAAAACGACTAAGTTACAGTAATTTGAGTATTTGTAATTTGTTACTTTACACCACTGCTAACAATGCATCAATGTTGTTATTAATCTTTCACATGTCCAAGACTGTGATAAAAGGTCAAAAAAATCCAGTCCGCAATAACTTTTTATACTGAAAAACATGTCATTTTTTAGTTTTTTTAATTAAATCAGAGACGTAATTTATGAATTTGTCAATTAAAATCCTGTAATTTTTTTAAACATTTATTAGTTTTGATCAGGACTGAGGTTAATTAACAGATTTATGAAAAAAAATGGAAAATCTGATGCATTTTTCAGCAGTTTAATTCAGTGGATGTTTTCACAGAATTTTTAACATTACATAATTTTTAACATAACAAAAGGGCAGTAAATTTAAACGGTGCACAAGGGTTAAAACTGTTCAAAGAGACCACATACTGCTTTATTTGAAGAGATGGAGTCCTTCAGAACTGCACTTAAAATGTCTCCACGGTGAGATTATTCAAAAACAAGGACTGCTAAAATAGCAGGCAAAAATAAATAGATGATGTTAGCATCCTTGTCTCTTAGATAAAATCAAAAGATAACCCTTGTGTCATTTGGGCATCTCTTAAATCAACCCTGTTTGCTTGAACCTTGAATCCCGAGAATGACATTATATTTTGAAGAACTCTTGTCTAGACATGTGTGTAACTTTTAAATTTTGTGTCATTCCAACAAGCAAGCAACTATAATATCTATAATAAGCATGTATGTTTACTAGAAACTCTCCGAAGGCCACGTTGGTCAGAGAGGGATGAGAAATGCATCTGTCTTATATTAAATTTAGGGTTGGCTGAACCAAAACAGCCATCTTCCTGTCTTCATCAATGCACCGACCTAGTGCACATTTCATACGCTGTCTTGAATATTTGAAACCAGTCTGCAGTCTTTATTTTCTTCCCCAAACACAATCGAAGAAGGTGTTCTGATCATTTCTGCAGGTTTGCCTTTTGTTTTGTTAAGTGGGTGAGCTGCCGAGAATGAAAGAGCTGCTGATAAGAAGAAGAAGTATGTTTGATTGTTGTGTTGCTCTGTCACAGAACCTACAGTAAACTGTCTCGTTGCGTATATATGCTATTGAAGTGACTGAACTGACAAACACTAAGGCTGTTGGCAGGTTTGGTTTGATTAAAACACTCTCTTGTGCATTTGTTTTCCTGTCAGTGTGGTTCATTTGAAGACGTGAACCCTGCCTTATGAATCTTCCTGTTCTGAACAAACTGTGGTGCAGTTTGAATGCAAAATGGACCAAAGACATACTTGATGCCACAAAATGTGATCCTAAAAACATAGATTGTTTGTCGAATTTAATGCCTGTTACAGTTCAGTACAGGTGACAGAAACACTCACCTGTCCAACTGCTTGTAACCACAAAATTCTAATTCCATTACAGGGGGGTTACAGGGAATGGTCAGAAAAAGAGAAAATATCCAGTGAGCGGCAGTTCTGTGGGTGCAAATGCCTTGTTGACAGAGATGTATAGTAACGAAGTAGAACTACTAGTACTAAAGTACTAAAAGGTTGTATCTGTACTCTACTAGAGTATTGTTTTTTTCTCCTACTTCCACTTTTACTTCAGTACATATTTTCGATGAGCTTAATACTTTTACTCCAGTAGATTTTTTATGTGTTGCATAGTTAATCGTTACATTTATAAAAATGTTACGAATCAATCATTCATTGATCAGACGATCAAAGAGGACAGTGCTGCCTGCCTGCATTGACAGCACTTTAGTTTGTTTTAGACATGGAAAACCCAGAAATTCCACCTTCAACTCCTTCACTTTCAGCTGTTCGTGGCGATGAGGAAAAAGACCACCCGTGACCCTATTTAGAGCCAATGTTTGCATTTGTCGGAGTGAAAGACAGTTCATATAGAATGAAGTGCATACTCTACTGTCGGATTTGAAGAAACATGTCAAGTTAAAGATAATATAATACACAAAACAGCAGTTTGAGCTATCCATAAGAGCTAGATAAGTTAACTACCATTAGCTACTCGCAGTTCGTATCATGCTGCAATGTTCACATAACGTTAACTGTCTATCATAAAGGCTGCCACGCTGAATGGTGTTTTTGACCCATCATATATATATATATATATATATATATATATATATATATATATATATATATATATATATATATATATATATATATATATATGTATATATATATATATATATATATATATATATATATATATACATACATACAGTATACTGTATATACAGTATATATACAGTGTGTGTATATATATATATATATATATATATATATATATATATATATATATATATATATATATATATATATATATATATATATATATATATACATACAGTATACTGTATATACAGTATATACAGTGTGTGTATATATATATATATATATATATATATATATATATATATATATATTTATTTATTTATTTATTTATATTATAAATCGTAAACCATGGTTCTTTTTGTTCTGCTTAATCACATGCCCCAAAAAAGATATTTAAAATAAACAAAACAATATGTCTTTTGACTGCTTTTTTTAAAAATAACTACATAACACAATACTTGTACTGTTACTTTCAGTACTTGAGTAGTAAATTTTTAAATAAACTACTTGCAATACTTAAGTACAAAAAATGTTGAATACTTTAGTACTTCCACTTAAGTATTGTGCTTAAAGAGCACTTCAACTTCTACTCAAGTCACTTTTTTGATAGAGCACTTGTACTTTTACTGGGGCTCTAGTACTTTATACAGGAAGTGCAGAATTATTAGGCAAGTTGTATTTTTGAGGATTAATTTTATTATTGAACAACAACCATGTTCTCAATGAACCCAAAAAACTCATTAATATCAAAGCTGAATATTTCTGGAAGTAGTTTTTAGTTTGTTTTTAGTTTTAGCTATTTTGGGAGGATATCTGTGTGTGCAGGTGACTATTACTGTGCAGAATTATTAGGCAACTTAACAAAAAACAAATATATACCCATTTCAGTTATTTATTTTCACCAGTGAAACCAATATAACATCTCAACAATCACAAATATACATTTCTGACATTCAAAAACAAAACAAAAACAAATCAGTGACCAATATAGCCACCTTTCTTTGAAGGACACTCAAAAGCCTGCCATCCATGGTGAACGGATCAAAACACTGACAGAATCCATCAACATTACGTGCAGCAGCAACCACAGCCTCCCAGACACTGTTCAGAGAGGTGTACTGTTTTCCCTCCTTGTAAATCTCACATTTGATGATGGACCACAGGTTCTCTATGGGGTTCAGTCAGGTGAACAAGGAGGCCATGTCATTAGTTTTTCTTTTTTTAGACCCTTTCTTGCCAGCCACGCTGTGGAGTACTTGGACGCGTGTGATGGAGCATTGTCCTGCATGAAAATCATGTTTTTCTTGATTTCTTTCTGTACCACTGCTTGAAGGTGTCTTCCAGAAACTGGCAGTAGGACTGGGAGTTGAGCTTGACTCCATCCTCAACCCGAAAAGGCCCCACAAGCTCATCTTTGATGATACCAGCCCAAACCAGTACTCCACCTCCACCTTGCTGGCGTCTGAGTCGGACTGGAGCTCTCTGCCCTTTACCGATCCAACCACGGGCCCATCAAGACTCACTCTCATTTCATCAGTCCATAAAACCATAGAAAAATCAGTCTTGAGATATTTCTTGGCCCAGTCTTGACATTTCAGCTTGTGTGTCTTGTTCAGTGGTGGTCGTTTTTCAGCCTTTCTTACCTTGGCCATGTCTCTGAGTATTGCACACCTTGTGCTTTTAGGCACTCCAGTGATGTTGCAGCTCTGAAATATGGCAAAACTGGTGGCAAGTGGCATCTTGACATCTTGGCAGCTGCACGCTTGACTGTTCTCAGTTCATGGGCAGTTTGTTTTGCGCCTTGGTTTTTCCACATGCTTCTTGCGACCCTGTTGACTATTTTGAATGAAACGCTTGATTGTTCGATGATCACGCTTCAGAAGCTTGGCAATTTTAAGAGTGCTGCATCCCTCTGCAAGATATCTCACTGTCAAGCCTGTCAAGTCCTTCTTTTGACCCATTTTGCCAAAGGAAAGGAAGTTGCCTAATAATTATGCACACCTCATATAGGGTGTTGATGTCATTAGACCACACCCCTTCTCATTACAGAGATGCACATCACCTAATATGCTTAATTGGTAGTAGGCTTTCGAGCCTGTACAGCTTGGAGTAAGACAACATGCATAAAGAGGACGATGTGGTCAAAATACTCATTTGCCTAATAATTCTGCACTGCCTGTACATCTCTGCTTGTTGATGAGGAGGAGAGGAGAATGGCCAGACTGGTTCCAGCTGAAGGAAAGGCAACAGCAACTCAAATAAACACTCGTTACAATCGTTACCTCTAGAGGATTTGTCATCTGAAACATGCAACAAAATATACCCAGAGCATTGTATATTATGTTTCACAAAAAATGCTGGCTGAGGCACGTATTACCAAAGAGCCGGTGCTGAGAATTTGATATCACTGATGAAAAGCCTTCATCATGACGCTCCTTGAAGAGGCCAAACAATCAGCTATGATGACAGTGAATATCTTTCCTGAAGTAAATGTAACATTAGGTGACAAGTTGTTTACATCTTTGATGTCTTCCTGCTTCTGTGTCACTGATTGTGAGATTACATGAGAGATGATACATGTCATCTAGTCTGACTGCATTATTCAGCATCACTTCTGATGTTCATATCTGTTGTAATAACTTACATTAAAAAGAAAACTGAATGGAGAGAGAGTGTGGTAGGCTGAATTGACTAACCTACTGACTTACATACAGTTTTAAAGAGGACCTATTATGCTAAAATTACTTTTATACATGGTTTAAACACAGTTGTGTGGCAACAGTCTGTGAATATAACCAGCTTCTAATGGTAAAAACTTATTAATTCTATCCTTTATAATCACACTTGATAAAGTCAGTCTGAAGAAACACTTTGATCGACATTCTCCCTTTGTACGTGTCATGAGAGGGGGAAAGCCCCGCCCATTAGTGACAATCTCACTCCCATTAGCATAGGAGGTTAGTCTTGTTTTTGAATCTGCCACTATGCTGACATATGGAATTGTAGCTCCGCCCTGTTTTAATAAAGAGCACAATCTCATTTGAATTTAAAGCGACAGTCACCAAAATGGCACATTTAGGATCAAAGCCTAAAAGGGGCAGTTTCATAGAGTTATAAAACATCATTTGTGGCATAATTTGAGCTGACACACACACTTTCGGGACATCATAGACTTATTTTACATCTTCTAAAAAGTGGCATAATAGGTCCCCTTTAAAGTTTATGGAAAAAACACAAAATAAGCACCCCATTGTGACTTTATATGATGAACGCATCTTCTTGCCACATGTACTGTAGCAACAACTAATATCAATAAGAATTAGACTTATTGCATAGTAAATGAGAGCCAATACAGAACTAAATGTGAATAGTTTAATCAACTAATAATTGTAACGATATACAAATAAGTTTCGAAGGTAAAAAGTACAAGTAATTAAAACCCATTTAAGCTTCACTAGTTTTTTTATTTTCGTTTCTTTCTATTTTTCTAGATTTGATTTAAAGGGCATCTATGATGAAAATCAACTTTTGTAAGGAAAAGAATGGAAAGAATCGTCAATGCACCGTGATGCACCGAGATATTGAATTGAACCGAATCAATGGCATGATAATCGTAACCGAACCGAACCGTGAGACCAGTGTAGGTTCACACCCCTAATATATACACATGTCCACACAACATTTATTTTTGCTAATAAACTGGGATTAAAATATTTGTTCCATCTCTCTGTGATTATAAGTTTAAAATGTTTTTAAAACAGAGCATGTTTGTAATAAAGAGAGTAAAATCACTATGTAAGGGCGCACTCATACTATGCTATCCGAACCGTGCCCAGGCCCGTTTCCCGGATCGTTTGAGAAGTGTGAGTGCTCTGAACTGGGCTCAAGCACGGTTCACTTGGCCGGCCCTGCCCCGGTTGGAAGAGGTGGGCCTGAGCACGGTTCACTTGGGCTCAGGCGCGGTACGCTTGCAGTATGAGTGCAAGCGTGCCTAAGCCCGAAACTGAAAGCGAGGCATGACTTTTAAGGGACTGTATCATATGGATTAATTAATCATGCATGCTGTTCAATGAACGCAAACTGTTGTAGTTTATTAAAGATGCAAACTCCTCACTGCACCACAGCTGCACCTTCAGCAAACCTAATTCCTGCAGCACGAGGACTGTTTATGAGCGTCAAAAGTGGCTGATCTCTTCGGCGAAATATTTGACTGCATGTCACCGCAAATCAAACGACTTAAACGATATAACTAAAGAAATCTCCACTGTGCTGAGCGAAAGCGCTTCTCTTCCTAAACTGAACAGCGCGTCATCGATGACGTAATCGTGCCCAGGCCCGAATGTAATGTGAGTGCAGGCCGTCGGGGGAGACGGGAGGGGGGACAGGCGTGCTTTGGCCAGGTTCAACGCAACTGTACATAGTGTGAGTACGCCCTAATTCTTAACTGCTATAATCACCATGGATGCATGGTGTCAGTAAACACACATATATGCGTGTGTGTGTACTGCAAACGGCATTAGTTGTGTGAGACTCATAATTTCAGAAAGGCTTGAATAAACTTCACCGCAAATACGTGAAATAAACTTACTTGGTATTTTTCACTAATAAGCTGTATTTCAGCTTCAGACAGAGTCTGTCTCTGTCATTGTGCTGTTTATTCAACGCAATCTTACGGCAATTCGTAACTTTTTGATTAGTGGCCAATTCGTATGAATTCGTACGATCTAATTCGTACAATTTAGTACGATTTGCTCATCACCCAATGACAGTTGGGGTTAGGGGTGGGGTTGGGTGCCACGCCTCCTTTTTAAAATCGTACATTTTCTTACGACTGGATGAATTAGCCACTAAACTGACAAAAAAAGTAAAATACTTACGTTTCCTCGTGAGATCAGGCTGGTTTCTTTGACGTAACGCTTGATGAGAAGCAGACGCACATGGGAACGGTGGGCGGAGAGAAGCAACTCATTGTCATTTAAAGCCACAGACTACAAAAACAGCTACAGTATACTCAGACAACAGAATGGGCTAATTCTGGAGGCTATAATAAATAATCTGATGGGTATTTTGAGCTGAAACTTTACAGAAACATTCTGGGGACACCAAAGGCTTATCTTAGATCTTGTAAAAGGGGTAAAATAGGTACCCTTTAAGTTTTAACACGACTATATTCATGACAGATGCTTTCTGTCACACTTTACAATGAGGTTTCATTACTTGATGCATTTACTAACATGAATTAATAATGAACAACACTTTGACAGCAATAATAAGTTGTAATAGCACTTTCCATTTTCCTTTAGTTTTAGTACATGTAACCGCAGAGGCCTCAAGCTTTAAATAGGAAAATGATTAAACTCTTGAGACGCTATAATGGTCTAATCTTCAGTGATCTATGCTAAGCTAAGCTAAAGGTGCTCCCGCCAGATGCAGAGATCGGCTAAATGGATTCAAAAATGCTAAAACTCAACGGTTTAACTCTAGGGTAGTAGTACAATTAGCTATTTCCAAGTGCTTCTTTAAGGGGACACGCATGCTCTTTGCGCAGAGGGGTGCCTTCATTATAGCTAATAGATTATTGTGTGAAGAGGAAACTTAACTACCAAAACCATATGTCAAATTATGAGCTTCCTGTGTGACCAGGGCTCTTAGAATGATCCAAATCTTCCCCTGTTAAGGCACCCCTGATCCACACACCCCTTTCTCGCCAAATGCCATATTAATAAGAGAATGAAAAGAGAGAATGAAAAACATAGAAGAGGTGTATTTTTAGTACCAGGCAGTTAGTTAAATGAGGCATATTGGGAGGTTTGTGAAAAAAGGCAGGAGGCAAAACGATGATGATGAGGGTCATCTTCTTCAGAGGCTAGCTTTTGTCTGACAGCAGAACAAGAGACGAGAAAAGGGCCATTTTGTATGGCTAAGTGCATGTCATTTCATGTTGTATGACTGCGGTACAATGCTTTGTTACTTTCATCTCAACAGTTCTTGATTTTGAGTTTAACCATCACCTTACGAGCATCACAACTGCTGCCTTTTACTGATTATGGTGAAAGTGGCTAACATTGTTTAGTTTAAAAAGTAAACATTTTACAGTATATTAAAGCTAAAGTAGCACTAAAAGGTGCTGTAGATAGTAATATAGGTAATATAGTATATTCTCACTGAAGCTGCGTTTCTATACAAAATACATTATTGTAGATTCAAATAAACATTTGTTGGTGTGGATATACTTAAAAATGTAATTTATTCATATGATGCAAAGCAGACTTTTCAGCATCATTACTCAGTCTTTATTGTCACACAGATCCTACAGAACATATTCAAATATATTAAGTGCTTATGATACACTCATTATTATTATTATTATTATTATTATTTTTATTATTATTATTACTATTATTATTATCATTGAAAACTGACAAAAATGAAAATGGCTGAATTGAGCATACACTAACCTACGTGTTATTCAGTCACAAGATGGTGCCAAATAGTCCATAACAGCAACATGGCAGACAAGTATATGGATGTGAACGTATTCACTGACAGTCAAGATGATTCAAAGAACCCAGATGAGCCTGTGTTATTATTTTCAAACGTTGTTATCTGGGAATTAGATACCTTGGAATGTCGTGATTGTCTATCATAGATTGTCAATCTAAATGAGTTATCCCAGAGAGCTCTGTAATAAGTTAGTGATAAAATGTATTCCGCAAAAACAACCATTCTGGATGTACTTCATCTCGCTTATTACATGGCTTCTCACCACAAAACATACAAATTAGACACAAAACATTGTTTTAGGGTGTAATAGTTTATTTTTTAATTAAAGTAAAGCTGACAAGTGAAAACAGCTGATGGAGTATACACAAACCTGCACATTATTCCAACCCAGGCTCATCCTGAAAACGTACCGCTATATACATTTCTGGAGAGTGCCAAATACGTCCCAGGAGGTATGTTTTTTTGCTGTTTTTGTTTTCACAAATTCACCAGAGGCTGCCGTGTATGCTTTTGACATCTCAAATTTCTCTCACGAGTGCCATTTGTGCCTGCTGTTCTAACGTAAATCCAACAGAGGCTGCTGTCAACTGACTGAATGACTGATCGACTGACCCACCCTCCTCCTTCCCTACACCCAACCAATAGTGTTTTCAAAAGCACCGATTGACCCGCCCACTCCCTTCCCTAAAACCAAACAACAGTTTTAAAAAGCAATCCAGAAAAAGAAAAGCCCTCGCCTGATTTTTACCACGTTTCAAATTTGACCACATTCTCACCCTGTTATTTACTTGTTTATTTTTTATTGTTTGACTTCTGTTTTTGTCTTACCTGCTTTCTGGAATCGAACTCAAACCCCCTTGTCTTGGTCAACTCCTCTCTGCGTCTCAAGTCCGCCAACATACATGGTAAGCTACTGGACAAACTGGTAACAGTGGGAAAGCCATCCATACGGAGGTACCTGGTCACCTGGTTAGTGTGAAAGAAATGCCGTCATACCACCCCGTAGCGTTCAAACAGACAAAGACAAAATGCAGCTATACGTACTTCTGGCTACATAATTCGTGATCTCCAGAAATGTATATAGGGGTACATTTTCAAAATGAGCCTATATTGCATTATTTTATTCAAAATATGAATGTGGATGTAAGTACATGGATTTAAACTTATTCACTGACAGTCAAGTTGATTCAAAGTTCCCGAATGAGCCTGTGTTATTTAGTGGTTGTTATCTCTGTAATAACATACCTTGGAATGTCATGACTGACCAGTCAGAATCAAGTGTTCCAGACAGCCATGTAACAAGCATCTGCAACTACATTATGGTGTACATGTGTTATTTAATAATTGCTGAGGTAAATATTAAATGATTATTCCGAGCTGTAATAGTTTGTTATTTCTTTAATTAAAGCAAAGCTGACCGAAACGAAAACAGCTGATAGAGTATACGCTAACCTGCGCATTATTCAATCACAAAATGCCGCAAAACAGTCAAAACGGATTTGTAAGTATTCAATGACAGTCAATGGTGATTCAAAGGTACCGGATGAGCCTGTGTTATTTAGCAGTTGTTATCTTAGTAATAACATACCTTGGAAAGTCATGACTGACCAATCGGAACTGAGTATTCCAGACAGCCATGTAATAATTGGGTGATAACAAGCATCTGCAACACACTATGCCTTACAGGTGTTATTTAATAATTGCTGAGGTAAATATTAAATGATTATTCCGAGCTGTAATCTTTTATTAATTCTTTAATTAAAGCAAAGCTGATCGAAACAAAAACAGCTGAAAGAGTACACACTAACCTGCACATTATTCAATTACAAGATGACGTCAAACAGTCAAAATGGATTTGAACGCATTCACTGACTGTTAAAGGTGATTCAAAGTTCCCGAATGAGCCTGTGTTATTTAGCGGTTGTTATCTCTTAAATAACATACCTTGAAATGTCATGACTGGGGCCAGACGGAATCTGCGGACATTTTTTGCTATTTCTGTGCAGCATTGTGTTAAAAATCTGCGGATTATGCGGAATGATTTTGGGAAGATCGTAACTAAAAACTTAATATATGAAATAAGAAGTAACACCTTTTTAACTTTTATTTAATGTTTCAATACAAATCCAATTAGAAATTAAATAAATCATATAAATATTTTCATATTAGTCAATAATATTACTGTAATTAGTTTAAAAACTGAATAAATAAAAATTCACACACATTTACACAAGTAAATAAACAGAATCCACGATGGGCTAAAAATCTGCGGAAATCTGCACACGCAGATTCCGTGTGGGCCTAGTCATGACTAACCAATCAGAACTGAGTATTCCAGACAGCCATGTAATAATTAGGTGATAACAAGCATCTGCAACACACTATGCCTTACAGGTGTTATTTAATAATTGCTGAGGTAAATATTAAATGATTATTCCAAGCTGTAATCGTTTATTAATTCTTTAATTTTTAATGTGCTAACCTGCACATTATTCAATCACAAGATGGTGTCAAAGAGTCAAAATGGTTTTGAAGGTATTCACTGACTGGTAAAGGTGATTCAAAGTTCCTGGATGAGCCTGTGTTATTTAGCGGTTGTTATCTCGGTGATAACATACCTTGAAATGTCATGACTGGGGCCAGACGGAATCTGCGGACATTTTTTGCTATTTCTGTGCAGCATTGTGTTAAAAATCTGCAGATTATGCGGAATGATTTTGGGAAGATCGTAACTAAAAACTTAATATATGAAATAAAAAGTAACACCTTTTTAACTTTGATTTAATGTTTCAATGCAAATCCAATTAGATCCACTTTATTTGGTAAACAAAGCAAGACTCTCATATAATATCTCTACTAAAAGACAGAAAATATTGCTTTACAAAATGTATTGTAAATAAATCATATAAATATGTTCATATTAGTCAATAATATTACTGTAATTAATTTAAAAACTGAATAAATATAAATTAACACACATTTACACTAGTAAATAAACAGAATCCACGATGGGCTAAAAATCTGCGGAAATCTGCACACGCAGATTCCGTGTGGGCCTAGTCATGACTAACCAATCAGAACTGAGTATTCCAGACAGCCATGTAATAATTAGGTGATAACAAGCATCTGCAACACACTATGCCTTACAGGTGTTATTTAATAATTGCTGAGGTAAATATTAAATGATTATTCCAAGCTGTAATCGTTTATTAATTCTTCAATTTTTAATGTGCTAACCTGCACATTATTCAATCACAAGATGGCGACATACAATCAAAATGGATTTGAACGCATTCACTGACCGTTAAAGGTGATTCAAAGTTCCCGAATGAGCCTGTGTTATTTAGCGGTTGTTATCTCTTAAATAACATACCTTGGAATGTCATGACTGACCAATCAGAATTGAGTATTCCAGACACCCATGTGATAACTGGGTGAAAGCAAGCATCTGCATGCACATTATGCCTTACAAGTGTTAATTAATAATTGCTGAGGTAAATATATTCTGAGCTGTAATAGTTTATTAAATCTTTAATTAAAGCAAAGCTGATCGAAACAAAAACAGCTGAAAAAGCATACACTAACCTGCACATTATTCAATCACAAGATGGCGTCAAACAGTCAAAATGGTTTTGAAGGTATTCACTGACTGGTAAAGGTGATTCAAAGTTCCTGGATGAGCCTGTGTTATTTAGCGGTTGTTATCTCGGTGATAACATACCTTGAAATGTCATGACTGGGGCCAGACGGAATCTGCGGACATTTTTTGCTATTTCTGTGCAGCATTGTGTTAAAAATCTGCAGATTATGCGGAATGATTTTGGGAAGATCGTAACTAAAAACTTAATATATGAAATAAAAAGTAATACCTTTTTAACTTTGATTTAATGTTTCAATTCAAATCCAATTAGATCCACTTTATTTGGTAAACAAAGCAAGACTCTCATATAATATCTCTACTAAAAGACAGAAAATATTGCTTTACAAAATGTATTGTAAATAAATCATATAAATATTTTCATATTAGTCAATAATATTACTGTAATTAATTTAAAAACTGAATAAATATAAATTAACACACATTTACACTAGTAAATAAACAGAATCCAAGATGGGCTAAAAATCTGCGGAAATCTGCACACGCAGATTCCGTGTGGGCCTAGTCATGACTAACCAATCAGAACTGAGTATTCCAGACAGCCATGTAATAATTAGGTGATAACAAGCATCTGCAACACACTATGCCTTACAGGTGTTATTTAATAATTGCTGAGGTAAATATTAAATGATTATTCCAAGCTGTAATCGTTTATTAATTCTTCAATTTTTAATGTGCTAACCTGCACATTATTCAATCACAAGATGGCGACATACAATCAAAATGGATTTGAACGCATTCACTGACCGTTAAAGGTGATTCAAAGTTCCCGAATGAGCCTGTGTTATATAGCGGTTGTTATCTCTTAAATAACATACCTTGGAATGTCATGACTGACCAATCAGAATTGAGTATTCCAGACACCCATGTGATAACTGGGTGAAAGCAAGCATCTGCATGCACATTATGCCTTACAAGTGTTATTTAATAATTGCTGAGGTAAATATATTCTGAGCTGTAATAGTTTATTAAATCTTTAATTAAAGCAAAGCTGATCGAAACAAAAACAGCTGAAAAAGCATACACTAACCTGCACATTATTCAATCACAAGATGGCGTCAAACAGTCAAAATGGTTTTGAAGGTATTCACTGACTGGTAAAGGTGATTCAAAGTTCCTGGATGAGCCTGTGTTATTTAGCGGTTGTTATCTCGGTAATAACATACCTTTAAATGTCATGACTGGGGCCAGACGGAATCTGCGGACATTTTTTGCTATTTCTGTGCAGCATTGAGTTAAAAATCTGCAGATTATGCAGAATGATTTTGGGAAGATCGTAACTAAAAACTTAATATATGAAATAAAAAGTAACACCTTTTTAACTTTTATTTAATGTTTCAATGCAAATCCAATTAGATCCACTTTATTTGGTAAACAAAGCAAGACTCTCATATAATATCTTTACTAAAAGAAAGAAAATATTGCTTTACAAAATGTATTGTAAATAAATCATATAAATATTTTCATATTAGTCAATAATATTACTATAATTAATTTAAAAACTGAATAAATATAAATTCACACACATTTACACTAGTAAATAAACAGAATCCACGATGGGCTAAAAATCTGCGGAAATCTGCACACGCAGATTCCGTGTGGGCCTAGACATGACTAACCAATCAGAACTGAGTATTCCAGACAGTCATGTAATAATTGGGTGATAACAAGCATCTGCAACACACTATGCCTTACAGGTGTTATTAAATAATTGCTGAGGTAAATATTAAATGATTATTCCAAGCTGTAATCGTTTATTAATTCTTTAATTTTTAATGTGCTAACCTGCACATTATTCAATCCCAAGATGGCGACATAGTCAAAATGGATTTGAACGCATTCACTGACTGTTAAAGGTGATTCAAAGTTCCCGAATGAGCCTGTGTTATTTAGCGGTTGTTATCTCTTAAATTATATATCTTGGAATTTCATTACTGACCAATCAGAACTGAGTATTCCAGACAGCCTTGTAATAATTTGGTGATAACAAGCATCTGCAACACACTATGCCTTACAGGTGTTATTTAATAATTGCTGAGGTAAATATATTCTGAGCTGTAATAGTTTTTTAAATCTTTAATTAAAGCAAAGCTGATCGAAACAAAAACAGCTGAAAGAGTATACACTAACCTGCACATTATTCAATCACAAGATGGCGCCAAGCAGTAAAAATGCAATGCTGACAGAAGCAAAATGCTCTAAATAAATAAAGCATAATAACCTCCGTATTATTCATTTACAAGATGTCTCCAAACAGTCAAAACGGATTTGAACGTATTCACTGACCGTCAAAAGTGATTAGAAGTTCCCGGATGAGCCTGTGTTATTTAGCGGTTGTTATCTTGGTAATAACATACCTTAGAATGTCATGGCTGTCTGGAATATTCAATTTTGACTCCTTAGTCATCTAATAGTTGGTGATAACAAGCATCTAGGTGTACAATATGCCTTACAGGTGTTATTTAATACCCGCTGAGGTAAATATAAAATGATTAGAATGAGTTTTCAGTCAGTTTATGGAATGTTGCACAAACGAAAAAATGGCAGTACTTGAATATGTGGACATATTTCAATTGGTTTACTCTTTCAAATCATATATCGCCCACTCCAGCTGCTAACCAGCATGTGCAAACACCGCACCGAGCTACTGCAAACACCTGTGTAAATGCATGAATGGTGGTGTGTTTGGATGATGGAGTCCTGAAAGGGGTGGGATCTCGCGGTCTCCACCAGCGCTGACTGAGAAACAGCCTCCGGTGGGGTCAGCCGGGTCATGGAGCTGATGGAAACAGAGCAGAATGTCAAACTGAAGAGAAAACACAATCTCTCTGCAAACTCGCTATGCTCTGCAGAGCAAACACGGTTTTCCACACCTCCGTCAGGCAATTTGAAACATCGTATGACAAACTAGGATTGCATAAGCTGTTTAAATTGCTGCCGCAGTGGGGATAATAGTCTGGCAGGTTACATTCGCGGTCAAAGGGAGGCTTTTAAAATAATCAACACAAAGCTTGCCCTTGGTACTAACCTTCATTAATGATGTGGTTCATTTGAGTCCTCTCTCAGGCTGTGAATCCCTGACTAAGAGCGAGCGAGTGAGATGGTTCTTATCAGGCGAGCCGCTCAGGATTGGTTCCTCTTTACACTCTACTCTTTTGCCAAGGGCATTGAACTACACCGCCGCAGCATTAGAATCAGGTGATAGGAGGCGCTTTCAGACACAATATAAGCACTAATGCTGCTGCTGCTGCTGCTGAACGCCGGGACGGGTCTTTGTCTAGTCTTTTGAAATATTTAATCAGGTTAGGCATAATTAATGGGGAACACTTGCTGTCGTATGAGGCTCTTTTGCTATGTAAATGAATTTGCTGTAACCAGAACAAGCTTTAGCGTTTGCTGAGCCTGCAGACATACAGCCATTCTCATGTTTAACAACTAGCTTTACAGAATCTGCAGAGAACGATCTGTTAGCATTCCCACGGGTTTAGCATTCCCACATTTAAAGGCACAATATTTGTATTGTTTAATTAAAACCAAAACCTGCTTGATGTCGCTAATGATGTCACACACCCTCAATTTCCGGTTTGGTTTTTATATAAAACTGAGAAACAGCTGGTTTAATATGTTGTGTCTTTTATTCGACTGCACAGAGCAGCATTATAACAGAAGCTTAAAGTGTATTTAGTCTGAAAAAAAACACCACAGATTGTTCTCCATCTAAACACGAGTGGAAGAACATAAAGTGGTGGACTGTAGCATAATAAAAGCTCCACTGCTCCCATATTGTGTCGATGCTTGTCTCTCGTTTTGCTTCTTCCAGCTTTACTCTGCTTTATACTACCATGCTAATAAGTTTTGAATACCTTACTCATGTCAACAGGAGTCCCAGAGGATGATAAAGGCCACTCCTATGATTTCACACTCAGTCATGCCCTCATCAAACTATACACTTCTATAGTACTATGCCTTCTTGTGTCCAAAATTACATAGCATACATTTAACATGGATATATATATATAGTTAAAGTCAGAATTATTAGCCCCCCTGAATTATTACCCCCCCTGTTTATTTTTTTCCCCAATTTCTGTTTAACGGAGAGAAGATTTTTTTTCAACACATTTCTAAACATAATAGTTTTTATAACTCATCACTAATAACTGATTTATTTTATCTTTGCCATGATGACAGTAAATAATATTTGACTAGATATTTTATATACAACCTAAAGTGACATTTAAATGCTTAACTAGGTTAATTAGGTTAACTAGGCAGGTTAGGGTAATTAGGCAAGTTATTGTATAACGATGGTTTGTTCCAACGCTATCTCACGGCAATTCGTAACTTTTTCATTAGTGGCTAATTCGTATGAATTCGTACAATGTAATTCGTACAAATTTGTACGATTTGCTCATCACCCAATGACGGTTGGGGTTAGGGGTGGGGTTAGGTGCCCCGCCTCCTTTTTAAAATCGTACATTTTCGTACGACTGAATTAGCCACTAAACTGACAAAACGTAAAATACTTACGTTTCCTCGTGAGATCAGGCTGTTTGTTCTGTAGACTATCGGAAAAAAATATAGCTTGAAGGATCTAATAATTTTGACCTTAAAATGGTTTTTAAAAAATAAAAAACTGTTTTTTTTTGCCCCAAAAAAAAACAAATAAGACTTTCTCCAGAAGACAAATATTAATAACATTAATATATTATAACATTAATAAGATATAACATTTTAAGAGACCTTTTCAAATGTTTTAATAATTCCAAAGCGTTAAAAGGTATTAGCTTTAGAATTATTAAAACATTTGAAAAGGTCTCCTAAAAGGTTTCTCATCAAGCTAGCCTTTATTTAATTAAACTATACAGTAAAAAGCTATGTTGTGAAATATTATCTTAAAAGACCTGTTTGAATTATAATTTATTCCTGTGTAATTAGCCAATCACATCAGTGAGGGTTTACATCCAAGTCTACAGCACTTGTCAACATTAGTCTCTGAAATTCTGAAAGACCACAGGGGTTGGTGGTGTTTACTGAGTAACACACCTGAGAACCAGGGGGGTGGGTGGAAGCTGGTGATGTCTGTCGTGTTAGTAACTGTACTATGGACTGGCTTTCAGGCGGCTGTGGTGATCAGATATTATACTAACAACCCAGGCTCATTCTAAAAACGTACCCCTGTATACATTACTGGAGAGCACCAAATACGTCCCAGGAGGTAAGTTTTTGCAGTTTTTGTTTTCACGAATCGACCAGAGGCCGCTGTGTATGCCATTCGCACCTGCTGTTCTTGAGTAAATCCACTAGAGGCTGCTGTCGACTGACTGACTGACTGACTGACTGTATGACTATGACTCCTCCTTCTCTAAACCCAAACAATAGTGTTTTTAAAAGCATCAATTGACCCGCCCACCCGCTTCCCTAAACCCAACTGGCAGTTTTAAAAAGCAATTCAGAAAAAGAAAAGCCGTCGCCTGATTTTTACTATGTTTTCAGACTTTGCCACATTCTCACCCTGTTAGTTACTTGTTTATTTTATTTTTTGGCTTTTGTTTTTGTCTCACCTGATTTCTGGAACTATTCTTCGCCAGACTCAATCCCCAGACAAACTGGTAACATCCATACGGAGGTAAGAGGTCAGCTGGTAAGCGCAAAAATGAAACGGCGCCACCCCTCCACCCCCCACCGCAGCGTTCGTTTAAAGACGAAATTCAGCCAAATGTACTTCTGGCTACATAATTCGTCATCTCCAGAAATGTACATGCGGTACAATTTCAGAATGAGTCTATATTGTATACCAAAGTTGGCGACCTGTGGGTTCTACAGACTGTACCAAAAAGCTAAGGACCGGCGAGCGGGGTGTATATATAAATGTTTACTTAAAATGTTAATTGTTATATAATATGTACAATTTGTACTGTAAAATACAGTATTGTTATTTGTGAACATTCAAAGGCAAATTGATTAGTCCTCCAGTGGAATGTTTAATTGTTTTTTCCAAAATTGTATAAGTGATGTTTAACCGAGTAATATTGAATGGAAAATATTTCCTTTTATTTTAATTTTAATTCATATCATCCTGTTCGGAAATGTTGATTTTAACTAGGAATAGTGTGATTTGTCCAGGTGTCATTTAATAACTTAAGTCATTCATTCATTCATTTCCCTTTGACACCACCAATGCGAGCTTACATACAACATATTCATTCATTTTCCTTTGACTTAGTCCCTTATATATCCGGGATCACCACAGCCAAATGAACCGCCAACTATTCCAGCATATGTTTTACACAGAGAATGACCTTTCAGCGGCAACCAATCACTGGGAAAATAACTACAGTCCCTCAATTTAATTTTCCCATTCATCACACCTAAACATAAAATATACAATAAATTTAACAATCAATCAGTTATTATATATTTTTAAAAATCACTGAAGCCTGAAATTATTCATACTCCTGGCAAATTCTTCCGTAAGTTTAGTTTTATTCAATCAGCAAGTTTAATTTTTTTTCGACTTGAAATGACACAATTCTGAGTGGAGTTTGCATGTTCTCCCTGTGTTGGCGAGGGTTTCCCCCACAGTCCAAACACATGCGCTATAGGTGAATTGAATAAGCTATATTGGCTGTAGTGAATCCCTGCTGGAAAATCCAGCTTAAACCAGCCTAGGATGCTTGGCTGGTTTTAGCTGGTCAACCAGCCTGGTTTTAGAGGCGTTTTGGCCATTTCCAGCCTGGTCTTAGCTGGTTATACTGGAAAAGGACCAGCTAAAACCAGCTTGACCAGCCTGGTTTAAGCTGGACATAGCTAGTTTTGGCTGGGCTCCCAGCTTGGCTAGGCTGGTCAAGTAACGCAAAACAACAGACAATGAGCGGGGCACACAAACTGAAATATATAGTCCTGGTGATGAGTGGGAATGAGCCGCAGCTGTGAATGTGTGTGTGTGTGTGAGAGAGAGTGTCTGGATGACGTTCAGCTGGAGCAGGTGTTGATTGGTTCAATGCATTCTGGTCGTGGTAGTTCATGTGGTGTGTGTAGTTCACCAGCGATCTACAGTTTCTAGCTTGCTGGTGATTGTTACAGTATGACTGCGTGTGTGTGAACGAGTATGCATGGGTGTTTTCCAGCACTGGGTTGCGGCTTAAAGAGCATCCACTGAGTAAAACATATTCTGGAATAGTTAACGGTTCATTCCGCTGTGGTGACCCCTAATAAATAAGGGACTAAGTCGAAGGAAAATGAATCAATGACACACCAAAGACAGATGATGTACAAGAGGCATCATTGTAAAAAAATTTGAATAATAATTCTCAGCTTTTATTTACATTTTAACAAAAACTTTTAAGTCAGAATTTGCCTGGGATATGAATAATTTTGGACTTAACTGTATATAAATGAGTTTCATTTCATGACACAACTATAGACGTTTACTAGAATGAAACCCCAGCTCTCAGAAATACTTGATAACAGCAGGTAAAACTAAAAAGACGTGTTCATTCGGTTAACTGACACAGGCACGATACACTTGCTAATTCCTTTTCTTTGCAGAAGCTTTGTGTTCGGTGAGCTAATCAAATTTTAAAACCCAAATCAATATTTTGTGTACAGTTATTTAATTAGACCATCTGGGTATCGCAGACTCACTTTCTCACAAACGCACCTGCTGCCATCTTGCCTTTCAGATACAGTTGTAAATATTGAAAAAGACGCCCTTCGTTATTAATTGCATTGAAGCATTACTGCTGTGTTCATCTTCTTGCCAGGATTTTTTTTTTACAGTGTAATTGTTAGCATGTACTGGGGTGCAGATGTACAAAACCAGTGACGAGGGATAAATTCAGTCCAAGGTGTTTATTTAAGTGCAAAAAATTGTGGATTCCTAGCAAAAACAAAACACTTTTTTTCTCTCTCTACAAAATTATATACAAAATTTACAGAATCAATGTGTGTTCAGGCTATGCCAACAGTTAGGCCCAAACACAACAACTATCCACACAAGGAAAAAAAAAACTTCCTAAAATGGCCGACATGCAGGAGCCATTTTATAGAGTTTGACTCCACCCATTTGTTTAGAACATACCATATGAAAAATTACAAGAATTCTAAAGCAAGTCAAAATATTTTAAGAGACAAAACTTATGGTAGTAACATGCAATATATATATATACAGGGCTTGACATTAACTTTTTTGATCACCAGCCACTGTGGCTAGTAGTTTTCCAACATTACTAGCCACTCGCCATTTTTACTAGCCACAATTTTATTGTTGGGAAAATATATTTTATACTCATAAATATGGCTTTGACATGCTAAAATGACTTGATTTAGATTTTGCGTTATCTCCACATGCCTCATTCATTTCACTTTTTGTGTGTCGTGTATGAGCTTGCTAAATGTTTATGAGCAAATGGGTCATGGTTTCATAGTACAATTACAATTAGTTTTTATTTCACATAATAATGAACACAGTTCAAAATGAAGGATTCACCAAATTTATCTCTGACCACACCAAACATAAACGATTCATTATTTCTTAGCCACAAATTTTAAATGTGTCAAAACAAGCAAAATATAGCTGTTTACTATACCTTATTTAACAAAACATATGCACAGTAATCTGTCCTGGTTAAAGGTCCCAGATCAGCAGTTAACTACACATAAATGGGGACTTAATCTCCCATTAAAGCAATGTTATTGTAAAAAATGATAATTAAACCACATTACGCAAAAGAAAGCATGTAAAAACATACCGTGTGATAATGAAAGGATTATAACGCACACGGTTAACGTTAGACCCATAAATAATCTGTTCACTAATGGTTAACGTGAAAGCAACCAGTGCTGATTACAATAATACAAATCTGGAGCTCTTGAAAGCAGCAAGACTGTGGGTGCATGTTCATCACTTTAGTCTATTTGAAAGAGCCGATCACATCAGTTGTGTTTCTAGACACAGTTGCTTCATGCAAGGAAACGGGAGCGTGCACGTTTTAAACAGTCACGCGCATCACCTTCCTGTGATCAAGTGATCTTCCTTTGATTCGGTATTTATCTGCTTTTTTATTGCTCACGCGAACGCAATAATTTTTTTTCAGTTGTGTTGCTTTTCAATTCTAAGATCGCCTTTGCATGCATATTGGACCATCATTATTGTTGAACCCTGCTTTTATGAATTATTATCTGGGAAAATTATTGCTAACCAGCCAAAGTGGCTAGTGGGAGTGTCTGTCTTACCCGCCACCACTGAAATCTACCGACATTTGGCGGGTTGGCAGGTGTTAATTTAAAGCCCTGTATATATATATATCTCACAAATATCTACAAAAGTGTCTGATAAAAATGTTCCATCAAAATTAATGGTTTCCTTGATTTATCCCCTATGATGTCATTGAAAATGGTGATCATTGGGGAAATGGAAACTTTAAATGCATACAGTTTGGTTCCCTCCATTCTTATATATCTTTTGATCTCATGCTTTTCTACATTATGCGCTCCACACTCCTATCCAGTAGGTGGCGGGAATGCACCATGTAAGTTGGTCTGCCAACCGCCATTAACCACACAAGAAGAAGAAGAACATACAGGTTTGGTTGTTTGGAGGTGACTCAGGCTGCGTCCGAAACCGCATACTTCCATACTATACAGTACGCTAAAATCAGTATGCGAGCCGAGTAGTATGTCCGAATTCATAGAATTCTAAAATCAGTATGCGAGAAGTACCCGGATGACTTACTACTTCTGGCGAGATTCTAAAGTGCGCAACCCATGCACGCTGAGCTATCCAATGATGCCCCGCGAGAGAATTCATGAATGGGAGTGAATCGATGCAACTGACGCAGGTAGGTCACGTGACCATGACAAAATCTCGGATGTAGAATTCCATTCATAATTCTCACATTCATACTGTATAGAACGTACTTTTTTAACAGCCGAGTAGAACGTTTATATTCAAATGCAGTACCTACTGAGTAGTAGGCGGTTTCGGACGCAGCCTCAGAATGTAAGTAGGACAGTTTTATTTTTCCTAGTTTTAATCATGAAAAATAAACTATGTTTGCAGCAAAATCTGGTGTGATTTACTTTAAATGTTAAATCAAATAATGAAATATTACGTTAAATCAAACTACATAAGGAATGGAAAATAAACAAACAGCAAAAATGATTTTGCCGAAATAAATGGAGCATTTCTAATCACACAAAACATCTAAATTGTGTGTATAGTGGAAACTGTTTGTGTGAGTTAATGCATGCTTACTAACTTGCCTACATAAAAGTCATCGTCACAGCCTATCTATGACAGTAATATTTTTAAATCATTTAATATCAAAGAAATATGTTTCATCTCCACAATTATTTATGGTGTGAAAATCATCAGAGTAATCAGTGATGTGACTGATGTATGCCTTAAAGTGCTCATGATTTGTTTTTTTATTACGTAATGTAATGTGTAATGTAATATGTGTATTTATATAGCGCATTTATTGTATATGTCGTATATATCTATACACCCAAAGTGCTTCACAATCATGAGGGGGGACTTCACACCACCACCTGTGTGCAGCATCCACTTGTACAACGCACCAGTGCGCTCACCACACACCAGCTAAAGGAGGAGTGGAGAAACAGTGGATAGGAATGATCGGGAGGCCATGATAGGCAAGGGCCATTGAAGGGAAATTGGTCAGGACACCGGGGTTACACCCCTACCCTACCCCTAAGAGAAGCGCCATGGAATTTTTAATGACCACAGAGAGTCAGGACCTCGGTTTAACATCTCATCTGAAAGACGGCGCCCAGTGACAGTATGGTGCCCCCTTCTATATACTGGGGCATAAGGACTCACACAGACCGTAGGTTGAGTGCCCCCTGCTGACCTTAATAACACCACTCCCAACAGCAACCTAGCTTTTTCCACGTGGTCTCCCATCCAGGTATTGACCAGGCTCAGCCCTGCTTAGCTTTAGTGAGTAACTGTTCTTGGGCTGCAGGTTTTTATTTATACTATGCTCTTACATCCACTTACTGTATACATTTATCATGGTTTTCACATTAAAAACTCAATCAAAAAAATCATAATTTTGAAGTAATAGGCTGATTTTCTGCTCTTTTTCTGTTATGAATGTTCAGAAAAAGGCGTGAGGATTGTAGACCTTACCTGCCAACACTCCCATTTTTCCCGGGATATGTCTCCCATATTACAGACCCATCTCCCACCACTCTCCCGCTTTGTTATTATATATACACGTATATGCATACATACAGTTGAAGTCAGAGTTATTAGCCCCCCTGAATTATTAGCCACCCTGTTTATTTTTTCCCCAATTTCTGTTTAACGAAGAGCAGATTTTATTTCTAACATAATAGTTTTAATAACTCATTTCTAATAACTGATTTATTTTATCTTTGCCATGATGACAGTACATTTAAACAAGTGACATTTAAAGGCTTAACTAGGCTAATTAGGTTAACTAGGCAGGTTAGGGTAATTAGGCAAGTTATTGTATAATGTTTGTTCTGAAGACTATCGAAAAAAAAAATTGCTTAAAGGGGCTAATAATTTTGACCCTAAAATGGTTCATAAAAAAATAAAAACTGCTTTTATTCTTTCCAAAATAAAACAAATAAGACTTTCTCCAGAACAAAAAATATTATCAGACATACTGTGAAAATTTCCTTGCTCTGTTAAACATCATTTGGGAAATAAAAAAAAAAAAAAAATCTGAATAATTCTGACTTCAACTGTATATATATATATATATATATATATATATATATATATATATATATATATATATATATATATATATATATATATATATATATATATTTTAAAAACTTCAAAAGATTAAATACAAATTTATTCATTCATTCATTCATTTTCTTGTCGGCTTTGTCCCTTGCGGGGTCGCCACAGCAGAATGAACCGCCAACTTATCCAGCACGATTTTACGCAGCGGATGCCCTTCCAGCCGCAACCCATCTCTGGGAACTTACACACACACATTCACACTCATACACTATGGACAATTTAGCTTACCCAATTCACCTGTACTGCATGTCTTTGGACTGTGGGGGAAACCGGAGCACCCGGAGGAAACCCACGCGAACCCAGGGAGAACATGCAAACACCACACAGAAACGCCAACTGACCCAGCCCAGCCGAGGTTCGAACCTACGACCCAGCGACGTTCTTGCTGTGAGGCAACAGCACTACCTACTGCGCCACTGGGTTGCCACTAAATACAAATTTAATATATAAATAATGTAAATGTGGCTGCAGCTAAATAACTAGTAAGCTAGCTGTTCACAAACTTAAACACTGAAAAGATAAACTACAACATATGACAGGCACTTATAAATGTTAAATATATTCAGAATATAAAAAACCAACCAAATAAAATGCACAATTAAACCTAAAACAGCATAAAATATGCTCTGCCGCATGGAATCATCCAAAATATCAAAAATATAAGTCAATCTATCAGAAATAAGCACATCTACACATAAGTTAATGCCCTAACCATAACATATCTCTTAAAATAACATGGATGGCAACGTTAATCCCATCTTTTATTTGTCCAATTTTGGTGAGCCTGTGCGAATTGTAGCCTCAGGTCCTCAGTTCTTAGCTGCCAGGAGTGGCACCTGGTGTGGTCTTCTGCTGTTGTAGCCCATCTGCCTCAAGGTTGGATGTGTTGTGCATTCAGAGATGCTCTTCTGCATACCTCGGTTGCATACCTCAGTTTTAACAATTTAGCTTATTTAATTCACCTATAGCACATGTTTTTGGACTGTGGGGGAAACCGGAACACCCGGAGAAAACCCACACGAACACCGGTAGAACAAGCACACAGAAATGCCAACTGACCCAGCTGGGGCTCGAACCAGCAACTTTCTTGCTGTGAGTCGATCGGGCTACCCTCTGCGCCACTATGAATTTAAACAAATAATTCAAATGAGTAATGTTCAACTTCATTGTTCATTTAAATTTAACTTAAACAAATTTAGTAAATCCAATTAATAATTTTTTTCTTCAGTGCAGCGATGCACTTTAAAAACAAAGCCACTTCCTCCACCAGTGCCGTGTGTTCGCTTCATCCAACACTCTCCAGAGAGCAAAGCCAGACCCGAAGAGTTAAAGAACTGTATGGAGCCGTTTGCTACTTTAAACTTCTCCTCAGCAAGCCTGTCACTCATAACCTTATTATCCCCCAAACAGGCGATTCCCCGAGTGACTCCAGCAGCACACTTGCCTGACTCTGTGTGCTTGATGTTACTGCTTCAACAGGCGCCTGTGAAGAACTCTCGCCTTGAAGCCAAGCCGGCTGCAAAAGCACAACAAGCGTCGATAGATCACTGTTTCCCCATTCCTGCGCGCTGGTTCGAAAACAGCACACTCCTCCGAACGCACCCAGCTATATATTTGGATGGCGAATGAATGCATAGCACCACAGCAGCCGCCTATAAAACATCTTTAAGCAAGCTGTCTTTAGAGGCAGAATGCACTCTGGATTTCCTGGAAATGAATGCGAGAGCCTGACTGAACTCTCGTGATGTAATTCTCCAGCATGCAGAGTATGAGAAAGCATCTGGCCGGAAGTCCCTGTTGCCCCTTTGCAAATCTTGGCATTGTTTTTTTCTATCTGCATTTATGCATTTGGTGTAAGCTTTAATCTAAGGCTATTTACAAATGCAGTCAAAGTGTACATTTATCAGCTTTTGTGTTTGTGTGTGTGTTTCGCTGTGCTTTACCACTTGAGCTACAAGAACATTAAGGTTTTGACATTTCAGAAAATGTATAAAATGTCTGTCAGCACTTTCTGGATTCAAGGCTCTCCAGTCAGATTTAGTGTTGCCAACTATTTTCAATGAAAAGGTGCCAGTGTTGCCAGATACAGCCGACTTTTTCCAGACCAAAAGCTGTCCAGAACCCACCCAAACGCACAAAAAAACGCCCAAAAGATTAGATTAATATTTTATTTAATTAAAATGTATTTTTGCTATATGCTCTTACATCCACTTACTGTATACATTTATCATGGTTTTCACATTAAAAACTCAATCAAAAAAATCATAATTTTGAAGTAATAGGCTGCTTTTCTGCTCTTTTTCTGTTATGAATGTTCAGAAAAAGGCGTGAGGATTGTAGACCTTACCTGCCAACACTCCCATTTTTCCCGGGATATGTCTCCCATATTACAGACCCATCTCCCACCACTCTCCCGCTTTGTTATTATATATACATGTATATGCATACATACAGTTGAAGTCAGAATTATTAGCCCCCCTGAATTATTAGCCACCCTGTTTATTTTATAATATTTTATTTAATTAAAATGTATTTAAATCAAAATTAACCTAGTTACTTTAACAGTCACGATTTTTAACCATACAGCAACCAACACCAGCAGTCACAGAACCACAACATGAAAGAAGCGTCAAGCGCAAGTTATTTACACGTTAAGTCAATGCAAATAAGACGCGAATAGACATCCTGCTGTGCGATACGTGCGAATGACGTGATTCGCACGAATGAATCGAATATCTGTACTTCAGCAGACATTCGCACCACGTTAACCAATAAGGATCTTTCTCTTGTAGGGGCATGCTTATGACGTAGCGCCTGTGGTTGGTGTCCCGGGGGGAAATCTTCCAGCCGACACCGAACAACAGTTCATCAAACTGGACTCGGCTCAGTCGGAAGCACCGCTGAAAGCCTCAATCATCCAGGTTAAATTTCTGGAGGAGTTTATGAACTAACAGAGCTGGGTGCACTTCTGAAAGGATCTAGTGGACTCAGACATGGCGCCATCAACGCTGTTTTTAAGTCTTCCTAAAGCACATAGACACAGCTATTTTCTCAATAAAGTCCATGTTAGCTATTTAGCAACAAGGCTAGAGCCACCGGGCAGACAGAAGCCCCGCCCATGACGCGAGTCCGCTTCTATTGTGAAGTGAATTTGATGCGAATGAAGCGGATTTGACGCGCAAATGAAGCAAGTAAACTCAAAAGGTGCATTTGACTTCATGCAACGCTGTGCAGATCGATCGAAATCTGTCTTAAAGCGGTGCATGCTGGTTAGAAATTTTGTCTGGATTGATGCTGCGCCGACGCCACGTGACTCTTACATGTGGCATCAAAGTACCGCAACAACGCTCCGAGATCAGACGACTGATTCAGCCGGTGCAGCATCTGAAGAGCAACTGCACGAGCTGCAATGACAACACTGATATTACACGATTGGCCAAGTTCATCGCATGACAACCACCACGTGTGTTTCGGGATTATTATTGGACAAATTCCATCTCACAAATTTCAAAACAAACAATTAACACAACATAAGAGTGTTTTACTTTCGAAATGGGGTATAAATTCGTCTCATTTTGCCGTTTTAAATTTTTTTGGAACATAATTAGATGCTGCTTGTCAATCAGACAACGCTTCTATGTTTGTTCTTGCAGTCATTTGCGGGAAAAAATATAGATAGAAGTGTTATGATAAACTGCTGTGAGTTTAACTGCAGGGGCTGCGTGATGCACATGCACGCGAGGGGGATTTTTCTGGAGAGTCAGATTTGATACAACTTTCCCTCCCCTGCTTTTGCGGATGGGCCAACGCGGTTTGCAATTTGCACTGGTCACTACTTACCAAGCGGCAACCTCCCGCTCTCCCTCGTGAAGCAAATACGGAAATAACTGAAACTGCAATTCATCGAAATACCGCTGGTCCTGGCTCCATAATAGAGCAAATTTCTATTAAGCCCACTGTTAAAATGGACAACTTTACAGCAGAAAAATAGGTGTTTATAGCCTGGTACAAAGAGTGATTTTTGGATCATATAGCTAATATTACCCTTCATGACAACTGTGAGGGGGGTTAATTTTTTTTTTTATAACTCATCCGTTTTGTTTATATTAAGTTATATTAAGTCTGCATAATTAAGGGCGTGGCCACTTGAGTGACAGCTAGATCTCGCTGGTCGCCGTCACTTCACCTCAGCTGATTCCAGCTGATTATCCGAACTCGGCATGTACATCGTATTTTTGTTTTGTTTTATGTGGTTTTTACACAGTCGGTTGCTTTTTGGAAATATTTCTTACAATTATCAGATGATATGGCATGCTGTGTGCACTTAATTGTGCTCACAAACCATTCACATGGTCTCCAATTCCCAGGTGAGTGAAATTACATACTTATACCATCTCTATAAACGTATTTATTTTATTTAAGATCATTTCTCATTTATATTTTTCTTTAGACCTGTAATGCACCCCAGAATCTAAAAGATTGATTAGCTGTAGGCTACAGAACAGTCATCTGAAACGTTGTCATACAGTGTTATGCCTGGATTTCATAAATAGCCTTGCATTTACTAACACAGACTATATCCGAAGTGTTTGGAAGTAATTTGCACTTTCCTCCTGTTGAAAAACATCATAAGAACAATGTTTAGTGGCTCAATGTATTACTACGGTGTTTTTAAAAGACTAAACACTTTATTGATATAGTGTACAATTAAGCACATGTGGTCAGAACACAAACGAGTCACGGGTAATGAAGTATTAAGCGTTTCTCCCAAAGAAACTGTCTAAGCAAAATGCTAGCAGGTGTCTGTAGCTTTGCTCACGCTCCGCCTCTTTGCTCTTGTTTGGTATCCCGCGGTTGGTGCGATGACACGCGAACAAAATGCAGACAGTTGGCCACGCCTACGTGTAGCTTCATTTGCATTATTTAGAAACCTATGGGTGACGTCACGGCTACAACGTATATCTTTAACAGTCTATGCTACTAACTGAATGGAGTAGGAGCACACAGTTATGCTTTGTTAAATAAGTTGCATATAAAATTTAAGTTTCAAAACCGCCCAAATTTTGCCAACCCGCCAATGCCATTTTTACCCACACAGTCAAATTCAAAACCGCTCAACTGGGCGGGAAACCACCCAATCTGCCAACATTGAAAGGTGCTAAGCTCTGCTCAAAACGTTGCTAAATGTCGCCAAATCCGAATTTGCCACTCGTTTCCTTTCAAAAAAAGACGTGGTTCCAGTTCGTGTTGATTGTCTCTACGGATTAGGTAAGTGTGTGATCAGTGTTCTTTGTATATGTTTATTCAGATGGCAAAGTTAGTTAATATCGTCACCAGTACTCTTTCAGTTTTTAAAGACATACCTTAGTCAAAATGGTTCAGTTACTAAGTTTACAGTACGCTAATATCACTACAATATTATGGACTGGAAGATCCGCTGTAAATGCTGCTCTTAATCACCTTAATCAAACTTTTATCGTCGTGTAGGACTTTCGCCGCATTTCGTGACAAGATAGAGTTATACACACACAGCACTTACCAAGTCTCTGCATCTACCAAGAAATGCAGAGTTTGTTTTTTTCTCCCATACGGCGTGGAGTATCAAAAATTCCATTAAATCTATACTCTTCCAGCAGTTCCTCGCATCCAATATCTCGTTTATCATAGGGGGCATGCATGAAATGTTCCTGAATGAAAGTGAAAGTGCCAAACTGCGGTGAAAGTCAGGAAATTAAGTATGAAACACCCGAAATTACATGAAACTCTGGAGAAAATGTGGATAGTGTGGTGACGCGATGGCGTTAATCATATTATGTGCTATAACATGTAAAACGGGATCGGGAACGGGTCTTATTCTGATTAAGGCAAATTATTCCAGTACTGATGTCCATGTAAACATAGTCACTGTTTATCTCCTCTGCGTCTGTGTTGCACACGCTGATTTTCACAGTGTACTGAAACTCCCCTTTTTATGCAAACCCTTTCCTCGTTCACTACTCGACACTCCCACCTAAACAAAGCTGGACTCACCCACTTTCCTGACTTTTTTTCAAACTAGAGGCGTGAAAACACCCTGATGAGACGCGGGGTTTCATGACCCTTTAACAGCCTATGGTTAATAAAGGGGTATTTATATTTGCACTTTATATATGCATGTCAATTTAATTAAATGTATTGCTGTTTAAATTCATGTATCTTATTTAAATAATCTAGACTTTTTATTATTATTATTGTAATTTTTATAATTATCAAATGTATTATCTGTTTTTTTTCTTTCTTTTTTTCTGTTATTTCTTTCTTAGTTACTGTATATTTTATTAATTTGATGATGTTCATTCATTCATTCATTTTCTTTTTGGCTTAGTCCCTCTATTAATCAGGGGTCTCACAGCGTATTAAACCGCCAACTTATCCAGCATATGTTTTACGCAGCGGATGTCCTTCAAGCCACAACCCAGCACCGGGAAACACCCATACACTCCTGCATTCAGACACATACACTACGGACAATTTAGCTTATTCAATTCACCTATAGCTCATGTGTTTGGACTCTGGGGGTAACCGGAGCACCCGAAGCAAACCCACACAAACATGGGGAGAACTTGCAAACTCCACACAGAAATGCCAACTGACCCAGCTGGGGCTTGAACCAGCGACCTTCTTGCTGTGAGGCGATCGTGCTACCCACTGCGCCACCATGACACCTCAAGATTATATATTAAACAGCCAAATATATTAAGTTATTTTCAATAATCTAACTAAATATCACACCTTTGGTCATTTGCAAAATCCTAAAACAAGAAAATATGAATGAACGAATGAATAAATACATACAAACATACATACATAGTTGTCGAAAATACAAGACAAAAACACCAATTAAGAAAATGATGTTTTGCAGTGAACCAGAACTGACGTCGAGGATGACTTACATCTCTGTTCATTTACATCCCATTGTCTAATATATGTCAAAAAGGTTGTATCCGTGGGGAACATCTTGTTCATCCATTGATTACCCACTGGTTTGGGATAATAATCATTACCAAGACAAGGCTGACTGGTGTCTGAGCCCGAGGCTATTAATGGCTCATTTTGGCCTGGAGGTCTGAGCAATGGAAATCTATGAAGCCAGCGGACCTCATCTGACTGAAGCCAGGCGCAAGCTGTGTGAGTTTTCTGCCTTTTTTTGTGTGTATGTGTGTGATTGATGCTACTTAAAAGAGAAATCTATCAGACTATAGAAGAGTGATAAATTAACAAGGACTTGATGACTAAATGAACAAAAATGTCATCATATTCAAGAGACACTGTATCCGGAAAGTATTTATAGCGCTTCACTTTTTTTTATGTTACAGCCTTATTTTAAAATGAATTAAATTCATTGATTTCCTCAACATTCTACACACAATATCCCATAATGACAATGTGAAAAAAGAGTTTTTGAAATTGTTGCAAATTTATTAAAATTAAAAAACCTGCAAAATCACATGTACATCAGTATTCACAGCCTTTGCTGTGAAGCTCTAAACTGAGCTCAGGTACATTCTGTTTCCTCTGATCATTCTTGAGATGTTTCAGCAGCTTCATTGAAGTTCACCTGTGGTAAATTCAGTTGATTGGACATGATTTGAAAAGGCATACACCTGTCTATATAAGGTCCCAGGGTTGACAGTGCATGTCAAAGCACAAACCAAGCATGAAGACAAAGGAATTGTCTGTAGACCTCCGAGAGAGGATTGTCTCGAGGCACAAGGCTGGGGAAGGTTACAGAAAAATGCTGCTCTGAAAGTTCCAATGAGCACAGTGGCCTCCATCATCCGTATGTGGAAGATGTTTGGAACCACCAGGACTCTTCCTAGAGCTGGCCATAAGCTGAGTGTTCTGGGGAGAAGGGCATTAGTCAGGGAGGTTATCAATAACCTGATGGCCACTCTCTTTGAGCGTTCTTCTGTGGAGAGAGGAGAACCTTACAGAAGGACAACCATCTGTGCAGCAATCCACCAATCAGGCCTGTATGGTAGAGTGGCCAGACGGAAGCCACTCCCCGTCTGGAAATTTCCCAAAAGGCATCTGAAGGACTCTCAGACCATAAGAAACTAAATTCTCTGGTCTGATGAGACTCAAATTGAACTCTTTGGAGTGAATGCCAGGCGTTACGTTTGGAGAAAACCGCAGGCATCGCTCATCACCAGGCTAATACCATCCCTACAGTGAAGCATGGTGCTGGCAGCATTATGCTGTGGGGATGTTTTTCAGCAGCAGGAACTGGAAGACTAGTCAGGATAGAGGGAAAGATGAATGCAGCAATGTACAGAGACATCCTCAATGAAAACCTGCTTCAGAGGTCTCTTGACCTCAGACTGGGGCGACGGTTCATTTTCCAGCAGGACTATGACCCAAAGCACACCGCTAAAATATCAACGGAGTGGCTTCACAACAACTTGGTGAATGTCCTTGAGTGGCCCAGCCAGAGCCCAGACCTAAATCCTATTGAACATCTCTGGAGAGATCTGAAAATGGCTGTACACCTTTGCTTCCCATTCAACCTGATAGAGCTTGAGAGCTACTGCAAAGAGGAACGGGCAAAAATTCCCAAAGACAGGTGTGCCAAGCTTGTGGTGTGCCAGCATCATATTCAAAAAGACTTGAGGCTGTAATCGCTGCCAAAGGTGCATCAACAAAGTATTGAGCAAAGGCTGTGAATACTGATGTACATGTGATCTTTCAGGGTTTTTATTTTTAAAAATTTGCAACAATTTCAAAAACTCTTTTTTCACATTGTCATTATGGGGGATTGTGTGAAGAATAATGAGGAAATAAATTAATTTAATCCATTTTGGAATAAGGCTGTAACATAAACAAATGTACAAAAAGGGAAGCTCTATGAATACTTTCCGCATGCCCTGTAAGGTGACAAAAATTGGCCACATTATTCTAATAAATAGGCGGTGCGTTGGCGCAGTGGGTAGCACTGTAGCCCCACAGCAAGAAGGTTGCTGGTTTGAGCCTTGGCTGGGTCAGTTGGCATCTCTGTGTACAGTTTGCATGTTCTCCGTGTTTGCGTGATTTTTTACAGTGCTTTTCTGTAAATTTTATGTGTAAAAATTAGAGATTACTTGTATAATGTTATTGATAATTATATTAAAGGGTTCTAAATGAGAAATTCTAAATTTTCGAAACTTTCTCTCTCTCTCTCTCTCTCTCTCTCACACACACACACACACGTTTGTTTTTGTAAAAAGTGGGTACGTTACATAGGCTTCCATTCATTTTATACAGATCAAACCGTATATTCTATTGCCCTCACCCCACCCTACCCCTAAACCCAACCATCACAGGAGACAGTGTACAGCTTTACTCCCTGAAAAAACTCATCCTGTGTGATTTAGAAGCTTTTTGAGAAGTGAGGACGTCACCAATGTCCTCATATTTCACCTGCTTTTTGTAATACCGGTGTCATTCCTATGTCATTATACAGATTTGTGTCCTGATATGTCACGAAAACACGTACACACACACACACACACACACACACACACACACACACACACTTGATCAATATCAGCACTCGTATTGGTTATTCATTAGCAGTCACGCTGCAGGATTGCAACCCAAAATTTTAGACTCTGCTAGAAACCCGTCTGAGGGAAAAAAAAAAAAGATTAATTACAAAGCCAATTAATTAACCGTCGGTGAGCATGTCCGACTAAGTGTTCCAGGACTGCTGATTTTGCCCTCCGATGAAAGAAATATTTGACCAACGTTTGTCTCAGACAGCAGAAAGCGTACACAGGGTAAGTTCACACAAAAATTTAAATTTACTCTGTTTTATATTTATTTATTTATTTATTTATTACCTTTATGCGTTTCTTCTGTTGAACACAAAAGAAGATGTTTTAAAGAATGCTGAATTCTGGCATCTATTGACTTCTATAGCAAGAAAAAAAAAAATCCTATGGAAGCCAATTGGTGCCAGCAACCAGAATCAACAAAAGAAAGAAACTCATAAAGATATATAAAATAAATAAATAAACAAATAAATAAATAAATAATAGATTAAATGAGAGTAAATTTTCATTTTTGGTTGAACTATCCCTTTAAAAGATACTGTACCTGCTTGTGTGAACGAAAGAAGCTCAAGTAGGTTTTGAACAAATGAAGAGTCAGTAAACGATGACAGAATTGTTATTTTTGGGTAATATTAAATAACACAATTAATAATTAGATATTTGTTACATATTAATATAGACAATAATAATTACATAACTAATATTAGAATAAAATCAACCTATGAATGTACCCAATTTGGTATTCAGCTCAGATCTAAACACTTTAACGTTTCTAAACCTGTAGTTTTCAGATGCCATGATTATAATATCAATAATAATAATAAGAAGAATAATAGTAAGAATAATAATAACAATAATAATTACAAAGTGGGTGGCATGGTGGCTCAGTGGTTAGCATGGTCGCCTCACAGCATGAAGGTTGCTGGTTCTGTGTGCCACAGAATTTTTTTTCTGAGTTTGCATGTTCTCCCCATGTTGGCGTGGGTTTCCTCCGGGTGCTCCGATTTCCCCCACAAGAAGGGCATTCACTGTGTAAAACATGCCAGAAAAGTTGTCGGTTCATTCCACTGTGGCGACCCCTGATAAGTAAATAACTAAGCCTAAGGAAAATGAATGAATGAATAATTACAAATTCAATTAATTAGCCATCAGTGAGCATGTCATTGTCATCAGTGAGCATGTCTGACAATTCCTGCAAGTGTAAAAGGAATATTAGGCCAACATTTGTCTCAGACGGCAGAAAGAGCAGCAGCCGCCAGAAGAGGGCTCTACATGTCAGCAAACAGTTCCCGTTCGCTGGATAAACAGGGTTTTTTTCTCCCCTCCCTCCCCGAGGGCACCTTCATCATCCTCCTCCTCCTCCTCCAGCTCAGGCCACAACAGATCCAGTATTAACAGGCAGGGCCAAGGGTGCAGTGCCTTTGAATATTTCAGAGTATGGAGGCCCGTGACCTGATAGGTGAAATAGAGGCGCGATGTATGGAATAGATACAGCCCCGTTGATGCATAAGTCAGAAAAAAACGCCAGAAGGTGTGAAAATGCATGAATAGAAGATCTCGGAGCGCGCTCTCGTTTGCAGGTTGATGCGTGGTGTTGAATTCAACTAGCTGACGGAGTCAAACTGAGAGAGAGAGAAATTCAAACGTTTCTTCGTTTAAGGAAAGAGCGTCAAAATCTCATGCTTCAAACTGGGTTTGATTTTTTTTTTAAAGAAATAATTATGAATCAAAACAACCTTTCAATGATGAGAGTTGGTTTGAAAATTGTGGTAAGGAAAAATGAAGCTATTGTTGGTAGATTCATTCATTCATTTTCTTGTCGGCTTTGTCCCTTGCGGGGTCGCCACAGCGGAATGAACCGCCAACTTATCCAGCACGATTTTACGCAGCGGATGCCCTTCCAGCCGCAACCCATCTCTGGGAACTTCCACACACACATTCACACTCATACACTATGGACAATTTAGCTTACCCAATTCACCTGTACTGCATGTCTTTGGACTGTGGGGGAAACCGGAGCACCCGGAGGAAACCCACGCGAACCCAGGGAGAACATGCAAACTCCACACAGAAACGCCAACTGACCCAGCCCAGCCGAGGTTCGAACCTGCGACCCAGCGACGTTCTTGCTGTGAGGCAACAGCACTACCTACTGCGCCACTGGGTTGCCCCTTGTTGGTAGATATTCACTGTAAAAACACTTGATGGCATTTCAGTCACAATGTAAAAAAATCGATTCGTATTGAGACAACATGAAGTAATAGGGTATATACAGAGCTTGTGTTTCTTAGTGGTTAATGTGACAGTTCCTTTTACAGCATCAATGTTGTAATGTAATTAAAATATAATCAGTTAAATAGACTTCAGCATTCAATCAGTTTTTGAAGTGTAAACTGAGATGAAAAGTCGTTTACTTGCACGCGCCTGTCGTGTTTATTTTGTACTTGTAATTTGTATATATTTTGTATTGTTGTGCATATATATATATATATATATATATATATATATATATATATATATATATATATATATATATATATATATGTGTGTGTGTGTGTGTATTTTATAATTTTGCATGTTTTGTTTTGCCTTCGTTAGTATGTTAAAAGTTTCTAAAAAAAATATATAGACAGTGTTTAAGAAATTGCTTTGTAGAAGTTGATGGTCAAGTACAATACAATCTTTTATTGCTCAGTAAAGGATGGGTAAATATTTTCATTTCATTTCATTTCATTTTCTTTTCGGCTTAGTCCCTTTATTAATCCGGGGTCGCCACAGTGGAACAAACCGCCAACTTATCCAGCACGTTTTTACGCAGCGGATGCCCTTCCAGCCGCAACCCATCTCTGGGAAACATCCACACACACTCATTCACACTACGGACAATTCAGCCTACCCAATTCACCTGTACTGCATGTCTTTGGACTGTGGGGGAAACCGGAGCACCCGGAGGAAACCCACGCGAACACAGGGAGAACATGCAAACTCCACACAGAAACGCCAACTGACCCAGTCGAGGCTCGAACCAGCTACCTTCTTGCTGTGAGGCGACAGCACTACCTACTGCGCCACTGCGTCGCCCAATATTTTATTTTATTTTATTTTATTTTATTGATGGTCTTTAATGGTCGTTGTGTTTTGATTAGGCATAAAGGAATAGTTCACCTAAAAAATGAAAACTGTCATTATTTACTCACACTTTACTTGTTTCAAATGAGTGATGTTATAAGTTATGAGTTTCTTTCTTCTGTTGAACATAAAAAGATATTTTGAAGAAAGTTGAAAACTTCTAACCATTGACTTATATAGAATTTTTTTTTCATACTATGAAAGTCAATGGTTACAGGTTTTCAAGTCAGAATTATTAATCCCCCTGTTTATTTTTCCCCCCAATTTCTGTTTAACGAAGAGAAGATTTTTTTTAACACATTTCTAAACATAATAGTTTTAATAACTCATTTCTAATAACTGATTTATTTTATCTTTGCCGTGATGACAGTAAATAATATTTGACTAGATATTTTTTCAAGACACTTCTATACAGCTTAAAGTGACATTTAAAGGCTTAACTAGGTTAATTAGGTTAACTAGGCAGGTTAGGGTAATGAGGCAAGTTATTGTATAATGATGGTTTGTTCTGTAGACAATCAAAAAAGGGGGGGCTAATAATTTTGACCTTAAAAATCATTCTTAAAAAATTAAAACTGCTTTTATTTTAATAAAACAAATAAGACTTTCTCCAGAAGAAAAAAATATTATCAGACATACTGTGAAAATGTCCTTGCTCTGTTAAACATCATTTGGGAAATATTTAAAAAAGAAAAAAAAATTCAAAGGGGGGCTAATAATTCTGACTTCAACTGTATACATCATCACTCAGTAAATGATGGATAAATATTTTATTTTCTTTTAATGTTGAACTTTAATAGGATGACATGGTGGAGCAGTGGGTAGCATGATCGCCTCACAGCAAGACGGTTGCTGGTTCAAGCCCCAGCTTAGTCAGTTGGTGTTTCTGTGTGGAGTTTGCATGTTCTCCCCATGTTTACGTGGGTTTCCTCCGGGTGCTCCGATTTCCCCCACAGTCCAAACACAAGCGCTATAGGTGAATTGAATAAACTAAATTGGCCATAGTGTATTTGCAGATCAGTAGAACACTCCATGACAAAAGTCTTGTCGTCTATCCAAGATTCAGGAACAACTAATAATAACTTGACTTCTAGTTGATCATTTGGTATTAAAAGTGGCTTATATGAAAGGCAATGGCCTCTAGATTACGCTTATTTGACCAAAATAAAATATGATCATTCCTGCATTTTTAATTATTTAATTATGACAGTAAGCTCTGACTTTGCTTAGACAAAAGTCTTGTCACTCAACAGAAATAATGTCCAGTATAGAATATAAAGTCATGCTGCAGTGGAAACAGAATTAATATTGTGTCTGACTCCCAGCTTGGAGGACTGCATCTATACATCTCTGCAATGACTCAAATCACTTATTATTAAAGTCATCTGAAATGGCAAAGAAAGTTCTCAAAGAGAGTTCTTGCAGGACTCCCAGAGATCATTAAGATTCTTTGGATTCATCTTCAATGCCTCCTCCTTCATTTTACCCCAGACATGCTCAATAATGTTCATGTCTGGTGACTGGGCTGGCCAATCATGGAGCACCTTGACCTTCATTGCTTTCAGGAACTTTGATCTGGAGGCTGAAGTATGAGAAGGAGCGCTATCCTGCTGAAGAATTTGCCCTCTCCTGAGGGTTGTAATGTAATGGGCAGCACAAATGTCTTGATACCTCAGGCTGTTGATGTTGCCATCCATCTGCAGATCTCTCGCATACTGAATGTAACCCCAAACCATGATATTTCCTTCACCTAACTTGACTGATTTCTCTGAAAATTTTGGGTGCATACATGTTCCAATAGGTCTTCTGCAGTATTTGTGATGATTGGGATGCAGTTCAACAGATGATTCATCTGAAAAATCGACCTTCTGCCACTTTTCCAAATGATAAACTAAAAGTCAAGTTAAAATTTGATGCTCTTACAACTGAGATCGACGACAAGACTTTTGTCAGGTAGTGTAGGTTTTGAACAAGCAAAGAGTCAGTAAATAATGACAGAATTGTCATTTTTGGGTCTGTGCCTATCCCTTTAACAAACGTAACTAATATTAAAATTAAATCGACCTACAAATTTATCCAGTTCAGTATTCAGCTCAGACCTAAACACTAAACACATTTCTAAAACTGTAGTTTTTAGGTGCCATCATCATGCTAATATTGCCCATTTAAGTATCTATCATAAAAGTGACACAATAAATAAAGACATAATAAAAAAAGAGCTTGAACCTGATTTTTACCTCTGAACAGCAGTGAATACTAACGTGATGTGAGTCTTTGAATGACAGACGATCTCAGAGGAGCAGATGAAACACCACCCACACTATTCAAATAAATATAAGCTCTGTTAACCTTGCACTGTGGCACGTGCACAGATTTTGGCAGTCAGACTGGTTTGATGTTTGCTATTGGCCACTTCTTATAACAGCGAAACAGTATTGGGACGGCAACACTGAGTGAAGGTGAAATGGCCAAACTTATCAAAATGACTATTAAAATGCATCTGTAGGCATACAATACATGTTGGCACTGAATGTAAAAGCACATAGAAGCGGCTGGAAGATCATTTAGATGGCTGAATGTTATTCGGAGGTCACTGGGAAACAAATCAAAGATGAACACAGCGTGATTTATATTTGATGAGTAGCTGCAAAGAATATGTTATTTATTTTAATAAGGGCAACATAAAAATGTAAAATAAATTGGTTTGAAAGGAACAGACTAGATTTGAAACCGTTTGACTGGTTCATGTCGAGGGTTACTATACTTGACCAAAACTGTCAATCAATCAATCAAATAAATGAAAAATCAACAATATATAAATTGTAGTTTGTGCAGTTTGAGACTGTTAAACAACCGGAAATTAAACCAACTTTAATTGCCGTTTATGAATTGTCAAGGCAACACAGTGAACTAAAATAGATATTAAATAAAAAAAAATCTATGATGATGATTATTATTATTATTATTATTATTAATAATAATAATAAAAATTGTAACCATAATGTAAAAATAGATAATAATAATAATAATATTAATAATAATAATAAATAACTATACATTGTAACTATAATATTAATAATGAATAAATAATAAATAAATAAAACTGTGACAAAAATAATATTAAACAATAATAATAATAATTATAATTATATAATTATATATAAAATATAATAATAATAATAATAATAATAATAATTATAATAATAAATAACTACACATTGTAACAATATTAATAAATAAATAAATAAATAATAAATAAATAAAACTGTAACTAAGATATTAATAAACATATATAATAATAATAATTATTATTATTATTATAATAATAATAATAAAAATAATAAACAAAAATGGAAACTAAAATATTATTAAAAAGATAATAATACTACTGCTACTACTAATAATAATAACAACAATTAGTAGTAATAATTACAATTAATAATAAAAACAATAATAATAAATAAATAAATAAATACAAATATTAACTATACTATTAATAATAAATAAATAAATAAATAAATAAAAATTGTGATTAAAATATTAATAAACAGATAATAATAATAATAATAATAATAATAATAATAATAATAATATTTATAATTATAATAATTGTAATTATAATATAATAATAATAATAATAATAAATATACATTGTAATTATAATATTAATTAAAAAATAAATTAAAAATAAATAAAAATGTCACTAAATTATTAATAAGCATAGATAATAATGTTAATAATAATAATAATAATAATAATAATAATAATAAACATTCTAACTTTAATATTAATAATAAATAAATAAACAAAAAATTAACTAAAATATTAGTAAACAGATAATAATAATAATAATAATAATAAAAACATTGTAACTATATTATAAATAATAATAAATTAAAATAATAACAAAAAATAAAATTGTTAAATAAATAAATAAACAAAGATTTTAACAGAAATCAGAACATTTTATTTTAGAGTGTTTAGAAGTTTAAAACATGGCAAAAAATAAATAAATAAATAAATATATACATACAAACGTACAGTCCTACACGTCGATAAAACACAGCTCAAGAATCAATATTTGACAGTAGACTAAATATGCAAGAATCCAATGTAAAAACGCATCAACCGCCTCAAACCCACAATAGAATTACAGCGTGGGGTTTCCTTTCATAGTATGAAAATGCTTAAGGAAAGATTTGCCATTGACCCGAGCGTGGCAGAGAGAATTTAACAGATCAAGAGGTGCGGAGAGGAGCCGGTTAATTGGCCTCCGTCTCAGAAACATCCACCACGGGGCGGCTCGCTGGAAAAGACCCACTCCAAACCTCCGGCAAAACTCAAATCGCACAGATTTAAAGGAATATATATCCTAAGAGCAGAATGGGCGGGGGGGATGAAGGAAGGCGAATAGGCATAGATGGTGGGAATCAATAATTCATAAGACCTCTTCTTATTAGGGGTCTCTCAACAGCTTCTGCGGGTCTCTGTGCGAGATGAGAGACGTCTCGCGGGGACAATCCTGTTAACGCTCTGTCTGCTTGCTTTTTACTGTTCCGTTCATGATCCGCTATAAATGATACAATACATAGCTCCTTCAACTGCAAATGCAACCATTATGATTGGTTGCTTGTGCATGACGTCATTACTGATGTATGAATTTCAGATGGAAGGCAGGAAGGGATTCTTCTATATAGGAATTGCTAGCAGAATTCTTCTTATTATGGTGGCTTGAGAAAGGCAACATACTGTTATACTACATAAACTTAATATTCTTCTTCTTAGACTATTTTAAGAACGCATCTCCTCCTAGACCGTTCATACTACAACCACCAAAGTAACGCCAAATTTCCAAACTATACTGAATTAAGTTGCTATGTCTTTTCTAACTGATCTGACTCACGGTTTTCAGAAAACTGTCCCGGAAAATTCGGAAAAGTCCCATTGACTTTACATTGGACAGAACTTTGTGACCTCATAATTTTGCACCAGACTGTCATACAGACTTAAGTTTGGGCTCATTTAACTCAGACTACCAATCTGCCAATCACAATGACCTTTCAACTTACTAGCCACACCCTAGCAAAAACTTACAGCCCCCTAGCAACTGTCCCATAGACTTCCATTTTAAAAAAACTGCCATTGACTTTACATAGGACATACTTACAACATACCAATCAATATACTAATGCATACTAGAAACATACTAACGACATACTAACATGCTAATTCATTCATTCATTTTCGGCTTAGTCCTTTTATTTAATCTGGGGTCGCCACAGCGGAACCAACCGCCAACTTATCCAGCATATGTTTTACGCAGCGAATGCCCTTCCAGCTGCAACCCATCACGAGGAAACACCCATACACTTCCATTCACACACATACACTATGGACAATTTAGTTTACCCAATTCACCTGTACCCCATGTCTTGTGACTTGTGGGGGAAACCGGAGCACCTGGAGGAAACCCACGCCAACACGGGGAGAACATGCAAACTTCACACAGAAATGCCAACTGACCCAGTCGAGGGCTCGAACCAGCGACTTTGCTGTGAGGCGATCATGCTACCCACTGCGCCACCGTGCTGCCCCTGTTTTTGCTGTTATATACTATAATTTGCTTATACAAGGAGTGCAGAATTATTAGGCAAATGAGTATTTTGACCACTTTTGATCATGTATTTTGATCATCCTCTTTATGCATGTTGTCTTACTCCAAGCTGTATAAGCTCGAAAGCCTACTACCAATTAAGCATATTAGGTGATGTGCATCTCTGTAATGAGAAGGGGTGTGGTCTAATGACATCAACACCCTATATCAGGTGTGCATAATTATTAGGCAACTTCCTTTCCTTTGGCAAAATGGGTCAAAAGAAGGACTTGACAGGCTCAGAAAAGTCAAAAATAGTGAGATATCTTGCAGAGGGATGCAGCACTCTTAAAATTGCCAAGCTTCTGAAGCGTGATCATCGAACAATCAAGCGTTTCATTCAAAATAGTCAACAGGGTCGCAAGAAGCGTGTGAAAAAACCAAGGCGCAAAATAACTGCCCATGAACTGAGAAAAGTCGAGCGTGCAGCTGCCAAGATGTCACTTCCCACCAGTTTTGCCATATTTCAGAGCTGCAACATCACTGGAGTGCCCAAAAGCACAAGGTGTGCAATACTCAGAGACATGGCCAAGGTAAGAAAGGTTGAAAAACGACCACCACTGAACAAGACACACAAGCTGAAACGTTAAGACTGGGCCAAGAAATATCTCAAGACTGATTTTTCTAAGGTTTTATGGACTGATGAAATGAGAGTGAGTCTTGATGGGCCCGTGGCTGGATCGGTAAAGGGCAGAGAGCTCCAGTCCGACTCAGACGCCAGCAAGTTGGAGGTGGAGTACTGGTTTGGGCTGGTATCATCAAAGATGAGCTTGTGGGGCCTTTTCGGGTTGAGGATGGAGTCAAGCTCAACTCCCAGTCCTACTGCCAGTTTCTGGAAGACACCTTCTTCAAGCAGTGGTACAGGAAGAAGTCTGCATCCTTCAAGAAAACATGATTTTCATGCAGGACAATGCTCCATCACACGGGTCCAAGTACTCCACAGCGTGGCTGGCAAGAAAGGGTCTAAAAGAAGAAAAACTAATGACATGGCGTCCTTGTTCACCTGAGCTGAACCCCATAGAGAACCTGTGGTCCATCATCAAATGTGAGATTTACAAGGAGGGAAAACAGTACACCTCTCTGAACAGTGTCTGGGAGGCTGTGGTTGCTGCTGCACGCAATGTTGATGGTGAACAGATCAAAACACTGACAGAATCCATGGATGGCAGGCTTTTGAGTGTCCTTGCAAAGAAAGGTGGCTATATTGGTCACTGATTTGTTTTTGTTTTGTTTTTGAATGTCAGAAATGTATATTTGTGAATGTTGAGATGTTATATTGGTTTCACTTGTGAAAATAAATCATTGAAATGGGTATATATTTGTTTTTTGTTAAGTTGCCTAATAATTCTGCACAGTAATAGTCACCTGCACACACAGATATCCTCCTAAAATAGCTCAAACTAAAAACAAACTAAAAACTACTTCCAAAAATATTCAGCTTTGATATTAATGAGTTTTTTGGGTTCATTGAGAACATGGTTGCTGTTCAATAATAAAATTAATCCTCAAAAATACAACTTGCCTAATAATTCTGCACTCTCTGTATATACTATATACTGATATTTATATAGTTTTAATTTTGTCATTTGCAGTTTTATTGATCATTAAGATATGATTGACTAAGATTTAAGTTGCTTCGATTTAAAAATAAACTTATAAAAATAGCTGTAAGTAGCTAAAAAAATTGCTAAGTAGCTTTTCGCTTAGCTTAGCTTGCTACATTTCCTAGCGGGTAGCCTTTAGTGTAGTTAAGCTACATTTTAAGTAGAGTAGCTAGTAGCTTAGCTCACTACATTTTTCAAGTAGCTTGCCCAACACTGGAAACACTTCATAAAATGCTGGGTTCCACTCAATCAGTTTGTGCTGGGACAACATTTAGTAATATTGAGGGAAAAAAAACTCAATTGAGTTTTAGTGCTGAGTTTTTGTAGTAATATTGAGAAAAGAAGAAAAAAACCTAAAAAATTGTGATGTTTCAGCTCATTTTTAATAAGTATTTGAACAAACCGCAAACGTCATTTGTTGAGTGAACAAGGAATTACAATTTTTACTTTCAGCCCTGCGTCTGAATTACGCGTGTCACCAGAATCACGCGATTACAAACAAGCTATAGTCGTTTAAATAGTTATAGTAGTTTTGAATCACCTTGAGAAGGACAGTCTTTCTAACGTGTGGATTCACACATGCTCATGGTCCAAAGCAGAGGGGAGATGCTCTCTAATAGTATGTAATTATGCTTCAGTGCTTTGAATAGTATGTAATTTTCTCGAGGTGATTATTTCACGCTCTCTTTAAATAGCCCTCAATGTTAGCAAGATGCTTTGTGATTTTTGTGTGGTGTCTCTGCTGTTTCTGTTTACCATCACATACAGTATAAATTTTGACCTTTTAAAAATAAAACTGACTTAAGAATTGCACTAAAGATTGTGGTTAACTAAAGATTTTTGAAGCATTTTTGTAACATGAAACCCACATAAAATCTATATATATCAAACCCCCTAGTTTTTCACGATTTTGTTTGTGATTTTTTTGCGATAAAAATGACTGATTTTGTGGTGGTAATTCCCAGAAAGTTGTGCCAATTTTACGATTATATATATAATTATATATATATATATATATATAAATGTAAAGAAATTATACGTATTTACCATATTAGGTAGCCTTCTTAGGTGTGCAATCTGAAACAATGACAATCACACAAATCATAAAAATAAAGCTTCTTTATTTTGGTCTCTTGTCAAGACAAGATCTGAAACGGGAGGGATTAAGCCAAAGGAAGGTTGTAGTACTCTTATTTTTATCCACGATCTTACTTTCTCTCAGATTTCACTCTGACAACATGTACCTCACACATAGGACATGCGTTAGGGCTTCCCCTACCGTAATACACCTAGAACACGGATTGCCGTAAAACTCGTCAATGGCAGGGAAGCGTTTTCTCTTTTTAACTGCAGGGAAAGAGTTAAACGAAATAATGTATTGATTTGATGCAGATCATAATATCAGTCGTACATGTAAAGCACAAATAATGTCCTTTAATTCAGTCACGTCCAGCAGCCATCACCATTGAACCGAATCTCGTTATAACAACGTCTATACAGTAAGTCATGTGGAACAATTAATTGCAAACTGAAATAAATCTAATTTGATTATATGGTTTAGAATTGAATGTTTTATGAGTTTATTTAAATTTTTTTCGATTATTTTGCGTTGAATTAAGAATTTTGCAGGATCGCAAAAATTTGCGACTTTTTTATTGATTTTGCGTTGGATTCAGCGATTGCGGAATCACGAAAAACTAGGGAGTCGGATATACTATAGTAAATACTTTTTTGAACCATACTATAGTAAAACACTTGAATGAATCTGTTGTGGTAATTCTGTAGTTACTATAATATATATCACACAAGCAATGTAAGTAGCTGTGCAATATGGCTGTAAATACTGATGGGAGGCATGCATTGGCTTGAGGACGCATACAGATTCCTTAGTGTCCCACAGGTGACGATATAAAGCCATATCGTACTGTTATGAGTGTGATATTGCATTTATACAACAGTTCGATGGCATAATTGTGTATATAAAAAAGGAAATCAAACACAGAGAGCCTAAAAAATCCTTTTGTATGAGGAACTACTTTCTTCCACCATTCATTCACATCATTAGCCATTAGAACAGCAGAAACCATTGCTCATTCACTAACTTCACTTTAGAGCTAGTATTTGAATGATTCTCTAGTGTAATGTTTAAAATGATGACAAAACGGGATTCTGCTCACATTTTAAGATTATAAGGCTGAACAGCATGAAATGCCATCAGTCTACAAAGATGTCCCAGTATTTTTCTGTTGAAATTGGGAGATCACAATAATTAATCCCGAAAAAGCCAGAGCAAAGCAAACACTACCAGATTATGGTATAAATACAGCACTACAACATACAAAAAAAGTGAGATCGACTTAGCATATCACTTACCTTTTTTATAACAATTTGTTCCGCTGTGGTTTGAATTTTTTTAGCTGTTCTACTTGAGAACTTATTATGTGGTTTCTGTCGCCAACTTGTGGTAGAACGTCAACCATCAATTTCTTTGCTTTACTGATGACTGCCAACGTGCTGAATCTTCGAAATTATCATTTTTTTAAAATCAGGCACTATCCTTATAAATGAACTGCATAGTTGCGGTGTAAACAACTACATTCTCGCCTAAAAAAGTACATTATGTATCCATAAAAGAAATATGGATAAAGGATAATATGGATCCATGTAAATGTACTCAGTGAAAGTGGCAGATGATGTCGCAAGCTGTCAAAGACAGCCCATTCCTCTCTAAGTTGACTCCAAGCGCCCTTAAATGTTTCATTAAGTTTGACGTGTTTCCCCCCTACACGCAACTTTTGTAAAGCGTCTGCTTTGCTGTGTCAGAATCCTTGCTTGAGAAATACAGCCATACCTTAAGAACGCTTAGTTCAAGCAAAATTTGATCAACGCGATCGTGCGTGTTGATGATCTGAAGGGAGTGCGCTGTGCTGCGCGCTCTCTCTCTCTCTCTCTCTCTCTCTCTCTCTCTCTCTGTGTGTGTGTGTGTGTGTGTGTGTGTGTTGTCCCCCGATAATCTCAATAGACTGCAACTGGCTAAATGTTAAGGAGGACTAGGCAAAATTGTTTCTACTTTATAATTAAGGTTCTCAACTCGCAATACAACTTTACAATGAGTACAATTAGTCACCTTGGAATTATAATGTTCTATCTGCGTTCTGATTGATTTTGAGATATTGAGCTTCAAAGTTTTTGCATAGCAAACAGTATGTGTGTAACATTAGTTTTTTTTGTTTAGTTTTTTTAATAAAACGTCTTAAAATGTAAACAACTTATCAAAAACATCCCATAATGTAAATAAGTTGTCATTTAATAAGAATATGTCAATAACTCAATTTTGACAAAAATGTCAGATAGAACCTTATAATTCTAAGGTGATGAATTGTTTGTATTCAATACTTTATTATTATTGTAATTTTCCAATTTCCATATTTGCAATGCCTGTATTTTGGATTTTTTTTTTTTTTGATTCGTGATTAATCATGATTAATCATGATTAATTACTTTCGTGATTAATTATGATTAATCACAAAAAAAGTGTGATTGACAGCCCTAATATATATATATATATATATATATATATATATATATATATATATATATATATATATATATATATATATATATATATATATATGAATAACAAAATTATAGCAAGATAAACAAACTAACTAATACAGTACAATACAGCACAGTTTATTGTTATAAAAAATAATGTATACTACATTCTTTATTACAGTTAATACATTAATTATAGTTAATACCACAGTATGCTGTAGCATTCATTAACAAAGCGTTGTAAATTCTATAATGTACATATTATAATACACTTTACTACAGTATGGTTCAAAACCACTATATTTACTTTAAATTACTGTAGTATTTTTTTATGTAGTAACATTAAAATAGGATTTGTTTCTTACGAACAAACATTTCTTATTTTCTCAACAACAATGAAAAAACTACATGGGCTAAACATACAATAAAATTATTAAAACCAATATCATTACTGCAATGCAAAAATATATAATATTACTCCAATATATAATAATAACATCAAGTTTGCCTTAATTATGTGGTTATACACTGCATATATGCATATTTATTTATTTATTTAAACTGATTATAACAACATAGAGTCATTCTGAAAATGTAGCCCTACATTTCTGGATACCAGCTGACCGCTTACCTCTGTGTGGACGGCTTTTCCGCTGTGAGTAGTTTGTCCAGTGGCTCACCATGTACATCGGTGGACTTGAGACACAGAGAGGAGTTGACGTGATGACGGGGTTTGACTTGAAGAACAGTTCCAGGAAGCAGGTAAAAGAAAAACAGTAAATAAAAAAACAAGTAAATAACAGGGTGAGAATGTGGTAAAATCTGAAAACATGGTAAAAATCAGGCTGTCGCGAGGGCTTTTCTTTTTCTGAATTGCTTTCGAAAACACTGTCGGTTAGGTTTAGGGAGGCAGTGGGCAGGTCAATCGGTGCTTTTTAAAACACTATTGGTTGGGTTTTAGGAAGGTGGATCAATCAGTCAGACAGTCAGACGGCAGTGACCTCTGGTGTATTTACGCGAGAACAGCAGGCACGAATGCCACTCGTGGGAGAAATTTGAGATCTCAAAAAGTGTACACAGCAGCCTCTGGTGGATTCGTAAAAACAAAAACTGCAAAAAAAAAAAAAAAAAAAACGTAGCTCCTGGGACGTATTTGGCACTCTCCAGAAATGTATATAGGGGTACGTAATCAGCATGAGCCTGGGTTGTATAATATAGACATACAATATATGTGTTTTCCACTTATTTCCTGGTTTGTGTTTTTATTAACAATGGTTCTAATGAGGAAATAATTACACATAAATAAATAGTGTTCATTTCTATTCAGGGAAATGCATTAACTGTTTAACAATTGAATTTGTTTTATGAAGTATAAGTGCACTTGTTATGCTACACTGAAAAAAAAAGATGACGCAGAACAATCGATTTGTGTTGGGACAACATGAAGGAATTAAGTTAGCTTATCAGTCTTTACAAATTTAAGTGTATTGAACATAAAACAATTAAGTTGTCCCCAAAAAAATTCAAGAATTGTGTTTAAGCTCATTTTCAAGTAGTTTGAACAATCAGCAAACATATTTGTTGAGTGTTCATGTCACATACTAACAATTGTAACTGATGCATAATTATATCAATAGCCCTGAACCAAATCTGAATCCTAAAAAATAAATAATATTACTCAGTACTTACATATAGAATTGTAACAAGGCCACCATAAAACAAATTGTAGCTTTTTAGATATTCATTGGCAAACACACAAATATAAGTACAGTATGCACTAGAATGGTACTTAACATACAAATAGCTATGAATACTAATGAGATCACGGTGTCCCTGATGACTGTACGGTACTTAAATCAGTAATGCTCTGTTCGAGTTGTTAGTTCAGAGCTCTCCAGATCAGCCATGCAGGCTTGACTGGTGTGTGAACTGTCTGTGTTCATGATGCAGGATTACTGTTTATTGCTGACAGGAAAAAACACACGTGTGTCCATCACAGAGAAGGGAATGAGGCACGATTAAGAGGAAAAAAGCGGTGCATCTGGGTGAAGGGAAAAGCTAACAACAAAACAATCAGCAGGTGAAAGGATGAATGGGAAAATTGTATGTAATTATGAAAACCTGTATGTCTTCTTCGTGGTGGCCCCAATCCAAAACCCCATCTATAATGGCATGTTCAATACAGTCCAGAAAGCACTAATGATACATCACAAAATGCCATGACATAAAACCATACCCATGATTTGCATATAAATGTGTGAGGTATATATACACATACAGGTATGTATGTTAATAAAGGGACTAAGCTGAAAACAAAATATATGAAAAAAACACCCATTTATTATTTCATTAATTTACTTTTCAGCTTAGTCCCTTTATTAATTAGGGGTCACCACAGCGGAATGAACCGGCAACTTATCCAGCATATGTTTTACTCAGCGGATGCTCTTCCAACCGAAGCACCCGGAGGTAACCCACGCCAACATGCATGAAAACATGCAAACTCCACACAGAAATGCCAAACCAGCCGGGGCTCGAACCAGCGACCTTCTTGCTGTGAGGTAATCGTGCTACCCACTACGCCACCGTGACGCCCAAAACATCCATTTATTACCAACCAAAATCCTGTTAATGCACATCACATTATCATACTGTAAGACGATGTTTCTAATAATGTATAATGACCTTTTCACCTTGATATGGTATTAATATACCATATAACTATAAAATGATGTAATATAATTTTGTTTTACCTGGTTTTTGAAACTTCGCTCCACGTTCCAAGTTCGCCAACGTACACAGCAAGTCACTGGGCAAACTGGTAATGTCCATGCTGAGGTAAGTGGTCAGCTGGTAATGCTAAAAGAAGCAGAAGCCCTCAGCGACGTCTTACTGCCCTGTGGCGTTCATTTTAAAGACGAAATAGCTACATAATTTGTGCTCTCCAGAAATGTAAACAGGGGTACATATCCACAATGAGTCTGTGTTGTAAAAAACATACACATACGATCTCATCATTCATATTGCACCACTGCTTGCCTGTTTTGTAAATTAACTGTTTATTGTTTGAAACATGAGTATGAGTGACCCCTGCTGGCATTATAGGTGCTCTATTTGCCCTTAAATTTCACCAATGTTGCCTTTGAAAAGTTATTTCACACGGTGGCAGTGTTGGGCAGTAGCGTCGCTACAAGTAGTGACGCTACTAGCTTAACTACATTTCTCAGTAGTGAGGCGGTACCGCCACTACTTTTAAATCAAATAGCTTTTTAATAGTGAAGCTATTTTTTTAGTTAGCGCAGTAGCATACATACAAGCTACATTTACCGATCGCGGATCATTAAGTGATGGCACCGACAATCACAGAGCTGATCGTTGTCTAGCCGATGAAAGTAAATTCATATGATAGTGTGAATGACGATTTCTTCTTCTTCATGTTTTACGGTGGTTTTACAGTGGAAAACTTTTTGGCGCATTACTGCCACCTCTCGCTCTGGGGTGCGTTTCCCAAAACCATCGTTAGCCAACTAAGGTCGCAAGTTCTGTCATTACAAACATAGTTCATTGATTTGCTGTTTCCCGAATCCATCGCTCCAACGAACATTCGCAAACTGCGTCGCAAACTTGAGCACTTGAAACGACACCTCTGGAGCTGTAGTTAGAAGCATAGTTCCTGGCTGTGTTCTATTCCCACTTATCCCCCCTATGCCCTATTAATCTAGAACATTCTAACATTCAAAGTTGGAATTATTAAAAATAAAAAAGCATTAAGGTCGTCTCTCTTAGGTGTAATTTGCTTTCAAAGTATTTTTACAGTTCAGTTTTAGCGATCTTCATGTTTACAATTGTGCTCCTTTCGCAGTGCACTTTGAAAACATTGATGTAATTTTGAACACAGCCTCATGGCGAAAGCTATACAGTAGGTATATTTAAAAACGGAAATTATGTTACGTCTCCAAAGCTTGTGAAAATAAAAAACATAGCATACGTTAATTCTTTTATTTTATAGTGGGTTATTCATTAAGTTTCTCTGCTGTATATGACATGGGTCTGTTGGTTAGAACTTTCTGCTGTGGTTTGCATGTCTCAAATTGTATTTTTTTAAATAAATAAACAATATCCTAAATAATAATAATCATCATCATCAATAATATTATTATTAAAGTAAATATATTTATAATAAATCGCCTCATTATTTATTTATTTATATGATTTATAATTGATATTAGAATAGTGTTAGCTTTTGTAAGTGATTTTATGTTTTAGAATAGAATATGTAATGTTCAACTTCTTAATAATATTAGTAAAGCAAACACAGGCCCTATATGTGCCATTTACATATATTTTAATTAATATGGAAAGCGAGTGCATGTTTTTACCAAAACTAATATTGTATTTTATTTTAAATGCGTGTTTGTGTAAAACAATATCATTTGCACAAAGAAATGATGGGGTTGTTCTCTAAAGAAGTTACTCCACCCCGTTATGGGCGCAGCATTATGGGCGTTTTACGTTATAACTAACGTGGTTCAAGCGATGGATCTGCGACAGAGAAACTATGGGTTTTGGGAAACACTCATCGCTACATCGTTCTTTTGCCAAACGATGCATGCTATGATAATTCAGCAGCGAGTTACGTCGTTGTTTGGGAAACGCACCCCTGGTCTGTGACGTTGCCAACTAATTAGGCTTGGTTATTTCTGAAGCAGGATTCCTCGTTACCATACCTTGAGAATTAGTTGGTTTTTACCAAAATCTGGTTCAATTCCAAGTCAACAGCTCCTTTAGAAATATTATTCCCAGGAAAACAAAACATGACATGATCAATACTTATTTTCCCTACTGTATTCACACATGGATGTATCAGTTTCTGTGTTAGCACCAGTGGTGGAAAGAGTACTGAAAAATCATACTTAAGTAAAAGTACCATTACTTGCTTAAAAATGTACTGCAAGTAGAGTAAAAGTATCTGTTGTAAATATTATTTCAAGTATGAGTAAGAAGTAGACCTATCAAAAGTACTCAAGAGTAGTGAGTATTACGCTGTAAAAAAGCTGATGCATTTACATCTTATTTTTGGATGTGTGTAAACGTAACATTCTGTAGTGCATTTAGTTATTGCCCAGCAGACACACAACATCATAAGACATTAATATTAGGGTAGATTTAGGTCGTGACGTCAGGTGACGTCTAGCCAGCGTCTAAGGACAACGTTATTTTCATGTCCAATAACAACGTCAAATTATGTTGATATTTTGTTGATTTTAGGTGTTGTTAGAAAGTGACCAAAATCCAACATCTAACAGACGTCATAGTGGTAACGTCCACACAACGTCAAGCTGTAACATCATTAGACATTGATATTTGGTTGATTTTAGATTGGACATTAGACATTGATGTCGGCCTGATGTTGGGTTCTGACGTCAACCCATTTTTAATTTCCTAACAAAATGGAACGTCCCCACGACGTTGGGGTACAACATCAATCTGACATCATGTTGACGTCTTGTGCCTGCTGGGTGTTTAAGGCCATTTCGGTCATCATACAGTAAACATCCATCATCTTCTTATCAGTGACATACATCTAAACAGACTCTGGGTCAATGGACATCTTCTTGGACACTTTTAATGCTTCCAAACAGTTTGCTGCAATTATAAATCACCCAAGTCATGAGGTAGTTCATCGTGATGTGATTTACCTTCTGTGTGCGATTTGATTGGACAGAAATCACAGGACTGATTTTTCTAATCCCCATAGACAGGAAAAAATATAGTAGTGGCTGCAGGTTAAAGGAAAGTAGTGGAGTAAAAGTACTGATACAGCACTAACAATGTATTCAAGGGAAAGTAAAAGTACACATTTATAAAACTACTTAGTAAATTACAATTCCTAAGAAAAACTACTCAATTACAGTAATTTGAGTATTTGTAATTTGTTACTTTACACCACTGATTAGCACTTATTGAAAAGCAAACAAAATATATGAAAAACCACCTATTTATTTATCCTATTAATGCACATAACAATATCATACTCTATGTATGAACTTGAATATGATATTTGTAATAATGATAATAATGACTTTATCACCTTGATATGGAAGCAATATAAGCTACCATATAGTATACCCCCACCCCAAAAAAGTGTAGTTCTTAATAAATATAGATTTTGTTGTGGTTGTTTGATTGTTTTACAATCTCTTTCAATAGAAAACTGGACTGAAAATTGTATTTAAAGTCCACTTTAGTTTACACTAAATATGCACAATTGCCTCACAGCAAGAAGGTCGCTGGTTCGAGCCCCAGCTGGGTCAGCTGGCATTTCTGTGTGGAGTTTGCATGTTCTCTGTGTTGGCGTGGGTTTCCTCCAGGTGCTCCGGTTTCCCCCACTGTCCAAAGACATGTGGTATAGGTGAATTGAATAAGCTAAATTGGTCGTAGTGTATGTGTGTGAATGCCAGTGGTGTAAAGTACTTGAGTAAATGGACTTTGTTACTTTACTTAAGTATTTTTTTAGCTACTTTGTACGTGTACTGAGTATCAAAAATATAAGCAACTTTTACTCTCTACTTGACTACATTTTTGATTGAATATATGTACTCTTTACTCCACTACATTTGAACAGACGCTTACCGTTACTCATTACATTTTGATTGTGCGCGACAAGTCGGCATCTTTATCTACCACAGCTAATTTGTTGGGCGGATGAGGCGATATCGCCGTCTGCAGGGTGCTGAAGGTACTGTATGCTATTTATAGGCCAAATCACGTAAATGTGAATTAGCAGCTTGTTATTAGATGTTTAATTAGCGACATGGCTGCAGCCAGTGATGAAGCTGAAGCCGGCACATCAAGCAGTGCCAGCACTGATGATCATCCATGGCCTTATCTGAAAGAAATGTTTTTATTTGCCGATATACAGAATGGCTCTTACAGGATGCAGTGTCTACTTTGTTTGCCACGAAGCACGAAAATAAGTGCATTTAAGAATTTATCTTCAAATTTAAAAAAAAAACACATTTAGGTAAGAGTCTATTTAATGTGAATTTAGTCAAATTATGTCTGACTTTACAATGGTATTGTAAGTATAATGTTACCAAAAATTAATACAGTTACTGATATGGCAAAAAACACTGCGACATGACTATATTTTAGCTTTTTTTTTTTTGTGCAATGTGAATAAATGCATCACTGAAATTATACATTTTGCATCAAGTGCATTTAGCTGTGAGTTTGTGTTTTATTACATGCAGTATGAGTAAAATACTTAAGTTCTTTTAAAATCGGATACTTTAATACTTTTACTCAAGTCTTATTTGAATTGGTGACTTGTAACTTGTAATGGAGTCATTTCTACAGTAAGGTATCTGTACTTTTACTCAAGTATGGTTTTCAGGTACTCTTTACACCTCTGGTGAATGCAAATGTGTATAAGTGTTTCCCAGTGTTGTGTTGCAGCTGGACGGATATCCGCTGAAAATAAATGAATGAATGAATATACCACTGAGACATCTGACAACCTAAAGAGTCATATCAAATGAGCATCCGATGTCACCTTCAACTGAAACATTTGTTTTGTTCTGACCTGAAATCCGACATCTAGAAGCACAAACATGACGTTGGAGCTGTGGACAGTGTGAGACCCGTGTGGCCCGATGGTGTGATATCCAGGATTTGGATGTGTGAAACGGAGGAGTTGAAGTGATGAATGCAGAGCGTGTCGCAGCGGTGTGGAGTCTCTCCTCTGGCCTCAGCTCATTAGAGCACAGCTGCAGCACATTAACTCCAGATGAATTGCTCATCGGCCATGAGATGGGGTCTCCTCAGAGATCTCACGACCCGTCAGAGCTGCTCCTCAGGTCTTGCTCCCTACCAGCTCATCCTGCCTGCTTTCAGAGTCTCCGTTTATACCTGACAGACAGGAATGAGCTGCTGAGTGGGAACATACTAACTCCTGCTGAGACCAAGAGACGCTTTACTGTCAGGGATAAAAACAGCTTCTAAAATAAAAGACCAAATATATTCAATAATAGTTATTAAAGTCAGAATTATTAGCCCTTTTGAATTATTAAATTCTTATTTTACCGAAATAATGTTTTTTTTTTATATATATTTCTAATCATAATAGTTTTAAAGAGCCCCTATTATTGTCACGGTTCTTGGTGGGGGAAAGGAGCGAGGACTCAGGTGCAGGAATAAATGGGTATTTATTTATAACAGAATAAAAATAAAAGGAAAAACAGTAAAATAAACTACCCCGAGGGGGAAAACATTAACAAAACATACAAACAAACTTTACTGGGCAGGCTGGCAGGGATCAGGGCTAGACAGGACTGGACAAGGCGATGAACGATGACGAACTGGCACAGGACAGCAGACATGAGGAGATTTTAAGCTGAAGTAAATTAACACAAACAGGTGAACATGATAAACTAATAATGGGTTAACAAGGAGGGTAGGGCTAGACAATACAAGACTAGAACACGCAGCCAATGAGAGAACTCATTAACCGCGTGTTCTCAAGACAACACAGAAGCACACCACAAAAAGCACGCGGTCACAATGTAAACATCCAACCACGTGCATGGACAACATCAACAGACGCAAGACACGAGCACACGATAGATGAACACCTTACCGTGCGCTCACACATAAGCACCGCGCATGCTTCATCCCAGCGCCAACTGAAACCAAAACCAACCAGACTGAGACGCTGAGAATGAAACAGCGCGATGCCGACAGAACAAAACAAACACGAGAGCGCGCGCGTCACAAGCGCGCGCGCAGGCCGTACACATTCGCATCAAGCGGGAGCGCTCACGGCCCGCACGCACTCATGACAGCACGCACCCAGAGACACACACACACACAATGACAGTAAACTAGTGCCCGACCCGAGAAAACTCAAGCCGAGCACAACAGGGCATGGACAAGACAGAGCTAGTGTCCGGACTCTGCCACCAAACAAGAATTTACAAGACCAAAGTGGCAGAACCCTGACAATTATGGTTTTTTTTTTAAAATGTAACACAGCTCTAAGTGAATGAAAACATCCAGAGATTTAAATCTGAAAGTGCACCATGTATAAAACTATTGATTCTTTAATGAAATAGTCGACTCAGAGTCGAATAAATGAATTGAGTTGGGTTCGGATCTTTTGCTTGAATGCGTTAACATCGATACGTTACATCACCAAATATGTAGTTCCAGATCCGGTAAAATGTGAACGCGCCTTTCCCTTTAGACACTAGTAGAGCGTGGGGGATCACGGGACTGATCATGACGCGAATAGATGACGATCACAGACAGATGTAGATTCGGATGCGGGGAATAAGGGGTTAAAGTTCATTTTCACAACAACAACAACAACACAACAGTAAAGCCAACTGTGTTTGTTCCTGTAATTTTTCTGATTTTTGATACAATAATTTACGCTGGGATTCGCCGGCTGTTTGCTATTAAAGGAAGGAGCAGCAGAGACTATTATGTATGGGGCTTTGTCAGTAACTGTTAAAGTTTATATGGACCAGGTTCTTCTTCCTCCGGATCATAACATGTAAGTGTAATTAAAATTGTTGCCTCGTTTTGTGTAGTTTGTAAAATATGTGTTTAATTGTGTGTTATAAGTTGTAATTGCTCCGCGCAGCTTGTAATCACTAATAACTCATCTATTATAGATCAGTGCTTGTACTGTATCTCTCAGGTTAAACCTTTACGGCTGTTCACATATCGCATCCAAAACCACGTTGAAAACGTGACGCGTGCTTCTTCCTTTAATGATTTAAATGCTTTTCTGAACTCGCGATCCTCTGCTGTTTGTTGTATCATGCATCAGTTGTTCCTCACATGCACTGCGCAGTCAATCCACTGTGTGGATTAACCCTGAATGCGTGTCGTTGTTATTACTTGGGGTTAGGTTTAAGAGTAGAGTAATATGCTGGTGTTTAACTGCATTGCATTCCGTTTGTTTTCTGTTTGTTTATTGGATACCTTGTAAGAATTCACGAAAACCATATCATTAACCTTCCTGTCGTGTTCGGGTCAAATCTGACCGATTTACAACTTAAAACAATCATAAAACATCTGATTGCCTCAAGGCCTTATGATATCCTTCACACTAGGGTCTTGAACATATAAAAAGTGATGATCACCTCTTTCATTAAATTTTGAGTGTTTTAATCAACCTTGTGGAACACCTGTGGTGTTCCTGGTCAATGACCGTCTTAGAAAATGAATGGGTATCCAGACTATATTCGTCCATCAGACAGAAAACATCCCCATACACACCACCCCCACTCACTCACTCACTCACTCACTCACTCACTCACTCACTCACTCACTCACTCACTCACTCACTCCAGACTGAACAATGTCTTTTGCAGGTACACATCTTGCAGGTACACATCTGGCTTATGTGCCAATTCTCCAGCCTGGGGTGCGTTTCCCAAAATCATCGTTAGCCAACTAAGGTCGCAAGTTCCGTCGTTCGTAGTTCGTTGATTTGGTGTTTCCAAAATCCATCGCTCCAATGAACATTCGCAAACTGCGTCGCAAACTTGAGCACTTGAAACGACACCTCTGGAGCTGTAGTTAGAAGCATAGTTCCTGGCTGTGTTCTATTCCCACTTATCCCCCCTATGCCCTATTCATTTAGAACATTCTAACATTCAAAGTTGGAATTATTAAAAATAAAAAAGCATTAAGGTAGTCTCTCTTAGGTGTAATTTGCTTTCAAAGTATTTTTACAGTTCAGTTTTAGCGATCTTCATGTTTACAATTGTGCTCCCTTCGCAGTGCACTTTGAAAACATTGATATCATTTTGAACACAGCCTCATGGCGAAAGCTATACAGTAGGTATATTTAAAAGCGGAAATTATGTTACTTCTCCAAAGCTTGTGAAAATAAAAACATAGCATACGCTAATTCTTTTATTTTATAGTGGGTTGCTTATTAAGTTTCTCTACTGTCTATGACATGGGTCTGTTAGTTAGAACTTTCTGCTGTGGTTTGCATGTGTCAAATTGTATTTTTTTTTTTAATAAATAAACAATATCCTAAATAATAATAATAATAATAATAATAATAATAATAATCATCATCATCATCATTAATATTAATATTATTAATATTATTAATATTATTATTAAAGTAAACATATTTATAATAAATCGTCTCATTATTTATTTATTTATATGATTTATATATGATATTAGAATAGTGTTAGCTTTTGTAGGTGGTTTTATGTTTTAGAATAGAATAATGTTCAACTTCTCAATAATATTAGTAAAGCAAACACAGGCCCTATATTTGCCATTTACATATATTTTAATTAATATGGAAAACGAGTGCATGTTTTTACCAAAACTAATATTGGATTTTATTTTAAATGCATGTTTGTGTAAAACAATATCATTTGCACAAAGAAATGATGGGGTTGTTCTCTAAAGAAGTTACTCCACCCCGTTTAGAGCATCATTATGTGCGTTTTACGTTATAACTAATGTGGTTCAAGCGATGGATCTGCGACAGAGAAACTACGGGTGTTGGGAAACACTAGTCACTACATTATTTTTTTGCCAAACGATGCATCGCACTATGATAGTTCAGCCGTGAGTTACGTCGTTGTTTGGGAAACGCACCCCAGATCTCACAAGGAAACGTCACTATTTTACGTTTTGTCAGTTTAGTGGCTAATTCGTATGAGTTCAGTCGTACAAAAATGTACGATTTTTAAAAGGAGGCGTGGCACCAAACCCCGCCCCTAAACCCAACCGTCATTGGGGATAAGCAAATCGTACTAAATTGTATGAATGTGATCGTACAAATTCATACAGATTAGCCACTAAATCAATAAGTTATGAATTGCCATGAGATCATGAATCAACTTCCTGATAAAACAATACATCATATCTTCACACAGGCTAGACGGGTGTTTGTTATGTGAACCCATCTGTGTGTGTTCCTTTCTTTCTTTCTTTCTTTCTTTCTTTCTTTCTTTCTTTCTTTCTTTCTTTCTTTCTTTCTTTCTTTCTTTCTTTCTTTCTTTCTTTCTTTGTTCAGCCTATCTCTGGGTGTAGCAGAAGCACTTTTAGCTTAGCATCAATTATTTTATTGGATTAGACCATTAGCATCTCGCTCAAAAATGAACAAAGTATAACTAGTGCTAGTTCTGTATCCAGGCTCACCGTCTTTACCCTCAGTCACTATCCCCTATATTAGTACACTAGTCCAATTGAAGGACTGAAAGTATACCGTTTTGTTTGTGCTTTGCTGGTTGATAAATCATTCAGATGGATTAAAATTTCAATTTCTTTGGTCAGACCAGCTTGATCTCACGAGGAAACGTAAGTATTTTACGTTTTGTCAGTTTCGTGGCTAATTTGTATGAATTCGTACGAGTTCAGTTGTACAAAAATGTACGATTTTAAAAAGGAGGCGTGGCACCTAACCCCACCCCTAACCCCAACCGTCATTGGGTGATGAGCAAATCGTACTAATTTGTACGAATTAGATCATACGAATTCATACGAATTAGCCACTAAATCAAATAGTTACGAATTGCAGTGAGATTGCGTGCGTTGGTAAGACCCTGTAAGAGTTACTTTAACAAGCTGTCTATTAGTAATGAAACATAGTATTTTGATTTTTGTTATCTATTGTTCATTTTGTAAACATTTTCAGTGCCTAAAGAAAAAAATTTGGTGGTGAAAAATGTTTTTTGTGCTAATATAAGAACAGTTAAAACAGACCAGTCAATTTTGACCGGGAACGCTAAAGTAAGGGGCGGGATGTGAACATGACACGAGGGTTAAAACTGCACAGGAATCCTATCTTATCTCCTCGTCTCATCACTGCAACTTGACAATTATATTATATTGCAATGATTAAAAATACAGTAAAGACAACAAGTCGTGAATACAATGAACATGATCTGATTATAATGTTATAATAATATAATATAATAATATTTGAACACTATTTTATGTTTTTTCATTTACATATTATATTACTTACTTATCTTTTTGGTGTTTTTAAATGTCACTGTTGTTAGAGATCCTAATGTAACGTGTTGTCTATTGTTAGACACTGTTCCTGCAAAGGACAATGAAGTTTATTACTACAGTACGATGCAATGATGCAATAAAGGCAAGAGGTACTATCATGAGTACAATAATAAGCATGATTTCATTAATATTACATTAACAATTTTATAATAATGAATTTTGAATTTTATAATAATATTTATAACTGTAATAATATTTATATCTATTGATGTTTATATTGTTTAAAATATTTTTTTATATAATATAATATAATATAATATAATATAATATAATATAATATAATATAATATAATATAATATAATATAATATAATATAATATAATATAACCTCCGGGTGCTTCAGTTTCCCTCACAAGTCCAAACACATGTGGTATTGGTGAATTGGGTAAGCTTAAATTGTGTATGTGTGTGAATGAGTGTGTATGTTTCCCAGTGATGGGTTGCAGCTGGAAGGGCATCCGCTGCGTAAAACATATGCTGGATAAGTTGGCGGTTCATTCCGCTGTGGCGACCCCAGATTAATGAAGGGACTAAGCCAAAAATAAAATGAATAATAATTATTATTATTTTTATTATTCATTTATTTCCCTTTGTTTAGTCCCTTTATTCATCAGGAGTCACCACAGTGGAATGAACCACCAACTTATGGAGAAACTCACACCAACATGAGGAGAACATGCAAAATCCACACAGAAATTCCAACTGACCCAGCTGAGGCTCAAACCAGCGACCTTCTTGCTGTGAGGCGATCATGCTACTCACTGCGCCACAGTGCAGCCCCAAATGAATAATATAATATAATATAATATAATATAATATAATATAATATAATATAATATAATATAATATAATATAATAATTATTTTCAAAAAATCAATACAAGCAATTATTTTTCCGCTGGCATTGTATTTCATTACATTTCAAATGTGATTCCATTCCATTTACATTTCAAAGTGTATCACATCTTTAAACTTAAAAATAAAATAAGATACAAAATAGATAAAATAAAGGATTAAATATATAATTAAAATAAATCCATTTCTAAAGGCGGCAGACGTTCTGCTTGCCGTGGTTCAACGGGGCATCAGTCTGTGAATGCGATACTGCGTTTTCTGTAGCGTTTGGCAGGCAGCATTCAGAATGAGGCGGGACTCGCTCCAAAAGAGGCACAATAGCTCAGTATCTCTCACCTGCTGCTTGCATGCATAATCTCCTCTTGTTTTCCTCCTTCCGGACTCAAATGGCTGCATTTGTCACCGTGGTTACACAGTCTCTTATCTCATTAGCTGAGATCATCATGGCTTCTTCAAAGGGGTTCACACCGACTTACTGCACGTGTGTGTGTGTGTGTGTGTGTGTGTGTGTGTGTGTGTGTGTGTGTGTGTGTGTGTGTGTGTGTGTGTGTCAGAGGGAAAAAAGGACATTTGAGAGGAACTATTTGTATGTTTGAGTATGTGCATTTGCATGTCTATATATTGTGAGTGCATGTGCACGCGTGTGTGTATACACATCAACAAGTAAAGGTGGTTGTTTGGGATTTAACTCAGTGTATTGAAAATATAATATTCACCACTTGAATAGTATTATATTCCACCATTCCTTTTTGACAACACTTAAAAGACATTTAGAGACTGAAGACATCAAGTGGTGAAGTGTTTTAATTAATTAATTAATTATTTAATTATTTCACTAATTCATAAACTAATTTATTAATAAAAATAAATAAATAAATATTTTGTTAAAATGAAGTGCCTAATATGGCTCAAGTATAAGACATAAAAAGGAAATCAATGCCACAATGTTTTGAGAATGAATAAATGAATGAATAAAATAAAATAAAATAAAAATAAAAAATATAATAAAATAAAAATTAAATAAATAAACAAACAAACAAATTAATTAATTAATTAATCTGTTAAAATGAAATGGTTATACAATATAAAATGCAAATCAAAGCCACAATGTTTTCAAAAATTAATTAATTAATTGTTAAAATCAAGTGGTTAATATGGCTCAAGTATAAGATATATAATAATTAAATGAATGAATGAATAAATAAATAAACAAATAAACAAACAAACAAACAAACAAATAAACAAATAAATCTGTTTAAATGAAGTGGTCAATATGGCTCAAGTATAATATATAAAATGCACATCAAAGCCACCACAATGTTTAAATAAATAAATAAATAAACAAAAAAAAATAAAATAAAATAAATAAATATGTTTAATAAAGTGGTTAATATGGCTCAAGTATAAAATATAAAATGCAAATCAAAGCCACCACAATGTTTAAATAAATAAATAAATAAATAAATAAATAAATATGTTTAATAAAGTGGTTAATATGGCTCAAGTATAAAATATAAAATGCAAATCAAAGCTATCACAATGTTTTTAAAATAAATAAATAAATAAATAAATAAATAAATAAATAAATAAATAAATAAATAAATATTCTGTCTGTTGAAATGAAGTGGTTTATATGGCTCAAGTATAAGATATAAAATGCAAATCAAAGCCACCACATCGTTCTGAGAATGAATAAATGAATAAATAAAGTTGCCATTATTTATAGTGTTTTAGTTTCAAAACTATTTAGTAATAAATTAATAAATATTCTGTAAATATAAATTTTTAATAATTTTTTAAAAAGCATTTTTTAATTTTTTATGAACCAATTTAAGGTCAAAATTATTAGCCCCTTTAAGCTATATTTTTTTTTCAATAGTCTACAGAACAAACCATCGTTATACAATAACTTGCCTAATTACCCTAACCTGCCTAGTTAACCTAATTAACCTAGTTAAGCCTTTAAATGTCACTTTAAACTATATACAGTAGAAGTGTCTTGAAAAATATCTAGTCAAATATTATTCATTCATTTTCTTTTCGGCTTAGTCCCTTTATTAATCTTGGTGTCGCCACAGTGGAATGAACCGCCAACTTATCCAGCATGTGTTTTACGCAGCGGATGCCCTTCCAGCCGCAACCCATCACTGGGAAATAATCAAATATTATTTACATTAAATATTATTTAAAGTTTCTTTTTTGCAAAGACAACAATGACGTTTAATGCTTCAGTAATATTTTGTCATTGAAAAAATGGTCAAAAAAACAACAACATCCCAGTCTGTTTTTGTCATCTAAAATAACACTGGCATAATCTTGGCTGTGTGTAAAGTACGCTCATATAATGATGTAGCTTTTTCCAGGTATGAGGCGATTGATTTGAAGGAAAATATATTTTGTTGTAGCTACTATATTGGTCAAAAGCCAAATGAGGCAGGGAAACTAATCAGTCCAAACAATATGATTTTGCTGCTACAAAGTAATTTCAAAATCCATTTTATTATTTCTGGCTGTACATATTGATATGTTTTTTCCAAATATACATATGGTCAAAATCTATGATGAGGTTAAAAAGGACAGGATATTATTTTATGTGTACTCTAGGGGGAAAAAAGATGAATAAATAAGGAATATATTGGGGAATAGGCTTGATCGTGTTTACAGACAGCGGATATGAGCTAAAAACAAATTTAAAAATCCATTTTAGAAGAAAATAAATTCAGTAATGGCAAATTTGTATTGAAGTAATCACTCATTGTCTGATCATTCATTGTCAGTGTTTTGCCTAGCATTCATCAAAGTGCTTTCCGAAGACTTGAAGTTTGAAATAAAAGCTTCCATTGTACAAAAAGAGGAGGAAACTAGTTTATTTATTCATTTTTCTAATCTTGTTAAATACTGGAATAAATAAATAAATGGCGCAGTGGGTAGCACTTTCACCTCACAGCAAGAAGGTTGCTGGTTTGAGCCTCGGCTCGGCTCTTGACCACAATGTTTTGAAAATAAATAAATAAATAAGTAATTTAATTAGTAAATAAAAAATAAATAAAAAAAATAAAAAAAATAAATAAATCTTTTTTAAATGAAGTGGTTCATATGGCTCAAGTATAAGATATAAAATCCAGATCAAAGCTGCCACAAAGTTTTGAAAATATAAATAAATAAATAAACAAATATTAAAAATAAAATAAATTTGCCATTATTTATAGTGTTTTAGTTTCAAAACTACTTTGTATTAATAAATAAAAAATTTAAAACAAACAAACAAACAAATAAACAAACAAATAAATAAATAAATAAATAAATATATTTAATCTGCTGAAATGAAGTGGTTAATACGGCAAGTATAGATATAAAATGAAAATCAAAGCCACCACAATGTTTAAATAAATAATAAATACATAAATAAATAATTTGTTAAAATGAAGCGTCTAATAGGGCTCAAGTATAAGACATAAAATCCAAATCAAAGCTGCCACAAAGTTTTGAAAATATAAATAAATAAATAAACAAATATTAAAAATAAAATAAATTTGCCATTATTTATAGTGTTTTAGTTTCAAAACTACTTTGTATTAATAAATAAAAAATAAACAAACAAACAAATAAACAAATAAATAAATATATTTAATCTGCTGAAATGAAGTGGTTAATACGGCTCAAGTATACTGTAGATATAAAATGAAAATCAAAGCCACCACAATGTTTAAATAAATAATAAATACATAAATAAATCATTTGTTAAAATGAAGCGTCTAATAGGGCTCAAGTATAAGACATAAAATCCAAATCAAAGCTGCCACAAAGTTTTGAAAATAAATAAATATTTAATAAATGAATATTTAATAAATAAATAAAAAAATTGCTATTATTTATAGTGTTTTAGTTTCAAAACTACTTTGTATTAATTAATAAATAAAAAAATAATAAATAAATAAATATTCAATCTGTTGAAATGAAGTGGTTAATATGGCTCAAGTAAGATATAAAATCTGAATCAAAGCCACCACAATGTTTTGAGAACAAATTTAAAAAAAAAAATATTTAAAAAATAATATTTACATTTGTCATTATTTATAGTATTTTAGTTTCAAAACTACTTTGTATAAATAAATAAATAAATAAATGAGTAAACTAATAAATAAATATTCAATCTGTTGAAATGGTTGAAGTGGTTAATATGGCTCAAGTATAAGATGCAAATCAAAGCCACCACAATGTTTTGAGAACAAATAAATAAATAAAGTTGCCATTGTTTAGAGTGTTTTAGTTTCAAAACTACTTTGTGGTAATAAAAAAATTTAAATAAAAATATATAAATAAAAAAATAAAAAAAAATAAAAAATAAAAAAATCCTAGCTGCGAAGGAAGTGGATACAGGTACTTCAGACCCGTCTCCCGTATTGGTCTGTCTCCCGGTAAACTCCCGGAATTCCCTCGCCCCCCGCTCCTCAGCATTTTGGTACAGTCCGGGCTGAAACTTGGCGCTTGTGCTCTTCCGGTGACGGTCGCGCGCTACAGTTCGCGCGCCCCCATCTCCCTAAACCTCTCACTCCTCCCGCTCCCCGTTCTTCAGTTTGCGCTAGTGTTGCCAACTTAGCGACAAATTTTCAAAAAAGCGACTAGCGGCAAATCTAGCGACTTTTTTGTGTGTTACTGGCGATTTTTATAGACTGTCGTTTGTCCATTACTGTACCGTCCCTACTCTTCTCAACGAGCCTCCGCTGCAGCCTGAGAGCAGAGCACCTCTCAGCGTACCCACGGCAAATGATTTAGAACAGGTGGCAGTTTGAAGGTATTTCCCTTGTACAGTCAACCCGATCTGCTTCTCCTTTATTTTAACAATTTAATTTGACTGTTTACTCTTGTTCCACAATCAGAGATGTTTTAAGTGAGAGTTGCAGAACTTGTCTGAGTATATTATGTCTGAGAGATTACTGCAAATTCCCTACTCATCTATAATGATATACTGTATTCAAACAGCAATAACTTTAGTTAAATTGACAAGCTCACATAAAGCATAGTGCAAATATAAAATACCCCATTTATTTACCATAGGCTGTTAAACAAACAGAAATGGTAGAACGCGATGACGTCAGTAATATGCAAATTAGCGTATGACGTAATTACCCCCGGGGGGTGGAGTGGGGGGGTCTCCCGGAATTTACGAACCAAATGTTGGCAGGTATGCTTGACTGGCCTGCCTGCAGTCCCGACCTATCTCAAATAGGGAATATGTGGTGCATTTTGAAGTGTAAAATTTGACAATGAAGACCCCGTATTGTTGCCCACCTTAAGACTTGTTTGCAGGAAGAATGAGACAAAACATGAGACCACATTATGTACTGTCCATTTGGCAAAGAAAAAAAAACAATGAATTAATTAAATTATTAAACTTTTATGATTAAAAATGGGCTGGAAAATCATTTACATTAATCAGCACTTGGGACATTTTTTAAATAAAGACTTCAAATTCCGCAGGAGGGCTAATAATTTGGACTGTAAAAACATATGTATTTAAATAACATTGATGAAAATGTGCTTAGTGCATAGCTAGAATTAAAGTTTAGAGTTACTTTCATGTAATTATGCATCACCATTTACTCGAATTACAATCCAGAATCCACGTAACAATGACACTGTAAAATAAAGTGTCAGCCAATCTCCAGCTCTTAACGAACAGCGGACATGAAGAGCTTTGAGCTTTTCTAAACACGAGAGCTCCTCAGAAGATGAGATGCTAATATATGCCATTAAATCAATTTAGCAGGAGGATGTTTGAGCTGCCCTCAGTCGGCGAACACATGTACAGGCCTCATTCTTATTAATTTATCAAGAAGCGAGCCTGACTCATCTGCACCTCACCTGTCTGATCCTCTAATAGTTGTGTGAATACGAAGACCCCGATTAGCTTTTAATATATTCAGTCTCTAGGCCGCACAGGCTCAGGAGGAGGACATATTTCACGCTCCTGCAGGATCCGAAAGGCTTAGACGTTCGACATTGTGAAGCGGAAACATTTTGAGTACGCCAAAAGACGCTTATGAGACGCGACAAAAGACTTTAGTCAGCAAAGTTGTGAATGTCAGACTGTCTTAATGTCAAAGGTCATGTTTAATATCCACAACCGTTGCTTGTTTTAATGTTTCTTCGGATTAAATCAGTGATGCAAAATACTACGGCTGATTTCTCTTTAAAGATTTGATCATTTTTAGTGCACTAAATGTGTATTTTAAGTGTATATGTAAAAAGCTATTAGTTGGCTTTACTTAAAAAAGGGAGTAAACGTACGGAGACCCGGAAGGGACGTGATGGTGGAAAAAAAAACTGAGTGGGAGAAAAAAAAATGGGTGGGAAAAAAAAACTGTGATAGGAAAATATATATATTTTTAAAGTTTTTGTGTTCCCTCGCAAAGATTGTAAGATTCATTAATGAATTGTCAACCCTCCCGTTTTTGACTGGATTATCCCGTATTTTACTAGTCTATTCTGCTATCATCATATCATTCAGTATCAGCGAATGCATGTATGAGCCAACGACTGGTATAAGCGCTGACTGACAAGCGCTCTGTATGATAAACTGATCCCAGATCAGCTTCTGTACACACTAAAGTGACACCTCTGTTATCAAACAAGTGAAGAGCAGCAAATTAATCTCTCGTTTTTTTATTTGATTACAGTGGTGTCACTGTATAATATGCACAGATCTATAATGAAAGTATTCCTTTATTTTCGTAACTGTTTGTGCATTAGTTTGTAAGTGTTTTTAAAATAAAACACGCAGAACGGACATGTTTACATATTATTAAGAGTATTTGTCTTGTTTAAACATACACCCGAATATCCCAAAATGCCCTGCACTTTCGCTCCGCTTTGGCGTGTACAGAAGCTGATCTGGGATCAGTTTATCATACGGAGCGCGTCTGTCAGTCAGCGCTTAAACCAGTCATTGGCTGATTCAGAGGTTGCATATGAAGGGCGATGATGGACGCACAGCTTTAATGAAAAGAAAGTGAATGAAGACATTTTTATATTCATTTCAGCGTGTTTTCAAGATTAAAAATACATGAGAAATATGGGAAAATACTGAATGATATGATGATAGCAGGATAGAATTGTAAAATACGGGATAATCCAGTCAAAAACGGGAGGGTTGACATGTATGAAGTGAACAGGAAGTGTTTGTGGAAAAACAGTTTTGCGAGGGAACGCAATCTTTGCGAGGAAACGCAAAAACGTAAAAAAATATATATTTTCCTATCACAGTTTTTTTTTTCTCCCACCCATTTTTTTTTCTCCCACTCAGTTTTTTTTTCCACCATCACGTCCCTTCCGGGTCTCCGTATTAACGTGTCTTTACAGCTGCATAAAAAAAACATTTACTTGACTTAAAGTGAGTAAACCTGCCCTAAAATTAAGTAAATAAACTATGTGCATAATTGTAAAAATTAAGTTAAGTCAACTTAAAGGGGAAATGAAGCACTCAGTCAAGTTTACATTATTTTGTATATTGGATTCCACTTAAATGAAAATATATTCAACAAGCTCGATTATTGTAACCATTTAGCAGAAAACGGCATGTTTTACTAAATATTTTAGACCTACGGCGCCGCCATCTTGGAATCTTGCTGTGTCTGACATCACGGGGTGCGTTCCGCTCTCTTAGCTGTACAGACACAATGGAAGTAAAGGAGTGAGCACGGAGACTGGAAAGCCTAATTTAACCTGATGCATGAAGTTGTGGGCGTGGAGCTGCTGCAAACACAAGCATCAGATGTGTGTCTAATATAAAAGTATATACATTTATTCTATTTTGCTTTTTTTTCTTATTTTTCTTTAATTAATTTAAGTTCGCGTGGGTTTCCTCCGGGTGCTCCGGTTTCCCCCACTGTCCAAAGACATGCGGTACAGGTGGATTTGGTAGGCTAAATTGTCCGTAGTGTATGAGTGTGAATGTGTGTGTATGGATGTTTCCCAAAGATGGGTTGCAGCTGGAAGGGCATCCGCTGCGTGAAACATATGCTGGATAAGTTGGGGGTTCATTCCGCTGTGGCAACCCCAGATTAATCAAGGGACTAAGCTGAAAAGAAAATGAATGAATGAACGAACTTTACAGTTTTCTTCAGATTAAATCAGGGAAACAAAATACTACGGCTGATGACTCTTTAAGAATTTGATCATTTTAAGTGCGCTGGATGTGGATTTTAAGTGTGTTAACATCTATATAAAAGCAATTAGTTGACTTTACTTAAAAAAGTGAGTAAACTTGTCTTAATTTATCAAGTAAATGAACTATGTGCATAATTGTAAAAATTAAGTTAAGTCAACAGTTACAGCGGTTTTCTTTAGATTAAATACTACGGCTGACGTCTCTTTAAAAATCTGATCATTTTTAGTGCACTAAATGTGAATTTTAAGTGTATTTACATGTATGTAAAAATTAATTAGTTGACTACCTAAAAAAGTGAGTAAACCTGTCTTTATGAAGTAATTGAGCTATGTGCATAATTGTAAAAATTAAGTCGACAGTTAAAACGGTTTTCTTCAGAATAAGTTAGTGAAATGAAATACTACGGCTGATGTCTCTAAACATTTGATCATTTTAAGTGCACTGAATGTGCATTTTAAGTGTTTTTACATCTATGTAAAAAGCAATTAGTTGACTAACTTAAAAAAGTGAGTAAACCTGTCTTAAAATTAAGTAAATGAACTATGTGCATAATTTTACAAATTAAGTTAAGTCAACTTAACAGTTAAATTTCTTTTCCTGATTAAATCAGTCAAACGAAATACTACGACTGACGTCTCTTTACAAATTTAATAATTTTAAGTGCGCTGGATGTGCATTTTAAGTGTATTAACATGTATATAAAAAGCAATTAGTTGACTTTAATTAAAAAGGGAGTAAACTTGTCTTTATGAAGTAAATTAATTATGTGCATAATTGTAAAAAAATAAGTCAACTTAACAGTTACAGTGTTTTTTTTCTTCTTCAGATTAAATCAGTGAAATTAAATACTACGGCTGACGTCTCTTCAAAAATTTGATCATTTTAAGTGCACTGAATGTGGATTTTATGTGTATTTACATCTATGTAAAAACCAATTAGTCTTAAATTAAGTAAATAAACTTTGTGTAAAATTGTAAAAATTAAGTCAACTTAACAGTTAAAATGTTTTTCTTTGGATTAAATCAGTACAATGAAAAACTACGGCTGATGTTTCTTTAGGAATTTGATCATTTTAAGTGCACTGAATGTGGATTTTAAGTTTATTTACATCTGGGTAGAAAGCAATTAGTTGACTTTACTTAAAAAAGTGAGTAAACATCTTAAATTATGAAGTAAATGAACAATATACATAATTGTAAAAATTAAGTTAAGTCAACTTAACAGTTAAAGTGGTTTTCTTTAGATTAAATCAAGGAAATGAAAACTACAGCTGATGTCTCTTTAAAATGTAAACATTTTAAGTGCATCGAATGTGGATTTGAAGTGTATTTACATCTGCGTAAGAAAAGCAATTAGTTGACATTACTTAAAGTGAGTAAACTTTAAGTAAAAAAGTAGGCAAAATTGCAAAGAATTAAGTTAACTTAAGAGTTACAATGCTTTTCTTCACATTAAATACATATACCCCATGACTGCTTATGATTTAGTGGACAAATAGATAAAAAGCCCTTTTTTTATTTTTAGGGTACACTAATATATATATATATATATATATATATATATATATATATATATATATATATATATATATATATATACAGTATATATTTCAAACTACTTATTTAAAATGAGATGAAACAACATCATTTTGTTCGTTCGTTTCGTTTTTTTTTTTATTGTTTTATGTTCAATTAAGTTAAGATTAAAAATAGTCAAAACCATTAGGTTAACTTTATCGATTTTGCATTGGGACAGCATGGTGGAATTGTGTGGAAACCATAATTTTCATAGTGTAAATTTTTATTATTTGGACATCGGCTCCTTCTTCCCGTCCATCAGATTAACCTTTTGTGTCCCGTTTGCTGTCTGCATTTCGTTTCATACTGTACAGTATATACACTCACCGGCCACTTTATTAGGTACACCTGACCAACTGCTCGCTAATTTCAAATCAGTCAATCACATGGCAGCAACTTAATGCATTTAGGCATGTAGACATGGTCAAGATGACCTGCTGTAGATCAAACCGAGCATCAGAATGGAGAAGAAAGGGGATTTAAGGGACTTTGGGATTTTCACGCACAATCATCTCTACAGAGAATGGTCCAAAAAAAGAGAAAATATCCAGTGAGCGGCAGTTCTGTGGGCGCAAATGCCTTGTTGATGCCAGAGGTCAGAGGAGAATGACCAGACTGGTTCCAGCTGATAGAAAGGCAACAGTAACTCAAATAACCACTCGTTACAACTGAGGTCTGCAGAAGAGCATCTCTGAACGCACAACATGTCCAACCTTGAGGCGGATGGGCTACAGCAGCAGAAGACCACAGTGGGTGCCACTCCTATCAGCTAAAAACAGGAAACTGAGGCTACAATTCACACAGGCTCACCAAAATTAGACAATAGAAGATTGGAAAAACGTTGCCTGGTCTGATGAGTCTCGATTTCTGCTGCGACATTCGGATGGTAGGGTCAGAATTTGACGTCAACAACATAAAATGCATGGATCCATTCAGCTTTGAATCAACTGTTCAGGCTGGTGGTGGAGCTGTAATGGTGTGGGGGATATTTTCTTGGCACACTTTAGTACCATTTGAGCATTGTGTCACAACTGCATGATGCTATCATGTCAATATGGACCAAATTCTCTGAGGAATTTTCCAGTACCTTATTGAATCTACTGTATACCAGGAAGGATTAAGGCAGTTCTGAAGGCAAAAGGGGGTCCAACCCGGTGCTAGTAAGGTGTACCTAATAAAGTGGCCGGTGAGTGTATATTTGGTTAGTCACGGTATTTTGTATGCGTTTGCTTAAGTGTGTTTCCTTACAAAATTTATCTTACACTCCTCCCCTTTGACTGACCACATTTGAGTTCATCATAATTATAGTTATGATTATTAATACTAAGTACTCGTTTATAATGTTCATGGCTTATTTTGCTGGGTTTATATCTGCAGTTTGGGGGCGGCATGGTGGCACAGTGGGTAGCGTTGTCACCTCATAACAAGAAGGTCGCTGGTTTGAGCCCCAGCTGGGTCAGTTGGCATTTCTGTGTGGAGTTTGCATGTTCTGCCCGCGTTGGCGTGGGTTTCCTCTGGGTGCTCCCACATGTCCAAAGACATGCGCTATAGGTGAATTGGGTAAGCTAAATTGTCCGTAGTGTATGTGTATGAATAGGAGTGTATGGGTCTTTCCCAGTGATGGGTTGCAGCTGAAAGGGCATCCGCTGCGTAAAACATATGCTGGATAAGTTAGCAGTTCATTCCGCTGTGGGGACCCCAGATTAATAAAGAGACTAAGTCGAAAAGAAAATGAATGAGTGAATATCTGCAGTTTGGTTGGTTCTGTCACTCCATTACTGTACACAATTTCACACACTGAAGCATCTGTCAAGAACGCAACATATGCTGAAATTAATTATTATTCTCATAGGATAGGCACAATTACTGACTCATTGTTGATTACTGATCATTTGGTACATCATATGCCGCACAATGTTGATTATAAACCTGGAAGAGGTAAACACAGTAAAAAAAAGCTCTAAATTAACCAGTTTCATACAATTAAAATGAACAGATGATGACTTCTATAATGTGAAACGCATAAATCTCAGAGTGTTTCATGACTCTAGAGAAGCAGCGTGTAACTAAAGACTGCGCTTTTGTGTCTTGTGCATGTGTGTGTTTTTCAGAGACTGCATTAAATGATTAATTTTTACACTTTTAAACACTGTTAATTACCCATGAATGGCTGAGCGACTACACATTCGCAGTCTCCCCGCTGCTCATCTTCTGATTCATAGCGTTTTCCTCTTTTTCTCCTTGGCTTCAAGTTGCTTTGTAGTTTAATGATATTTTTTTTTCTTTTCTTCGCCTTAAAGTCAGGAAACAAATCACTCGTAGCTTTGTTCAATTGTACAGAAATTTCTAAAATAATCTCGCTGCAAACAGAGCTGTAAGGCTTTGTTTACCAAGAAAATTAATCAGAATTTGTTTATCGGGGGGAGCAAAAAAATGTCCTAATGCCTTATTCTCTTTGAAATAATGAACTGTGAGAAGATGAAAACAAGTCATTTTCCTAATCCATTGCCTCTTTGCATTGCTCTATTACCCACGAGTGCATAGAGTTCTTATTTTCTGTTTGTTTTTCATGTTTCGTCATGAAATCGCTTTGCAAGACTCTTGTGTCAAATCTCTTTCACCTCTGGGTTATTACACCTGGAGGTTCCACATATGCAAGCTAGCGGATAGATGTTAGTGTTCAGTTTATAACAGCGGCATTGCTTTCTTTTCCCATTGAAATGGTAAACATACAGTCAAATGATTCTGCGCATTGAATCTCTAAAGCAGTGTTTCCCAACCCTGTTCCTGAAGGCACACCGTTCATTTTCCTTCGCCACAGCGGAATGAACCGGCAACTTATCCATAAAAAGTATTCATAGCGCTTCACTTTTTCCACATTTTTTTATGTTACAACCTTATTCCAAAATAGATTAAATTAATTTATTTCCTCAAAATTCTACACACAACCCCCCTATAATGACAATGTAAAATATATATATATTTTTAAATTGTTGCAAATGTATTAAAAATAAAAAACCTGAAAGATCACACGTACATAAGTATTTACAGCCTTTGCTCAATACTTTGTTGATGCACCTTTGGCAGCAATTACAGCCTCAAGTCTTTTTGAATATGATGCCACAAGCTTGGCACACCTGTCTCTGGGAATTTTTGCTCGTTCCTCTTTGCAGTACCTCTCAAGCTCTATCAGGTTGAATGGGAAGCGATGGTGTACAGCCATTTGCAGATCTCTCCAGAGATGTTCAATAGGATTTAGGTCTGGGCTCTGGCTGCGCCACTCAAGGACATTCACTGAGTTGCTGTGAAGGCACTCCATTGATATGTTGGCGGTGTGCTTTGGGTCATAGTCATGCTGGAAGATGAACCGTCACCCCAGTCTGAGGTCAAGAGCACTCTGAAGCAGGTTTTCATTCAGGATGTCTCTGTACATTGTTGCGTTCATCTTTCCCTCTATCCTGACTAGTCTTCCAGTCCTGCGGCTGAAAAACATCCCCACAGCATAATGCTGCCACCGCCATGCTTCACTGTAGGGATGGTATTAGCCTGGTGATGAGCGGTGCCTGGTTTTCTCCAAAGGTAACGCCTGGCATTCACTCCAAAGAGTTCAATTTGAATCTCATCAGACCAGAGAATTTTGTTTCTTATGGTCTGAGAGTCCTTCAGATGCAATTTGGGAAATTCCAGGCTTGGAGTGGTTTCCGTCTGGCCACTCCACCATACACGCCTGATTGGTGGATTGCTGCACAGATGGTTGTCCTTCTGTAAGGTTCTCCTCTCTCCACAGAAGAACGCTGGAGCTCAGACCGAGTGACCATCGGGTTATTGATCACCTTCCTGACTAAGGCCCTTCTCCCCCGATCACTCAGCTTAGATGGCCGGCCAGCTCTAGGAAGAGTCCTGGTGGTTCCAAATATCTTCCACTTATGGATGATGGAGGCCACTGTGCTCATTGGAACTTTCAGAGTAGCAGAACATTTTCTGTAACCTTCCCCAGCCTTGTGCCTCGAGACAATCCTGTCTTGGAGGTCTACAGACAATTCCTTTGTCTTCATGCTTGGTTTGTGCTTTGACATGCACTGTCAACCCTGGGCCCTTATATAGACAGGTGTATGCCTTTTCAAATCATGTCCAATCAACTGAATTTACCACAGGTGAACTCCAATGAAGCTGCTGAAACATCTCAAGAAGGATCAGTGGAAACAGAATGTACCTGAGTTCAATTTAGAGCTTCACGCCAAAGGCTGTGAAAACTGATGTACATGTGATTTTTCAGGTTTTTATTTTTAATAAATTTGCAATTATTTCGAGGAATCGTTTTTGAGGAAATTTTGAGGAAATAAATAAATTTAATCCATTTTGGAATAAGGCTGTAACATTAAAAAAATGTGGAAAAAGTGAAGCGCTATGAATAATTCGGGGTGCACTGTACCAGTGTACATGTGGACATGGCCTAAAATTGTCTTGATGGAACTAACCATAATGGAGTCCGACTCTGGCACCAGTGTACTGTTGGATCACAGCTCTACAGTTTACGGGAAGCCAGGAGTGATCATTACAGCGCTGCTTCACTTCAGTTGCGCTGTTCTCTGCAAGTCAGCTGGCCATGTTTACCATTGTCAAAAATAGCCACGCTTGTTGTTTTACATGAAGACGTGTTCGGTTAGTCAGCAGCACTGTCAGGGCTTGTTCGTGCACAAACTCAGGCTCTTGTACAGTCCTTATTCTGTCACACTGGATCGGTTGGTATGGTGAACCTGGTCAGGGGGCCTGTTGGGACTGGCTGCACGGGTCACAGGGGGCTTCAGGCCTGACTGTGGGCAGCAACACCCAGCCAAGGTGGACTGATAGCTGACCTGAAGAGACAGCAGGAGCGAGGTGAAAGAGTAGGGACCGTGGAGTGGCACAGCGCATACATGTGACCCGTGGGCCTGTTGAGGAAAGCATGTGTCATATCGCATTACCTCTGCTTTAAGAGGAAGACTCCTGCTGCATGATTCACTCTGCTGTCTGGTGGCTCTGTGTGTTTGTGCATGAACCAGGACACAGGCTGTTGTCATCTAATGGGGGGAAAAAAAGGCCACAGTTTTGTTGTGAATGCATGTTGACGGGGAAATAGACAAGAGTGCATGAAACAGACAGGGATGTGTGAATTAAACATACAGTTGAAGCCAGAATTATGAGCCCTCCTGTGTTCAAATATTTCCCAAATGATGTTTAACAGAGCAAGGAGATTTTCGTGGTATTTCTGATCATATCTTCTCTTCTGGAGAATGTCTTACTTGTTTTATTTTAGCTAGAATAAAAGTAGTTTACCAGAATCTCATCTCCTATTTCCTTTAAGAGTCAGTTGCGTCGCGCCATGGTGCATTAGCTATTTATATGGCGGACTTTGTAAGTGGAAAAACTGAACGCTTCACTAGCAAGAAAACAGTTAAACCATCTGCAGCGCGAGGATAAAGAACGAGCCTCCTCCATTCAGCCTCTTAACTTTCTCTTTACTTTTATTCTTTACTTTACTCCTTTACTTTCGTGGAGTAAGGAAATGGTGAAAACACTCCACTGAAGACATCTATTAGCCTATATATTTATATAGGATTTTTTTCAAAACTATTTCTAAATTCAGTTCTAATTTCCAGCAAATGAATAAATGAACGATAATAACGAAGTGTGGTCAAAAAACTGAGTTATATCCAAACCCACGTCCTATTCTTATACCTCATATGGTGATGCAGACGTTCCCAAAACCCGACAGATGGACAAATCTAAACTTGTTTTTATTCAAACAAATATAGATATGCACATAATAAATAATACTGATAATAATAATAACATTATACAAATTTGTTATGAATAAACTAAAAAAAGCCATGAAGAAGGCATGGAGGCAGTGATTTTTATATTTATGTAGAAAATAATAATTTTTTGTAACCATTTAAGACTTTTTTTTATATATGTAAAGGTATTTGTGTATTGCTGTACATCCCGTTAGAGCTGAAGATCTTTGTCCGAACCCGACAGGTTTCTATCATTTTAGACAGGGTCAGGTCAGGCTTGCGCTCATTTTTTGTCATGGAAAATTAAATTGATGTTCTTAGCTGGTGGAAGATGAACAAGCAATCCTACCCAAAACTTGCAAAACTAGCCAGATCAGTAGTACTATGCATCTCAGCCAGTAGCAGCAGCAGTGAAAGGGTGTTTAGTGTTGCTGGACGTACCATCAGTGAGCGCAGGACCGCGCTAAAGCCATCTACAGTGGATTCAATAATGTTCGTCCCCAAAAACATGCAGCCTAATTTTGGTGGGTAAACGATTTTTAAATTATGTTAAATAAATGTTAATTAAATCAAAACTGCATAATGTAGACAGAGTATATAGGCTAATGTTGGCATTATTCGTTTATTATTAAAATACCCGTCATAATTTAGAATTTGTTTTAATTTAATTTGTTAGGAAAGACATATTTTTGTTGGTGTGTTGGCCAATTTAAAGGCTAAGTGCATGTACCTAGGCCTATTTAGAGTGCTGAGATGTTACGATGTTACAGAGGACTTATTTTATTTCTTTGTTCCACCTTCTAAGTGGCCTATAACCTACGTTTGTTATGAATAAATTATGTTAAAACACGTATGTAATGATCTTCAAGGCCACCTGGCCGCCGGGAAGAAGGAGGCAGAGAACAGACAAACTTTTAATACGTTTTTAATAAATAAATAAATAAATCAAACTGAAAACAAAGGTAAAACAATATGTCCGCGCCCGGTTCTCTCTCGTCCTCCTCTGCCATCGTTCCTCCTCTTATAGTCCAGAGCTCCTTCCGTGGGATTTGAGGCAGGTGTGCGCCACAGGTGTTTCTCATCTGTGGCGGGCGTCATTTTGTTCCCACGGCTCTCGGCCACGCCCCCTCGCCGCAACGTATAAACAACTCATTCTTGAAAAGAAGGCAAAAGAGCTGTGTGCATGTGCACATTTGAATAATGTCTGGCTGTAAATAGGTTCGGGCGTTTAAAAAGCTGTCAACCAAAATGTACTTGTCGGCTCGGGCCGAATTCTGTCAGGCTTGGGCCTAACATTTAAGGCCCGATTACAGCTCTACATCCTGTGTGTATAATGCAATGTGTAAGCATTTGGAGCTGTAAAGGTGCATAAGTAACGTGCTCTGCGCTGGACTTTAGACCAGCTTTCAGTTGGTCAATGGCGCTGTCTATTTCAGTCTATTTCAGCAACGCACCAACACTGCGCCTTTACACACTTTCTTTATAGACCAGCACACTCATGAGTTCACAAAGTGGCACGAATAGATTTGCTATTTAAACAACGTGGCGCAAAACGTGAAAATTACTGTTGCGCTGGTCTGAAAATAACAACAAATCGCACCATACACACTTTGCGCCTTATTGCGCTTGGTGTATGATAGGGCCCAGGGACTTTTATTGACATTTTAGTAGTTTGAAATAATATAATGTATAATAAATAATATATAAAGAAATAAATCTGTAAAATAACAGAAAATGTACTGGCGGTTTATTAAAAGGTTTTAGTACCGTAATATACAACACCAACCCAGACAATATATCACTTTAAATTATTTAAAAATGTTAATAAAAGTCACTTTTTCAAACTTTACAAGGTTAAAATTGTTTGAAGAAAGATATAAACTGGGAAAAATAAAAGGATGAATAACAAAATATGTAAAACTGCTAATTTATGGATATTTTTAACATTCATCAGCCAATCAGAACCAAGCACTCAACAATAGATTTCTATTATGGCATCATCTCAGCCCACAGAGCTTATTATAATGACGTCCACTCATAATTGCCCCTGGCCGACGTTGCCAGAGCGTTCCGCCAGCGCTGCTGATAAACAGATGGAGTGATGAATGATCAATCACACACGCTATGGATTTCTCTGGCAGCGCGATTTGTGAAGGTAATGAATGTGTCAGTGCAGTCGGGTCAGTGTATGATGTTCTCCATCTCTGCCGCCAGGGTCACCGCCGGTGGTCCGACCAGCTGCTCGCCTGAGGGGGAAGTGATGCTTCGCTGCTTCCTGTCACAGACGCCACTGCTGTTTTGGCACTCTGGAGCTCCAGGCAGCGGCTCTGTCTCTCTCTCGCACATGCCTTGTCCCTCCTGCGGGGACCCTCCAGGCCCCTGAGTGCTCAGATGATGAAGGTCTAACACCTACATCCTCTTCCTTTCCCAGGGGGATGCAGGGAGATAAAAGGTGTTGTTTTTACTGCTGGCTTCTTTTATGCATTTACCTTTTGTGATGGTCAAAGTGTGAAAAACATGGTGCATTAACTACAATTTTGGTTACGCTTTACTTTATGGTGTACTGTGTAACTCTACATACAGTTAAACCAGAATTATTCACCCTCCTGTGATTTTTTTCTTTTCTTTTTCAAATATTTCTATAAGATAACTATCTTTAACAGAGCAAAGACATTTTTCACAGAAGTTCCTATGATTTTCTTTTCTATAATATGGCTACTTCCAGCAGGATAGCACACCATAAAAACACATAATAAAGCACGAATCATCTCAGACTGGGTTCTTGAACATGACAATGAGTTCACTGTACTCAAATGGCCTACACAATCACCAGAGCTCAATCCAATAGAGCCCCTTTGGGATGTGGTGGAACGGGGGATTCGCATCATGGATGTGCAGCGAACAAATCTGGAGCAACTGCGTGATGCTATCATGTCAATATGGACCAAAATCTCTCAGGAATATTTCCAGTACCTTGTTGAATCTATGCCACGAAGGATTAACGCAGTTCTGAAGGCAAAACGGGCTCCAAGCCGGTACAAGTAATGTGTACCTAATAAAGTGGCCGGTTAGTATTTGTTTGATTGCATTTATTTTTAAGCTGTAATATTCATTAATTACCTGTGCTTACTAGATGGCTGGGGTTAGACTGTGGGTTGGTTTGGGGTAGTTGCATGTATTTATGCATGATAATCAGTAAGTACATGGAAAATGTGTAATAGTTGACAACCAGTCAACCATCCAGGACTAGAGGTTTCCAAAACCCTGGACTAGGTCTTATCCTGAGCAGATGTTGTGGCGTTCATGGAGGAGTGAAGAGCATGAGACTGATTCCTAAAAGACCCCAGTGACAGTTGAGTCTCTGCATTGATCCCGTGGGTCCGATTGACAGACATCCCAAGTCTGCCCGAAAACAAATGATAATCTCCCAGAAATCGCGCACATACAAAAGCGCTATAGAAATAAAATGAATTGAATTTTAGGCCTCTGTTTGCATCTGTTTTTCCTTTTCTCAATCCAGTCACAAAAGGGCAATGCTAAATTTTATATCAAAGGGTCTGTCATGTTTTGAGGATGTCCACTTTCAGTTTATGCATTTGTCCACTTCAAGTCTAAAAACCCTATACACAGAACTACATAACATTCAGCACAATGATTGCAGTTCGACGACTTGCTTCCACTGGAATTATCTGGTCTAATTGTACATTCATTACACATTCGATGCCTTTTGTATAGGATCCACTCAGCTTCACTGTGTTAGAGTGACTGAGCAGATAAAGTGGACATTATTAAGTATTATTACTCCTTTTTTTTACCCAGGAGGCCGTATTTCACTGATGCACTAATAGGTCACTGGAGTGTCATTGGATGAATAGAGTTTGATCAAGAGAGGATGGTTGCTATGGAAATGGGCAGGTACACAGGGAAGGGCCACTGCTGATTGCCTGAACTCGAGAGGCCCTGATGAGAGCAAAAAACTGCTGTACAATCACCATCAGCACACATCACTAACACACACAGAGAGAGAGAGAGAGAGAGAGAAGCGGTCAAGAAAATCACACATGTACTGTGTGAAGATTCAGACTAAACCTTCCGTGAGCTTTGATTGTGGTCTATAGCAGCTGGTCATATATATATATATATATATATATATATATATATATATATATATATATATATATATATATATTATATATATATATATATGAGATTTTCTGCAAATAACAGCACTCATTTGCGCCTCTTCTCCCTTTACCTTTGTGTATTACTCAGCCCACATACAGTGACAAGCAGAGGACACTCTACATTTTGACAAATATTGCAGCTGTTGGACAACATAATGTACTTTTAAGGCTTTTTTAGTAGAAAATGTAGTTGTTTAGATTACAACTATGCAGTTTATTTATAAGGATAGTGCATCTGCCGCCATCAGCCTGTCTGAGCAGTGTAAGTTTCAAACTACAACTGAACAAAACCAGAAACTGGTAGTGTTTGCTTTGCTTTGGCTTTTTTGGGGTTAATTATTGTGATATCCTGATTACAACAGAGAAATACTTGGAAATCTCTGTAGACTGATGGCATTTCATGCCGTTCAGCCTTATAATCTTAAAATGTCAGCAAAATCACCTGTTTTGTTAGACATTGCTCTAAAGTGACGTTGGTGAATTGGCAACGGTTTCTGCTGTTCTGACATTAGCTGCAGATGTGAAGGAATGGCGGAAGAAAGTAGTTCCTCGTACAAAAGGATTTTGAGACTCTCCGTGTTAAATTTTCTTTTTTTATACACACGATTATGCTGTATTGTATAAACGCAATATCACAATCGTAGCAGTGCAATATGACTGTATATCAGCACTGGTAGGATACTAAGGCACTCGCCCTGTGGCCTCGTGCCAACGCATGCATCCCCCTCATACACAATTGGAGTGCATAAGTGTTTTAATTTAATAAATATTATAGTTTATATATGCTATTTCATTTTAAAATAAAAAAAAATGTCATAATATTTTAGGAATTTTTTTTTACTCAAATTTTACAAATTTTTACTTAATTTGTAAATTACGAAGTTCCAAAACAGATTGGGGTGACGGATCTGGCATGTTGCCAGGGGAGTTAGAGGTGTCGCGAATGAAAGTGAAGAGCAGGGCGAGGCGGGGGTGCGTGTGAGGAGGGGGATTGGTAAAATGAGGGGCCAGATCAGATTTCAGGTGCCGGATCCTGCTTGTTCCGGCACAAAACAAGCACTGCTTTTACTACGTTCCTAAACATACAATTATACTATTAATTTCAGTATATATTTCATAAATGTCCTGAAAAAATAAATAAATAAATATATATATAGGTGGACATATTATTATTATTTTTTTATCTGGATTATTCTCACTGTAATCTTGGAATTAATCTAGATTAAAATGGCACATTTGAATTCTGCTAAAGCCATTCAGAATATGTGTGCTACCCAAATAATGACTAAAAGTAAGTCTTTGAGAATGGGTTTCTCAAGCCAGGTGGCTCATCTCCTGTTTCCAAAATGCATCACAAACTGCTTGAGAAACTGTTCTACCATGATAATTGGTGATGAAAATAAATTGTGCGTTATTAAATTCTATAACACTCTCACCAGTCCTCACTCCTTATTTGCATCTGATACCCCAGTTTGTCATGGGGGCATGAATGAAATGTTCATGAGTGAATGTGAAACTGCCGAACTGCAGTTAAAGTCACCAAAAATTACAAGAAACTCTTACATGAAAGCACTTCATGTAAACACCTTAATTATATTATTGTCTATTAAGGCAAATAACTAGATTATAGATGTCCATGTAAACATAGTGAGTATGTCTTCGAAGTAAGTGAAAGATCCAGAAGGGCATCCTGCTGATTTGATTCAGAAGGGCACTTTTTTGTCAGACGGCTCACCGGTTAGATTTTCATTCACTGTCATTCATTTTAAAAAGCACCCGGTCAATTTTATTTGTATGTTTTACTCGAACGCATAAACTCTACAGGTGCCTGATAGTTAGATGTGAAGCTACCATTAATCAGATTCACTCTAGTGAACTGCATCCAAGTTAGCACGTCACGTTTGATATGGTAATTTCACAGTCGGAATACACACAGGTTCGAAGACTCGTTCTCGCCACCTACAGTGCGATTCGGCCAGGTATACATCCATACTACTAAAATATCAAGGTGAAAGTCATCATAGCTTGCTTAGAATAGACCCAGCTCCCAACCCATCTTTGAGAATAGATTAACGGCGATATTTTTTTGCCCTATAAAAGTTTCATGTTAACGCAGCACGTTAACGCCGATAACCGCCGACCACTAATATATATATATATATGAATGAAAAATCTTCACCTGTTAGAAATGTGATAGTATTTATAATAATAATAATAATACATAATAATGCAATTGGATTCTATTATTTTGCAAATCTCACTGTACATTTCTTTAATAAATTGTGCTGATCTGATTGCTTCTGTTCTTGAGTCAACAACTCACTGATTCAAATGATCCGTTTAAAGTAAGTGTCCAGTTAATCACTCACGGATTCAAATGATCTAATCAGAATGAATCTCCAGTTAATGTCACACTGATTCAAAGGATCCATTTACAGCAAGTAAACAGTTAATGACTCACTAATTCAAATGGTTAGTTTAGAGCGAGTTAAAGGCGTTTAGGAACTGAAGACACCAAGTGATGAAATGTTTCAGGTGTAATTTTGTCTCATTCCTCCTGCAAACAAGTCTTAAGGTGGGCAACAATACAAGATCTCCATTGTCGCATTTTGTGCTTGAAAATGCACCACACATTCTCTATTGGAGACAGGTCGGGACTGCAGACAGGCCAATCAAGTACCTGTATCCTCTTCCTCCACAGCCAGAACTTTGTAATGTGTGCAGAATGTGGTTTTGCATTGTCTTATTTAAAAACATCCCTAGAAAAGAAGGCATCATATTGTGCTCCAAAATTATGTACTTTTCAGCATTAATGGTGCCATCACGGAAGTGCAAGTTACCACTGACATAACCTCATGCCATGACAGACCCTGGCTTTTTGACTTGTTGCTGGTAACAGTCTGGGTGATCCTTTTCTTCTTTGTTCCGGAGCACACCGCGTCCATTTCTCCCATAAAATACCTAAAATACTGATTCATCTGACCACAGTACACGTTACCACTGTGTGATGGTTCATCCCAGATGCCTTCAAGCCCAGAGAAGGCGACGATATTCTGGACATTGTGAACATAGGGCTTTCTTTTGGCACAGTACAGAATTTACTGGCATTTGTGGATGTAACTACGTATTGTGGTACTTGACAAAGGTTTGCCAAAGTAATCCTGAGCCCATGTGGTGAAATTGCTTATAGATGAATGATGATTGATGATTCTTGGTGCAGTTCCACCTGAGGGATCGGAGATCGCGGTTGTTCAGCTTATGCTTGCGCCCTTGTCCTTTACGCACCGAACGTTTTCCAGATTCCTTAAGTCTTTTAATTATGTTATGCACTGTTGAAGGTGAAATATCCAAATGTCTTCCTCTCTTTCTTTGAGAAACATTTCAATCATTTGCGTACTCACATATTTGTTGTCAAACTGGCGATCCTCTACCCACCCTGCTAAAAAAAACAGCTTAAACCAGCCTAAGCTGGTTGGCTGGTTTTAGCTGGTCGACCAGCCTGGTTTTAGAGGGGTTTTGCCCATTTCCAGGCTGGTTTCCAGCCATTTCCAGCCTGGAAAATGACCAGCATAAACCAGCCAAAACCAGCTTGACCAGCCTGGTTTAAGCTGGACATAGCAGGTTTTGGCTGGTCAAGCTGGTTTTAGCTGGTCAACTCCCAGCCTGACCAGCTAAGACCAGGCCGGAAATGGCTGGAAACCAGCATGGAAATGGCCAAAACCCCTCTAAAACCAGCCTGGTTCATCAGCTAAAACCAGCCAACCAGTTTAGGCTGGTTTAAGCTGGATTTTTCAGCAGGGCATCTTTGCTCCTAAAGGACTAGACCTTTCTTGGATGCTGCTTTTGTACCAAATCATAATGACAATAACCTGTTGACATCACCTCTTTCAAGTTACATGATTACCTAAGCAATTTACTTGATTACTACCCCTAAATTGCTCCTGTGCCAACTTTTTTTGGAATGTATTGCAGGTCTGAATGACAGGAAATGATGTATATTAACAAATTAAATAAATTTGACAAGACAAAACATGAAATATTTTGTGTTCATATTGTTTGCAAAGAAATACAAGTCAAAGTCAATTTAGAAATCACTACTTTCTTTTTTTTTATTTGCTTTTTCCATACTGTCCCAACTTTTTCTGATTTGGGGTTGTAAGTATCATTTAAACATTACAAGTAGAGTAAATATATCTGAAATGTGTGTGACACAAACTGCTGACATTGTTTGATGACAATAGCTTTGGTATTAACACATTTTCTCTGCAGAACTAAACCTCCCTGCTGAGTGTGTAGGAAGGACGTTGACATGTTGCTTGGTAACTAAAACAACCCATTTCACTGTATCAAAATTCATGTATTTGAGAATTTGAACAGGAAGCTGATATGATCAAAATGTGTCACATGATCCTCAAATCATTTGAATATGTATGAAATATGTTTGGCGATGCGGTGGTGCAGTAGGTAGTGCTTTCGCCTCACAGCAAGAAGGTCGCTAGTTCGAGCCTCGCCTGGGTCAGTTGGCATTTCTGTGTGGAGTTTGCATGTTCTCCCCGTGTTGGCGTGGGTATCCTCCGGAGGCTCCGGTTTCCCCCACAAGTCCAAAGACATGTGGTACAGGTGAATTGGGTAAAGCTAAAATTGTCCGTAGTGTATGAGTGTGAATGAGAGTGTATGGGTGTTTCCCAGGGATGGGTTGCAGCTGGAAGGGCATCCGCTGCGTAAAACATATGCTGGATAAGTTAGCAGTTCATTCCGCTGTGGCGACCCCAGATTAATAAAGGGACTAAGCCGAAAAGAAAATGAATGAATGAATGATAGAATGAAATTTGTTTTGTGAAAATTTTGATACACTATAAGTAAAAAAAAACACAAAGCAAAACTAGCAATTGCTTTTAAAGAAAATGAAGTAACGTATTTCACATTATGTATATTATACACTACTTGACAAAAGTCTTGTTGTCCATCCCAGTTGTAAAAGCAACAAATAATAACTTGACTTCTAGTTGATCATTTGGAAAAGTGGCAGAAGGTAGATTTTCCTGATAAATCATCTGTTGAACTGCATCCCAATCATCACAAATACTGCAGAAGACTTACTGGAACCCGCATGGACCCAAGATTCTCACAGAAATCAGTCAAATTTGGTGAAGGAATAATCATGGTTTGGGGTTACATTCAGTATGGGGGCGAGCGAGAGATCTGCAGAGTGGAAGGCAACATCAGCAGCCTGAGGTATCAAGACATTTGTGCTGCCCATTACATTACAAACCACAGGAGAGGGCAAACTCTTCAGCAGGATAGCGCTCCTTCTCATATTTCAGCCTCCAGATCCAAGCTCCTGAAAGCAAAGAAGGTAAAGGTGCTCCAGGATTGGCCAACCCAGTCACCAGAAGTGAACATTATTGAGCATGTCTGGGGTAAGAGGAAGGAGGAGGCATTGAAGAGGAATCCAAAGAACCCTGATGAACTCTGGAAGTCCTGCAAGAACGCTTTCTTTGCCATTCCAGATGACTTTATTAATAAGTGATTTGAGTCATTGCAGAGATGTATGGATGCAGTCCTCCAAGCTCATGATGGAGTCATACACAATATTCATTCTGTTTCCACTGCAGCATCACTTTATATTCTATACTGGACATTATTTCTGTTAAGTGACAAGACTTTTGTTTAAGCAAAGTCAGACATTACTGTCCCTAATTTAATATTTAAAAATCAAGCCATGATCATATTTTATTTTGCTAAAATAAGCGTAATCTAGAGGCCTTTGCCTTTCATATAAGCCACTACTGATTCCAAATGATCAACTAGAAGTCAAGTTATTATTTGTTGTTTCTAAAACTTGGATAGGGAACAAGACTTTTGTCAGGTAGTGTATATATTAAGGAGCAAAAACACTGTCAAGGTTTAAATAAGAGCCACTACTAATAATTGAGGACCAATATTAACTCTTAATATACTTTAACGCTAAATAAGCATATTGTAATCATTTCTGTATGACCATGTGACACTGAAAACTAAAGTAATGATACCTCAAATTCAGCTGTATAAAATATAATCATGACTTTTTAATCCAATACACACTTTATGAGCATAACATACCTAATAAATAAATCAATATGATGATGGCACGGTGGATAGCGCTGTCACCTCACAGCAAGAAGGTCGCTGGTTCAAGCCCCGGCTGGGTCAGTTGGCATTTCTGTGTGGACTTTGAATGCTCTCCCCGTGTTGGCGTGGGTTTCCTCCGGGTGCTTTGAGTTCTCCCACAGTCCAAAGACATGTGCTGCAGGTGAATTGGGTAAGATAAATTATCCGTAGTGTAGTGTCCCAGTGATGGGTTGCAGCTGGAAGGGCATCGGCTGCGTAAAACATATGCTGAATAAGTTGGCGGTTCATTCCTCTGTGGCGACCCCTGATGAATAAAGGAAGTAAGCTGAAGGAAAATAGATGAACAAGCATTGTTTGAGTGTACTTTAAACTAAATATGTTTTTTTAAATGAATTTAATCCAAGATCCTAAACTGCCTCCTGACACCACGCTGCACTCTGTGCTCCTGCATGCATAATCGCTGCGCTTAATTGGCTAAGCCTTTAACGAAGCAAAGGTTACGGCCCTTACAGGCCTCCTCGTGTCTCACTATTGATTTAATTACAGAGCCCAGAGCAGGCTTCATTTAGCGAAGCTGAACCAAACTTTCTCTTAAAACTCTGAAAGCAAAGGTATAAGAGACAAATATCTGCTCCAGAGCTAAAAACGATGACAGATTCCTGATCAGCGAGGAACGCGATACCATCATCTCCGCACGAGATGTCTCCAAACGCTCCAATCAAAGAGAAAGCAAACCCTTGTGCGCTCTAAAAATAGTCCGTCTTTATCCTGCTCTGATTTGTAATACGGATTTGTGAGCCACGCGCCGGCTGAATGTCTGCCAGAGACTTCAGAGAGACCTGTGTCAGGGAGAGAAACCGGCGACGGAGGCGGCATCGAGAACTTGTGCTTCGTGAAGGGGTGTTTACCGCGTTGAAAAAGATGCAGCTTTTGGAAATGGAAATTGCCTGCCTAACCACCTGTGCGCCGTTAGCTTGATGAATGTGGTGAATAAGGTTTGAGCTGGAGAGACAGGGAAGCCTGCGGCACGCGGGGTGTCAGACCGTCTGCCAGAGCCGCTTTCCACTCCATCTGAAGCTTGAACTGGGGGCGGAGTCTGACGCCCACTGACCTGTCAATCACTGGTCCGCCATTAGCTGGAGCGCCGAATACAGCAATCAGGCCTCAGACTGACACATTAAAGGGGTGGTCCACAGTGTATTTTTAAGGCTTGGTTGTGTTTATAAGATGCAAAGCAATGTGTGCTCATGCTTCACTTGAAGAAAATCACATTATTTTTTCATATATCTTACTTTGATTATATACTCAGCTAACATGACAATGACTGTCATATTTCCTAGTTCCTCTAAAAGGCCCGCCCTCAAGATACTCTGATTAGTCAGCTAACTAAATAATGTCCTGTGATCCACGGATTGGCTGCGCGTCACCACGTCACGCCCCTACAAGCACGCACGTTAGTGCTGTGTAAACAGACAAGCTGCTAGCAGCGTTAGCTGCCTGAATCAGACAGAAAATGAAGAGCACACGCTTGAGCACACCTCACGGTCACACCTCATGCTCTCTAAAATACAACCTGACAAATGTCCTCATATATATTCGGAATAAGCATGTGTGAGTAATAGGAAACGTTCTCATATCTTTTTACGCATAGAAAACGTCTGCATAGAGAGACACTGCAGCGCTGCTGAAGATTGTGGATGTTTACAGGTTTGATGGATAAATATAATTTTGTAGCTGTTGTTTACATCCTTGTTTATGTCCTCGCTACAACATACCGTTAACGCTAGAAACTGTGCCTGTAATTGATCAATTTTAACAAATACAACACTTACAGGTTGTGGCTCACAATCCACAGCTTCATCTGTTGGAGGAGTTTTAACCGAATCAAGCACTGACGTTCTCCTTTGTCAAATGCTAGCTATATATTTTTTCTAAATTATCTGGCGTAATGAAGTTTGCCCTGCGCGCTCGCGGTTTTTGAAGAAACTTTTTTGGTGTGTTAATCTAGTCAATACTATTATTCAAAAAGGTAATGATTTGCACTCGTCAAGTAATCGCTTCGTGCTGTTTTTATTTTTACATTCTTCGGGTGATTCAAAAACACAAACGTTTCGGCACAATGCCATGAATGTGTGCTTATAATTCTTTGGAACATAATTAAAATTAAACTGTAAGCACTTCTCTCTTTGTGTCGTGTTCTTTGGAAGCCCAAATACAGAAACAGAAGAAGCTCTGTGGAAATAGCAGCGTTTGAATGGCATTTTAGCTTTCTCTGCTGTAACACTAAAGCACATCTGGGCATGCCCCGTTGCTGCGCAGGGTGTATGCTCATGGTGAATGGGCGTAACCTGAAGCTTTTATGATTACATTAACCCAGATGTATTTTTTTTGTAGTCCCCAAATTTGTTCGCTGTAGGCTTTGCTAAGCTAACTCCAAATGTAAAATGTAAAATCCAATGTCTCCCTTTGCATTGAACTTTGAGCGTCTTAGATTCAGAGATGTTGTTTATGTTCACACAGCTACATTACACACCAACTAAATTTAAAATATGATATCGTAGTGAACCACCGCTTTAAGGATTTTAGCAATACGTATATATCTTTAAATGGCCTGGCACCTTCTTATTTGTCAGACAGGTTAATTGAACATCAGCCTTGTTGGTCTCTTCGGTCATCTAACCAGAGACTGTTATGCATCCCTAAGTCGAGGCTGAAATGCAGAGGTGACCGTGCCTTCGCAGTAGCTGGTCCTACGTTGTGGAATGCTCTGCCCCTCTGTATTAGATATGTTATGTTCCCAGAACTACATTTTGAGAACTGGCAAAAATGTACTATGTTTTCTTGCAGTTTTTGTTTTTACAAATCCACTAGAGGGTGCTGTGTATATTTATGACAATCGCATATATGTTACTGGGCATGTTTTCTCATACGAGCCTTTTCTCATAAATGTACTGTGCGATCGAGGCCACTGTATAGAGTACTGGGAATATTCATTCATTTATTTTTCTTCAGCTTAGTCCTGGGAAAGCCCATGTGGGACCCACCTGGGCTTTCCCAGGTGGTTTCCACATGTAAAGAATATAAATAATAAATAATATAAATAATTATCTTTATAATTACAGTTTTTATTTTACTGTGAGGGGTAGGTTTAGGGTTAAGGTAGGGGTAGACGTTACTAAAATGCAATTAATGGGTTATTTAATAAATAATACTCATTATAATTACTGTTTTTACATTACTGTGAGTCTTGTGTTTAGGGTTGGGATACAGGAAGACGTTAATCAAATATAAGAATGGGTAATTTAATAAATAATATAAGTAATTATCAATGTAAATACAGTTTTTATTTTACTGTGAGGCGAAGGTTTAGGGTATAGGTAGAGGTAGACCTGGGTTTGCCCATGTGGGACCCACCTGGGATGGCCCATGTGAGCCCACCTGGGATAGCCCAGGGCCCACCTAGAAGAGCCCATGTGGGACCAACCTGGAAAAGCCCAATGTGGGACACACCTAGGTTTTTACCATGTGGGTCCCACATGGGCTTTCCCAGGTGGGCCCCACGTGGGCAATCCCAGGTGGGTCCCACGTGGGCAATCCCAGTTGGGTCCCTCTTGGGCAAACCCAGGTGGGAACCACGTGGGCTTTCCCAGGTGGGCCTACCTGGGATAGCCCAGGGCCCACCTAGAAGAGCCCATGTGGGGCCCACCTGGGATTGCCCACGTGAGGCCCACCTGGGTTTGCCTTTGTGGGAATTTCAGACACCCACTTGTGCCCCTTATAAACAATCTATATGGGTTTTTGTTTGTCCATGTCTAACAAGTTTAATTGCGATGCTTATACTGAATCCGCTTGGGTTTGCCCATGAGGCATCTAAAACCATGGTAGAACCATGTTTTTTGTTAACAGTTTTGAATTATCACGTAATAATGTATAAAACTGTCTAAGTGCACATAATTCAGATAAATGGAATCAAAATCACAATTTCAGAAAAATCGCAATTAGATTTTACCCTCCTTGGACAGCCCTATTATAAATGCATCATTTTTATTACGAAAAAGAGTCAAGAAAAATAACGTGTATAAGGCATAATATGTATTTGAGCATCTATTGAGAGTTTATATTAGACCAGGGGTTCTCAACCTTTTTCATTTCAGGGCCCACCCCCTTCTTTGAATTTTTTTTGAAGGTGCACATCTAACATTTTTTTTTAAACTGATTGTTTAGAGAAAACGCTTATTTTAAACCTTTATTTATTAGCAAAACGTTTCTTTTTTTACTATTATTATCTCATTTTTCTACAGCATTTAATAAAAAAAGTAAACTAAGCTAGTGTATATATATTTTATATATGATATTTGGGCATAATCTTTAATAAATGAACCTGTACAGAACAGAGATGACAAAAAAAGCTGCTGCTTTGAATTGGACTGACTAATATTCATCTATTGATTGTATTCAATAAAAAAAAAAAAAAAGTAAAATACATTAAAACACTCTAAGTCTGTTGAAACACATCGATCTGACCACCAAGTCTTGCTAGATCCTCCTGTATGGGCACGCGTCTGTTATAAAGCACTAATTTGGACAATTATGCTGAATTTCTAAAAAGTTCACACAAAGAGAGCATGCTCGTAAATCAAGGAAGATGTGCGACTCTGATACATGTCGCAGACGTGAGGCATGCGTGAACTGGTTATAACTCTTATCATCGTTACATTTACATTTGCGTGACGGTTTGTTACAGCTACAGCTGAGCATGTAGTCCTAGTTGACGTGCAGCGGTTGGAAGTGCAGCCACAGTTAAATTTGTATTTTACAGTGAGGCTCTTTTTGCACCGAGTGCGAAGTAATCAATAACAGAAAATGGGAAATGCCATTACACCAATCATTTTTATATAAAACATATTTAATCATAAAATCAAATAATTATAATACAATATTAGCGTTAAATTTAAGCTATCTCACGGCCAACCTGCAGGATTGCTGAGGCCCACTAGTTAAAAATCCCTGCTCAAAATGGCCTTATTGTTGAATTGTTGCTATAAGTGATACATTTGCGGCCGGAAGTTAACGTGAATTATTTTATTAATTATGTTTTTTTTTTAATTACCCATTAATTGGGTTTTTTTAACATCTACCTCTACCCCAACCCTAAACACAAGACTCACAGTAATGTAAAAACAGTCAATATAATGAGAATTGGCTAGGTTTTTTATTAAATTATCCATTATTTGTATTTTATTAATGCCTACCCCTACCTTAACCCTAAACACTGACAGTAATATAAAAACTGTAATTATAATGATCATTACCTACCCCTACTCCAAATCTAAAAAACTAAGACTCACTGTTTGTTAAAACAGTAATTATAATGAGAATTGTTTAGGTTATTTATTAAATTACCCATTATTCGTATTTTATTAATGGCTAGCCCTATCCCACCCCTAAACACACGACTCACTATGATGTAAAAACAGTAATTATAATGAGAATTATTTATTAAATTACTCATTAATTGCATTTTATTAACACCTAACCCTAAACACAAGACTCACTGTGATGTAAAAACAGTAATTATAATGAGAATTAATTTTTAAATTGCATTTAATTAACTTATACCCCTGCCTTAACCATAAACCCAACGCTCACAGTAATGTAAAAAGAGTAATTATAATGAGAATTATTTAATAAATTACCCATTAATTTTATTTTACTAACACCTAACCCTAAACACAAGACTCAGTGTGATGACAGTAATCATAATGAGAATTATTTATTAAATTACCTATTATTCATATTTTATTAATGCCTAGCCCTATCCCAACCCTAAACACACGACTCACAGTAATGTAAAAACAGTAATTATAATGAGTATTATTTAATAAATTACATTTTATTAACGTCTACCCGTACCTTAACCCCAAACCTTCCCCTCACAGTAATATAAAGTGTAATTATAATGAGAATTATTTATATTATTTATTAAATTACCCATTAATTGTATTTCATTATCGTCTACCTCCACCTTAACCCTAAATCCAAACCTCACAGTAATGTAAAAACAGTAATTAAAACGATACTTCTATATATTATTTATTAAATTACCCATTCATTGTATTTTAATAACATCTACCCCTACTCCAACCCTAAACACAAGAGTCAGAGTAATGTAAAACAAGAATTATAGCAAGAATTATTTATTAAATTACCCGTTAATTGCATTTTAGTAATGTCTACCCCTACCATAACCCTAAACCTACCCCTCACAGTAAAATAAAAACTGCAATCATAACGATAATTATTTTTATTATTTATTAAATTACCCATTAATTTTATTCTATGAACACCTAACCCTAAACCCAAGACTCACTGAAATGTAAAAACAGTAATTATTATGAGAATTGTTTAGGTTATTTATTAAATTACCCATTATTCATATTTTATTAATGCCTAGCCCTATCCCACCCCTAAACACAAGACTCACTATGATGTAAAACAGTAATTATAATGAGAATTATTTATTAAATTACCCATTAATTGCATTTTATTAACATCTATCCCTACCTTAACCCTAAACCCAACACTCACAGTAATGTAAAAACAGTAATTATAATGAGAATTATTTATTAAATTGCATTTTATTAACTTCTACCCCTGCCTTAACCATAAACCCAACGCTCACAGTAATGTAAAAACAGTAATTATAATGAGAATTATTTTTTAAATTACCCATTATTCATATTTTATTAATGCCAAGCCCTACCCCAACTTTACACCTAAGACTCACAGTAATGCAAAAACAATAATTATAGTGAGAATTATTTATTAAATTACCCATTAATTGTATTTTATTAACATCTACCCCTACTCCAACCCTAAACACAAGAGTCAGAGTAATGTAAAACAAGAATTATAGCAAGAATTATTTATTAAATTACCCGTTAATTGCATTTTAGTAATGTCTACCCCTACCATAACCCTAAACCTACCCCTCACAGTAAAATAAAAACTGCAATCATAACGATAATTATTTTTATTATTTATTAAATTACCCATTAATTTTATTTTATTAACACCTAACCCTAAACCCAAGACTCACTGAAATGTAAAAACAGTAATTATAATGAGAATTGTTTAGGGTATTTAATAAATTACCCATTATTCATATTTTATTAATGCCTAGCCCTATCCCAACCCTAAACACAAGACTCACTAATGTAAAACAGTAATTATAATGAGAATTATTTATTAAATTACCCATTAATTGCATTTTATTAACACCTAACCCTAAACACAAGACTCACTGTGATGTAAAAACAGTAATTATAATGAGAATTATTTATTAAATTACTCATTAATTGCATTTTATTAACACCTAACCCTAAACACAAGACTCACTGTGATGTAAAAACAGTAATTATAATGAGAATTAATTTTTAAATTGCATTTAATTAACTTATACCCCTGCCTTAACCATAAACCCAACGCTCACAGTAATGTAAAAAGAGTAATTATAATGAGAATTATTTAATAAATTACCCATTAATTTTATTTTACTAACACCTAACCCTAAACACAAGACTCAGTGTGATGACAGTAATCATAATGAGAATTATTTATTAAATTACCTATTATTCATATTTTATTAATGCCTAGCCCTATCCCAACCCTAAACACACGACTCACAGTAATGTAAAAACAGTAATTATAATGAGTATTATTTAATAAATTACATTTTATTAACGTCTACCCGTACCTTAACCCCAAACCTTCCCCTCACAGTAATATAAAGTGTAATTATAATGAGAATTATTTATATTATTTATTAAATTACCCATTAATTGTATTTCATTATCGTCTACCTCCACCTTAACCCTAAATCCAAACCTCACAGTAATGTAAAAACAGTAATTAAAACGATACTTCTATATATTATTTATTAAATTACCCATTCATTGTATTTTAATAACATCTACCCCTACTCCAACCCTAAACACAAGAGTCAGAGTAATGTAAAACAAGAATTATAGCAAGAATTATTTATTAAATTACCCGTTAATTGCATTTTAGTAATGTCTACCCCTACCATAACCCTAAACCTACCCCTCACAGTAAAATAAAAACTGCAATCATAACGATAATTATTTTTATTATTTATTAAATTACCCATTAATTTTATTCTATGAACACCTAACCCTAAACCCAAGACTCACTGAAATGTAAAAACAGTAATTATTATGAGAATTGTTTAGGTTATTTATTAAATTACCCATTATTCATATTTTATTAATGCCTAGCCCTATCCCACCCCTAAACACAAGACTCACTATGATGTAAAACAGTAATTATAATGAGAATTATTTATTAAATTACCCATTAATTGCATTTTATTAACATCTATCCCTACCTTAACCCTAAACCCAACACTCACAGTAATGTAAAAACAGTAATTATAATGAGAATTATTTATTAAATTGCATTTTATTAACTTCTACCCCTGCCTTAACCATAAACCCAACGCTCACAGTAATGTAAAAACAGTAATTATAATGAGAATTATTTTTTAAATTACCCATTATTCATATTTTATTAATGCCAAGCCCTACCCCAACTTTACACCTAAGACTCACAGTAATGCAAAAACAATAATTATAGTGAGAATTATTTATTAAATTACCCATTAATTGTATTTTATTAACATCTACCCCTACTCCAACCCTAAACACAAGAGTCAGAGTAATGTAAAACAAGAATTATAGCAAGAATTATTTATTAAATTACCCGTTAATTGCATTTTAGTAATGTCTACCCCTACCATAACCCTAAACCTACCCCTCACAGTAAAATAAAAACTGCAATCATAACGATAATTATTTTTATTATTTATTAAATTACCCATTAATTTTATTTTATTAACACCTAACCCTAAACCCAAGACTCACTGAAATGTAAAAACAGTAATTATAATGAGAATTGTTTAGGGTATTTAATAAATTACCCATTATTCATATTTTATTAATGCCTAGCCCTATCCCAACCCTAAACACAAGACTCACTAATGTAAAACAGTAATTATAATGAGAATTATTTATTAAATTACCCATTAATTGCATTTTATTAACACCTAACCCTAAACACAAGACTCACTGTGATGTAAAAACAGTAATTATAATGAGAATTATTTATTAAATTACCCAATAATTGCATTTTATTAACATCTATCCCTACCTTAACCCTAAACCCAACGCTCACATTAATGTAAAAACAGTAATTATAATGAGAATTATTTAATAAATTGCATTTTATTAACTTCTACCCCTGCCTTAACCATAAACCCAACGCTCACAGTAATGTAAAAACAGTAATTATAATGAGAATTATTTTTAAAATTACCCATTATTCATATTTTATTAATGCCAAGCCCTACCCCAACTTTACACCTAAGACTCACAGTAATGCAAAAACAATAATTATAGTGAGAATTATTTATTAAATTACCCATTAATTGCATTTCATTAACGTTTGCCTCTACCTTAACCCTAAACCTGCCCCTCACAGTAATGTAAAAACAGTAATCATAATGAGAATTATTTATTAAATGACCTATTATTCATATTTTATTAATGCCTAGCCCTATCCCAACCCTAAACATAAGACTCACAGTAATGTAAAAACAGTAATTATAATGAGAATTGTTTATTAAATTACATATTATTAACGTCTACCCGTACCTTAACCCCAAACCTTCCACTCACAGTAATATAAAGTGTAATTATAATGATAATTATTTATATTATTTATTAAATTACCCATTAATTGTATTTCATTATCGTCTACCTCCACCTTAACCCTAAATCCAAACCTCACAGTAATGTAAAAACAGTCAATATAACGATACTTTTTTATATTATTTATTAAATTACCTATTAATTGTTTTTCATTATTGTCTACCTCTACCTTAACCCTAAATCCAAACCTCACAGTAATATATAAAGTGTAATTATAACGATACTTCTTTATATTATTTATTAAATTACCCATTAATTGTATTTTATTAACATCTACCCCTACTACAACCCTAAACACAAGAGTCAGAGTAATGTAAAACAAGAATTATAGCAAGAATTATTTATTAAATTACCCATTCATTGTATTTTATTATTGTCTACCCCTACCTTAACCCTAATCCCAACCCTCACAGTACTATAAAAACAGCAATTATATTGAGAATTATTTATATTATTCATTAAATTACCCATTGCTTGTATTTTATTAACATCTACCCCTACCCCAACCCTAAACCTACCCATCACAGTAATATAAAAATACAAATTATTGTTGAACAATGTCACTAAAATGATATATCCACAGCTGTATCCCTTAGACTTTACCGTAATGTTGCACCAAGGCCAACTGATTCAATTAGGGGGCAGCAGAGATACATGCCAACTTACACATTCAGTGATGAATATGTGCTCTCAGTGCATATGAATATTCATTTCAGCCCGCTGGGTATGCACTCACTCAGATATAAGCGCTATAAGGCAATAAATGCCATTAAGAGGAGCCTCTGTTGTTTGGCTGTATTTACAAGAGTGAAAGTAGCTCGAGGATGGCAGACTCCGGTCATTTATCATACTTTGTCAATGTAAATCGAGCTTTTGGGGCAGTGTCCAGCGGTGTTCCCAGTGGAGGATGAATGCCAGCGGTTCTTCAATGAGTTCAACCCTCAGGGCGGCAGTGCTGTTTGTGTTCAATGCAAAACATGTATCAAATTTCTACTCCGGCTCATCGACAATAAGTGTACGCCGAAACACTTTTTGTATGCTGTAGTTGATATTACCTTGCTTCCTGCATCTTTTTTGAGGGTTTCAAAGTGAAATCTCCAGTAAAAAGCTCTCTCAGAAATAAAGATACAGATGTGACTGGGGCAGTTCTGAAAACCATTACCAAAACATTGTTTGACTGTGTAGAGAAGGTGTATTGCATCGTGTAATTAACAACATTAATAATTCATATAAGGAGCAATGACTACCTATAAGATGACAACCCAGAAAGTTAGAGTTCTCCTTTTTAAGTTTCGTTACAAGAAGCTGACACATAACATGTCAAAACATAATAAATAAATAAATATATATAAAATAATATAAAATAAAACCAAATAAAACAATAAATAATTAATTAAATAAATGAATGAAGGAATGAATGAATGAATAAATAGAGAAAATTAAAAATAAAATAAAATAAATAAATAAGTAAATAAATAAATAAATAAGTAAATTTAAAATGAAACCAAAAAAATCTAAATAAATTAAATTAAATTATAAATAAATAAATAAATAAGTTTAAAATAAAACCAAAAAGTTCAATTAAATTAAATTAATAAACAAATAAATAAATTTATAATAAAACCAAATAAAACAAATAAATAAAAATTAAAATTAAGAATAAAATAAAGAAAGAAAGAAAGAAAGAAAGAAAAAAATGAATTTAAAATAAAACCAAATAAAAATTTTTTAAATAAAATAAAATAAATAAACAAACAAACAAGCAAATAAATAAATAAATAAAGGAAGATTTTTTTTTATTTTTTAAATAGGCTCATTTTACACTCTCAGAAATAAAGGTACATGTGCTGTCACTGGGGTGGTACCTTTTCAAAAGGTACACATTTGTATCTAAAAGGTCCATGTTAATACCTCAAGGTTACATATTAGTACCTAAAAAGTACAAAAGTGTTCTTCTTAAAATTTGTAGGTACTAATATATACTTTTGAGATACCAATATGGACCCTCCAATGTGTATCTTTTGAAAAAGTACCACCCCAGTGACAGCTCAATTCCCTTAGAGTTTTACCATGTTTGAATCCATTCAGATGATCTCTGGTAGCACTTATAGCTTAGCTTAAATTATTTTAGTTTAAGTCATTGAATCTGATGATATTTTTAGCATCTCACTCAAAAAATAGAGTTTAGATTTTTTTTCTTATTCTGGCCTAATAAGCAAGGGACTTTGCCATACTATGGTACAGCAGCAAAGTTTTTGTGATTATTACGCCAGAATGAAAGCATAGTTCCTAGCTATATTTGCCTTGAAAATGGCAACTTTTAATTTTTTCACAATCTTAGTAGACGAGTCAATCTTTAAATAGGAAAAAGGTTCAAAATATTTGGTCATTTATGAGTTAAATAATAATGGTCTAATCCAGTTCAATGATTTATGCTAAGCTAAGCTAAAAGTGCTCCCGCCAGACCAGGAGACCAACTGAAAGAATCAAAAACTTTTAATATAACTTTTTTTGTCCACCTTCAGTAAAGATAAAAAAAAACTCTGCGATTCTCTAATTAATGGTTCAAGATTAATATTTTAATAGGTAGTTCAATAATAGTTCCACAAGAACCACTAATTTGAAATTTGGCATATAATAGTAATTGTAAATATCATGCTTTCAAGTATCCCAAAACATTACATTTATAAATAAAAGTCAAAGATTCACTTTATACTTGCATATAAAAGGACCACGGTTATTTTAAAGGAACACTCCACTTTTTAAATTATTTATTTATTTATTTATTTATTTTTTATTTTATTTTTTTTTTCGAAAATAGTCTTTTACAACCCCCCTAGAGTTAAATCAATTAGTTTTACCTTTTTTTTAAAAAAAATCGATTTATCTGATCTCTGGGTCTTGAAGGAACAGTTTTAGCTTAGCTTAGCATAAATCATTGAATCGGATTAGACCATTAGCATTTTGGTCAAAATATTACATATTAAATATTAAATATATTATACTCTCATTCTGGTGTAATTATCAAGGAACTGAGACAGCTAGAAAATAGCAACTTTTCAATTTTCCTCAGTTTTAATACATTATGTAACTATATTATCAGAAAAAATGTTAAGTAAATAAATAAATAAATAGTTTTTTTTTTTTTTTTTTAATAGGCTCATTTTACCACTCCCTTAGAGTTTTACCATGTTTGAATCCATTCAGATGATCTCTGGTAGCACTTTTAGCTTAAAGTAGCTTAGTTTATCTTAGCTTAAGTCATTGAATCTGATGAGATCTTTAGCATCTTACTCAAAAAAGCCGTAGAGTTTTGATATTCTTTTCATTTTGGCCTAATAAGCAAGGAAGTTTGCTGCCATACCATAGTACAACAGGAAAGTTTTTTGATTAGTACGCCAGAATGAAAATATAGTTCCTAGCTATGTTGACCTAAAAAATAGCAACTTTAAATTTTTTCAAAGTCTTAGTAGACGATAAAATTACAGAAGAGTCAAGCTTTAAGTAGGAAAATTAGTGAAATGCTAACGGTTTAATCCAATTCATTTATTTATGCTAAGCTACGCTAAAAGTGCTCCCGCCAGACCAGGAGACCAACTGAAAGAAACAAATGCAACTTTTAATACAACTTTTTTTCTCCACCTTTAGTAAAGATTTAAAAAAAAAACTGTGATTCACTAATTAATGGTTTGAGATTAATATTTTAATAGGTAGTTCATTAACAGTTCCACAAGAGCCACTAAAGAAATCTCTGGGTCTTGCTGGAACAGTTTTAGCTTAGCTTAGCATAAATCATTGAATCAGATTAGACCATTAGCATTTTGGTCAAAATATTAAAAGTAAATGTTGCTATTTTCTAGGTCAATACAGCTAAGAGTCATACTCTCATTCTGGTGTAATAATCAAGGAACTGAGAGAGCTAGTTTTAATACATGGTGTAATGATAAATAAAAAAAAAAAATAATAAAAAAAAAATAAAAAAATAAATAAATAAATAAATAAATACATTAATTAATTAAATAAGTGTAGCATATGCATCTAAAAAAAGAAGAAGCATATATTCTTAAATGAGATTAAAAAAAAGAGTGAGATGCTAATGGTCTAATCCAATTCAATGATCTATGCTAAGCTAAGTTAAGCTAAAAGTGTTTCCGCCAGACCTGGAGATCTGCTAAATGGATAAAAAAAAAAAAAGACAAAACTCAAAATTTTAACTCTAGATGACTTGTAAAACTAGCCAATTGCAAAATAATAATAATAATAATAATAATAATAATAATAATAATAATAATAATAATAATAATAATAATAATAATAATAATAATAATAAACACTAGCTGTGGTCAGTAAACTTGTCAGCATATATATCTTTTTAGATATTTTTCAAAATCATTTTACTCATTTTTTTTATTCACATGACATTCAAATCACAAAGAAGCTGTCATGTGTATAATGATTTCTTTAATGTCCCATAGAAGTTGATTGTTGGTCTCTGAAGGGCTAATTAGCTTGTGATGGACATTTTCAGGCTGGCAGCATTTGAACTACAAATAAAAGGAAGGGAACCGCCGGGGGCCTGTTGAGTATGTTTAATATACTTTTCCCAGCAGTCCACTTTAGGTGTCAATCAGGGAGGGACGGGTCGACCTGCAAATCAGCCTGTTTACCTGCAATTTACACCAGAGGGGATAGGCTCGCAAAAGTCCCCATGCATGTTTGACTGATACTCGTTTTTTATTAATCTTAGCTAAAGGGATCGCTCGCCTAAAAATGTGTCATTTACTCACCCTTTACTTATTTAAATCCTTTATGAATTTCTTTATTTTGCGTAACATAAAAGAAGATATTTAGAAAAATATTGTAAACCTGTAACTTTTCACTTCTATAGTATGTGCATTTCTTACTATGAAAGTCAATGGTTACAGGTGTCCAGCTCTCTTCAAAAGATCTTATTTTGTGTTGAACAGAAGAAAGAAACTCATAAAGGTTTGCAAGAGTAAATATTGAGTTTTATTCATTTAAAGATATTTATAAAAATGTTTGAAACCTGTAACCATTCACTTCCATACAATTTGTTTTGTTTTTTTTTTACTATGGAAGTCAATGGTTACTCAGCTTTTTTCAGAATATCTTCTTTTAATATTAAATATAAAAAATATGAAATATTATTATTTTAAATTTTTATTTTTTTGGGGTGAACTGTCCCTTTAAGGAGGTTTTCTGATTCTCAGTGTGAATCAGCCTCTGGTTATATTGAAAAACAAAAATGTTACATAATGAGAGGAAAGAATGAACCTAAAGGGATAGTTTACCCAAAAATGTGTCATTTACTCACCCTTTACTCATTGAAAACCTTTATGAATTTCTTTATTTTGCAAAACATAAAATAAGATATTATGAAAAAAGGCAGAAACCTGTAACCATTGACTTCTATAGTGTTTGTTTTTCTTACTATGGAAGTCAATGGTTACAGGTTTCCAGCTCTTTTCAAAAGACCTTTTTTTTGTGTTGAACAGAAGAAAGAGTAAATATTGATGTTTTTTTCATTTAAGAGAAGATATTTAGAAAAATGTTGGAAACCTGTAACCATTGACTTCTATACTATTTGTTTTTTCTACCATGGAAGTCAATGGTTACTTAGCTTTTTTCAGAATATCTTTTTTTAATAAGTAAATAAGTATTTTTTTTTTTATTTTTGGGGTGAACAAACCCTTTAAGGAGGTTTTCTGATTGTCAGTGTGAATCAGCCTCTGGTATATTGAAAAACAAAAATGTTACATAATGAAAGAAAAGAATAAGCCTAAATGAATCACACGCCCAAAAATTAGTCATTTACTCACCCTTTACTCATTTAAAAATTTTATGAATTTCTTGATTTTGATAAACATAAAATAAGATATTTAGAAAAGTGTTGGAAACCTGTAACCATCGACTTCCATGCTATTTTTTCCTACTATAGATGTCAATGGTTACTCACCTTTTTCAGAATATCTTTTTTTAATAAGTAAATATTGAGTATTTTTTTATTTTTTGGGGTGAACAAACCCTTTCAAAAGGTTTTCTGATTCTCAGTGTGAATCAGCCTCTGGTTATATTGAAAAATAAAAATGTTACATAATGAAAGGAAAGAATGAACCTAAAGGGATAGTTTACCCAAAAACGTGTAATTTACTCACCCTCTACTCATTTAAAACTTCTTTGAATTTCTTTATTTTGCAAAACATGAAATAAGATATTTAGAAAAATGTTGGAAACCTGTAACCATTGACTTCTATAGTATGTGTTTTTCTTACTATGGAAGTCAATGGTTACAGGTTTCCAGCTCTCCTTAAAATATCATATTTTGTGTTGAACAGAAGAAAGAAACTCATAAAGGTTTGAAAGAGTAAATATTGAGCTTTATTTCTGTCATTTAAAAGAAGATATTTAGAAAAATGTTGGAAACCTGTAACCATTGACTTCTATAGTATGTTTTTCTTACTATGGAAGTCAATGGTTACAGGTGTCCAGCTCTCTTCAAAAGATCTTATTTTGTGTTGAACAGAAAAAAGAAACTCATAAAGGTTTGGAAGAGTAAATATTGAGTTTTATTCATTTAAAAGAAGAAGATATTTATAAAAATGTTGGAAACCTGTAACCATTAACCATTCCAAACTATTTGTTTTTTCTACTATGGAGGTCAATGTTTACTCAGATTTTTTCAGAATATCTTTTTTTAATTAGTGAATATTGTGTTTTTCTTTTTTTTTTTTGGGGGGGGGGGGGGGGGGTGGTTCTGTTTCTCAATGTGAATCAGCCTCTGGTTATATTGAAAAACAAAAACTTTACATAATGAAAGAAAAAAAATTAACCTAAAGGGATAGCTTACCCAAAAATGAAAACTATGTCGTCACAGTATTTACACATCCTTTTCTCAATTCTTCTTTAAAAAGGAAAAAAGAAGATATTTCGAAAAACGTTGGAAACCTGTAACAATTTACTTCCTAAGTGTTTGTTTTTTTCTACTATGGAACTCAATGGTTACTCAGCTTTCTTCAGAATATCTTCTTTTGTGTTCAACAGAAGAAAGAAACTCCTAAAGGTTTGGAACCACTGGAGGGAGAGTAAATATTGAGTAAATATTCATTTTTGAGTGAACTATCCTTTTGAGGAGGTTTTCTGCTTCTCAATGTGAATCAGCCTCTGGTATATTGAAAAACAAAAACATTACATAATGAAAGGAAAGAATGAAGCTGAAAGGATAGTTCACCCAAAAAAAGAAAAAGATGTCATTACTCACCCTTTACTCATTTCAAACCTTTATGAGCTTCTTTCTTCAATTAAAAAAAAAAAGATGTTTTGAAAAATGTTGGAAACCTGTAACTATTGACTTCCATAGTATTTGTTCTTCCTAATATAAAAGTCATCGTTTACTCAGATTTCTTCAGAATATATTTTTTTGTAAACGGAATTCATAAAGGTTTGGAACCACTTGAGGGAGAGTAAATATTGAGTAAATGTTAATTTCTTGGGTGAACTATCCCTTTAAGGTGGTTTTCTGTTTCTCAATGTAAATCAGCCTCTGGTTATATTGAAAAACAAAAACCTTACATAATGAAAGAAAATAATGAACCTAAAGGGATAGCTTACCCAAAAATGAAAACTATGTCATGACAGTATTTACACATCCTTTTCTCAATTCTTCTTTAAAAAGAAAAAAAGAAGATATTTCGAAAAATGTTGGAAACTTGTAACAATTTACTTCCTAAGTATTTGTATTTCACCACGCTCATATGTGCACCCATAGGCGTTCTGGTCTAAAAAAGGAGGTGTGTTGAGGCGCATTGCTGGCGCGTTGCTATTTTAAGAAACTAGAATAGACTGTTTAATAGACCAGCTAAGAGGAGGTCTAAAGTCCAGCGCAGAGCGCGTTAGTTGTGCATCTCGCTTAAACATTTCTTAATACACACAGGATGTAGAGCAATACGCAAATATCTTTACAAATGAAAAGAAATAAAGGATTAAAATATTACAAAAATTATTATTTTCTACATAAATATAAAAACCCCTGCCTTCATGCCTTCTTCATCTCGGGGGGCTTTTTCAGTTTAATCATGATAAATTGCTTTTGTATAATGTTATTATTATTAGCAGTATTATTTATTATATGCATATTTATATTTGTTTAATTAAAAACAAGCTTAGATTTGCCCACCTGTCAGCTTTTAGACCGTATGGGGCACAGCATGTGTGTTTGGATTTAACTCAGTTTTTTGACCACACTTCATTATTTTTGTTCATTTATTTGTTTGCTGGAAATTAGAACTGAATTTAGAAATAGTTTTGAAACAAATCTTTGAGCTTAACAAACAAAATTAATTATGTATAAGCTAATGGATGTCTGTGCGTACAACACGTTTCCTTATCCACGAGAGTGAAAGTGAAAGTAAAGAATGAGGAGGCTCATCTCTCATCTCTCATTCTCGTGCTGTAGATGCTCTGTTTAACTGTTTTCTCGCAAGTGAAGCGTTCAGTTTTTCCACTTCCAAAGTCCGCCATGTAAATAACAAATGCGCTATGGTGCGACGCAACTGACTCTTAAAGGGAATGTGAGATGAGACTCTGATTGGTTTATTCTCCAAACACACCTATAACTCATTAAGAGAATAAGCTCAACCCTGTTAGACCATGTGCCGCGGCGCAAAGTGGAATTTCCCGTCCTTAAAATAGCAAAAGTGGATTCTGACACACCTTTAATGCTTTTGCGCTTTGCGCTTAGATCGCTGAAATAGGGCCCATAAATGTTTGGAACCACTTGAGGGAGAGTAAATATTGGGTAAATTTTCATTTTTTGGGTGAACTATCCGTTTAAGGAGGTGTTCTGCTTCTTATTGTGAATCGCCTTCTGGTATATTGACAAACAAAATGTTACATAATGAAAGGAAAGAATGAAGAGGGATAAATTACCCAAAAAGTTAAATTCTGTCATCGTTTACTTACCCTTTACTCATTTCAAACCTTTACAAGTTTCTTTCTTCGATTAAAAAAAAGATGTTTTGAAAAATGTTGGAAACCGGTAACCATTGACTTCCATAGTATTTGTTCTTCCTAATATGGAAGTCATCGTTTACTCAGATTTCTTCAGAATATCTTTTTTTTGCGAACGGAATTCATAAAGGTTTGGAACCTCTTGAGGGAGAGTAAATATTGAGTAAATGTAATTTTTTTGGGGTGAACTATCTCTTTAAGGATATTTTCTTTTTCTCAATGTGAATCAGCCTCTGGTCATGTTGGAAAAAAAAAACACATTACATAATGTAGGAAACGAATTATATTAATTTACTCACCCTTTATTAATTTCAAACCTTTACAAGTTTCTTTTTTTCTGTTAAACAAAAAAGAAGATATTTTGAAAAATGTTTGAAACCTGTAACTATTGACATCCATAGTTTTTGTTTTCCCTACTATGGAATTTAATGGTTACCGCACTATTGGTATGGCATAATGGTATCCGCAATAGTCAGATCACAGGATTTGATTATTTATGAAAGGATAAAGATATTATTAAATATTGTTGTATACAATTATTTATACATTGATAACCATGCTATTTTATGTTTGATTGTTTAATTTCCAAATTTCAATACTGTTAGACTCCCAAGAAAACTTTTATTTTTGCTCTAATTATCTCAATGCTTACAATTGATTTTATTTTTTTGCAGAAGCGCAGCATAGAAAAAGACTTGATCACCCCAGTCGATCTAATTAATGAAATCTTTCCAAATTCAAAGCGCTATTCAAATCATCTGATGAAAATAGATTCATATTGCAATGCAGCAAAACAAAATATCGCAATGTCAGATTTTTCCAATATCGTGCAGCCCTATTACTCAGCATTCTTCAGAATATCTTCTTTTGTGTTCAGCAGAAGAAAGAAACTCATTCAGGTTTGGAACCACTTGAAGGAGAGTAAATATTAAGTAGATTTTGTGTGAACTATCCCTTTAAGGAGGTTTTCTGTTTCTCAATGCGAATCAGCCCCTGGGTTGGGATCAGTAAATGTGCCACCCTTCTCTGTCTGTTAAAAGAGACAGATGTAAAGAGCGTGAAGCTCACATCACCAGCCATAGGAACTACAATGAGAAAGACAAAGTTAAAAGTGCTGCTATACTTCAGTAACCTCTAACTAGCTCTGGTCTGTCAGTCAAATTCAACACGTATAATTACAGACAGATGCTGAGGTGCCGCTGCGGCCTGTTTTATAATTAATCAATAGCTGATGTGCATTTCAATTTGGTGGGTTCTTTGTAGGGCTTCAAATTAGTACATGTTCACTGAATTAAACTCTATAATGGGTAAATCTATGTGGGAAAAGAAGTACGTGTAATTGCATTGAATGCGTATTGGTTGGGTATGTGTAAAAATTAAATTAACTAGGCAGGTTAGGGTATTTAGGCAAGTTATTGTATAACGATGGTTCTGTAAACAATCTGAAAAAATATAGATTAAGGGGCTAATAATTTTGACCTTAAAATGGCTTTTTAAAAATTCAAAACTGCTTTTATTCTAGCTGAAATAAAACAAAGAAGACTTTCTCCAAAAGACAAAATATTATCAGACATACTGTGAAAATTTCCTTGCTCTGTTAAATATCTTTTTGGCAATATTTAAAAAAAGAAAACAAATTCAAAGCGGGGCTAATAATTCTGACTTCAACTGTATATATTTCATGATTTAGCCATAAATTGTAAGGTTCACATAGATTTAAATAGTAATAATAATAATAAAAATAATAATAATAATAATAATAATAATAACTATAATAATAATAATAATAAAATAGTTTAATGTCTTGTTTAATCTGAGATATTCTTGAGAAGACAACAGTAAAATACTTAACTATGTTAACTTTTATAAGTGATTTTATTTGTGGATATTGTCATATATATATTAATTTTTGAAAATAATGCATATTATGTATTTAATAATCTTAATATTTAATATTGACAAAGAAAATGGACCAAACATTTAATAGTATTTTTTTTTTATAAAATTATTATTATTATTTTTATCATTTAATAATTGGGGAAACGTTATTAGACAGAGCAGGAAATGTTTGTGATACACAAATTCTAGTAGTATTGAATTGTACAATCTGTATTAATGTGATTAACACTTAAGAAGTGTTAACTAACGAATTGAGTGTACGCTGGGCACTAACAATAGTGTTAATTTAACTCTGGATATTGTTGAAATTAACTTTGAATTGAATTGAATTAACACTGTCTGATTTACTGTGTGTAATTGTAAATAATACAGTAATAAAGAGATAAATTACCCCCCCCCCACACACACACACACACACACAATACAATGCATTAAATGTACACTTCAAACTGCTTTGTGTAAAATAATTTAAATAAGAAAGAAAATACATAAGCAAGTAAGAAAATATAAGTAAATAAGTAAGTAATTAAACTAGTTAAATAAGGTGAGTAAATAAATAATAGATAAAAAAAATAAGCAAGGAAATGAGTAAGGAAATAAATAAATAGTAAATAGGTGAGTAGATAAGTAAATGAGTAGATAAGTAAATAAGTAAATGAGTTGATAAGTAAATAAGTAAATGAGTAGATAAGTAAATAAGTAAATGAGTAGATAAGTAAATAAGTAAATGAGTAGATAAGTAAATAAGTAAATGAGTAGATAAGTAAATAAGTAAATGAGTTGATAAGTAAATAAGTAAATGAGTAGATAAGTAAATAAGTAAATGAGTTGATAAGTAAATAAGTAAATGAGTAGATAAGTAAATAAGTAAATGAGTAGATAAGTAAACAAGTAAATGAGTAGATAAGTAAATAAGTAAATGAGTAGATAAGTAAATAAGTAAATGAGTTGATAAGTAAATAAGTAAATGAGTAGATAAGTAAACAAGTAAATGAGTAGATAAGTAAACAAGTAAATGAGTAGATAAGTAAATAAGTAAATGAGTAGATAAGTAAATAAGTAAATGAGTTGATAAGTAAATAAGTAAATGAGTAGATAAGTAAATAAGTAAATGAGTAGATAAGTAAATAAGTAAATGAGTAGATAAGTAAACAAGTAAATGAGTAGATAAGTAAATAAGTAAATGAGTAGATAAGTAAACAAGTAAATGAGTAGATAAGTAAATAAGTAAATGAGTAGATAAGTAAATAAGTAAATGAGTTGATAAGTAAATAAGTAAATGAGTAGATAAGTAAACAAGTAAATGAGTAGATAAGTAAACAAGTAAATGAGTAGATAAGTAAATAAGTAAATGAGTAGATAAGTAAACAAGTAAATGAGTAGATAAGTAAACAAGTAAATGAGTTGATAAGTAAATAAGTAAATGAGTAGATAAGTAAACAAGTAAATGAGTAGGTAAGTAAATAAGTAAATGAGTAGATAAGTAAATAAGTAAATGAGTAGATAAGTAAATAAGTAAATGAGTAGATAAGTAAATAAGTAAATGAGTTGATAAGTAAATAAGTAAATGAGTAGATAAGTAAACAAGTAAATGAGTAGATAAGTAAATAAGTAAATGAGTTGATAAGTAAATAAGTAAATGAGTAGATAAGTAAACAAGTAAATGAGTAGATAAGTAAATAAGTAAATGAGTAGATAAGTAAATAAGTAAATGAGTTGATAAGTAAATAAGTAAATGAGTAGATAAGTAAACAAGTAAATGAGTAGGTAAGTAAATAAGTAAATGAGTAGATAAGTAAATAAGTAAATGAGTAGATAAGTAAATAAGTAAATGAGTAGATAAGTAAATAAGTAAATGAGTTGATAAGTAAATAAGTAAATGAGTTGATAAGTAAATAAGTAAATGAGTAGATAAGTAAATAAGTAAATGAGTAGATAAGTAAATAAGTAAATGAGTAGATAAGTAAATAAGTAAATGAGTAGATAAGTAAACAAGTAAATGAGTAGATAAGTAAATAAGTAAATGAGTAGATAAGTAAATAAGTAAATGAGTAGATAAGTAAATAAGTAAATGAGTAGATAAGTAAATAAGTAAATGAGTAGATAAGTAAATAAGTAAATGAGTTGATAAGTAAATAAGTAAATAAGTTGATAAGTAAATAAGTAAATGAGTGAGTAAATATAAGTATATAAGTAAATGAGTGAGTAAATAAGTGAATGAGTTAGTAAATAAGTAAAAAAGCGAGTAAATAATGTAAGTAAATAATTAGGTAAATAAGTAAATAAGTAGGTGAGTAAATAAATAAGTAAATAGGTGAGTAGTTAATTAAAAAAGTTAGTAAATAAGTGAGCAAATATGTAAGTAAATAAGCAAATAAGTAAATAAGTGAGTAAATAATTAAATAAGTGAGTAAAAGTAAATGTGTTAGTAAATAAGTAAGTAAATGTGTAAATAAATAAGTCAATAAGTGAGTAAATAAGTAAATATGTTAGTAGATAAGCAAGTAAATAAGTAAATAAGTTAGTAAATAAGTGAGCAAACATGTAAGTAAATAGGTAAATGAGTGAGTAAATATGTACATAAATAAGTTAAAAAGTAAGTAAATAAGTAAGTAAATAAGTAAATGAGTAAATATGTAAATATATAAGTAAATAAGTGAATAAATAAGTTAATAAACAAGCCAATAAGTAAATAAATAAATAAATACGTAAGTAAATAAGTGAATGAGTGAGTAAATAAGTAAATGAGTGAGCAGATAAGTAAATACTGTAAGTAAATGAGTGAGTAGATAAGTAATTAAATAAGTTAGTAAATAAGTAAAAAAGTGAGTAAATAATGTAAGTAAATAATTAGGTAAATAAGTAGGTAAGTAAATAAGTAAATAAATAAGTAAATAGGTGAGTAGATAATTAATTAAGTAGATAAGTAAATAAGTTAGTAAATAAGTAAAAAAGCGAGTAAATAATGTAAGTAAATAATTAGGTAAATAAGTAAATATGTTAGATAAGCAAGTAAATAAGTAAATATGTAAGTAAATAAGTGTAAATATGTTAGTAGATAAGAGATTAAATAAGTTAGTAAATAAGTGAGCAAACATGTAAGTAAATAGGTAAATGAGTGAGTAAATATGTACATAAATAAGTTTAAAAGTAAGTAAATAGAAAGTAAATAAGTAAATGAGTAAATATGTAAATATATAAGTAAATAAGTGAATAAATATGTAAATAAACAAGCAATAGTTAAATAAATAAATAAGTTAGTAAATAAGTAAGTAAATATGTAAATATGTTAGTAGATAAGCAAGTAAATAAGTGAATATGTTAGTACATAAGTGTAAATATGTAAGTAGATAAGCAAGTAAATAAGTAAATAAGTTAGTAAATGAGCAAATAAGTGAGCAAACATGTAAGTAAATAAGTAAATGAGTGAGTACATATGTAAATAATAATTTAAAAAAGTGAGTAAATAGAAAGTAAATAAGTAAATGAGTAAATATGTAAATATATAAGTAAATATGTGAATAAATATGTAAATAAACAAGCAATAAGTAAATAAATAAATAAATATGTAAGTAAATAAGTAAATAATGTAAGTAAATAATTAGGTAAATAAGTAAATAAGTAGGTGAGTAAATAAATAAGTAAATATGTGAGTAGATAATTAAATAAATTAGTAAATAATTGAGCAAATATGTAAGTAAATAAGCAAAAAAGTAAATAAGTGAGTAAATAAGCAAATAAGTTAGTAAATAAGTTAGTAAAATTAAAGGTGTAAATAAATAAGTCAAGAAGTGAGTAAATAAGTAAATATGTTAGTAGATAAGCAAGCAAATAAGTGAATATGTTAGTAGATAAGTGTAAATATGTAAGTATATAAGCAAGTAAATAAGTAAATAATTTAGAAAATGAGCAAATAAGTGAGCAAACATGTAAGTAAATAAGTAAATGAGTGAGTAAATATGTACATAAATAAGTTAAAAAGTGAGTGAATAGAAAGTAAATAAGTAAATATATAAATATATAAGTAAATAAGTGAATAAATATGTAAATAAACAAGCAATAAGTAAATAAATAAATATGTAAGTAAATAAGTGAGTAAATATGTAAATATTTAAGTAGATAAGCAAGTAAATAAGTGAATATGTTAGTAAATGAGCAAATAAGTGAGCAAACATGTAAGTAAAAAAGTAAATGAGTGAGTACATATGTAAATAAATAAGTTAAAAAAGTGAGTAAATAGAAAGTAAATAAATAAATTAGTAAATATGTAAATATATAAGTAAATAAGTGAATAAATATGTAAATAAACAAGCTAATAAGTAAATAAATAAATAAATATGTAAGTAAATAAGTGAGTAAATAAGTAAATATGTTAGTAGATAAGTGTAAATATGTTAGTAGATAAGCAAGTAAATAAGTAAACAATTAAGTAAATAAAAAAATAAATAAGTAAATAAGAAAGTCTATAAGTTAGTAAATAGGGGAGTAAATAAGTAAATGAGTGACTAAATATGTAAACAAATAGGTTAATAAGTGAGTAAATATGTAAGTAAATAAACAAATAAGTAAATAAGTAAGTAAATAGGAAAGTAAATAAGTAACTAAGTGAGTAAATATGTAAGTAAATGATTGAGTAAATATGTAAATATATTAGTAAATAGCTAAGCAGTAAATAATTAAATATGTGAGTAGATAAGTAA
>LR812534.1:6696327-6873827 GCA_903798195.1 Danio kyathit
GGACACCTTCGGGGGGTGCCCAAGGGCTGCGTGGGTCAGTTCCGGGTCCTCCTGGGTGCCCCCCAAGTGCCTATTGGTCCCCCTGACTGCCATTTTGTCCGCAAAGTGCCTATATGTCCCCCTGAATGCCTATTGGTCCCCCCCCCCCGTCTTCCTCCTCGTCCGCAGGGTGGCCTATTGATCCCCCTGAGTGCCTATTCATCACCCTCCTCTTCCTCATCGTCCGCTGAGTGCCTATTGATCCCCCTGACTGCCTAATCTTCCTCGTCGTCTTCCTCATTGTCCGCAGGGTGCCTATTGATCCCCCTGACTGCCTATTCATCACCCTCCTCTTCCTCATTGTCCACTGAGTGCCTATTGATCCCCCTGACTGCCTATTCATCACCCTCCTCTTCCTCATTGTCCACTGAGTGCCTATTGATCCCCCTGACTGCCTATTCATCACCCTCCTCTTCCTCATTGTCCACTGAGTGCCTATTGATCCTCCTGACTGCCTATTGTCCACAAAGTGCCCTTTTGTCCCCCTGACTGCCTATTCTTCGTCGTCGTCTTCCTCATTGTCCGCAGGGTGCCTAAGGATCCCCCTGACTGCCTATTGTCCACAAAGTGCCCGTTGATCCCCCAGACTGCCTGTTTTTCACCCTCATCTTCCTCATTGTCCGCAGAGTGCCTTTGATCACCCTAAACACCTATTCTTCATCATCGTGCACAAAGTGACCGTCGGGCCCCGGGGACTGCCTGGACATGCCCGCCAGGCTGCCGAACACTCGTTTTTGGTCACAGGGACAAGTGTTCCCAAAATGGCTTGGAAAGGCCGCAGGAGTCTTTTCGGTCCCCACAGAGTAGCGAAACCTCAAGTCCGGGGCCGAACGGTCCCCTAGGGGCCAAACGGCTGAGCGTCCCACGTTCAACTTATCCCATTCATTTTCACAGGTGTTTTCGTGGACAGCGCCCGATTGGCCCCAAACTGACATATATGTTGCGTCACGGGGCCCCGGGGGAAGCCCCAGAGTTCCGCGGTCGCTGTGGCTCATTTGCCCCAAAAAAGCCCCCCATGACCGCGAACCACCTATGGAGTTTCCATTGAATAAGTTGAAGGTGGGACAAGGCCGTACAGGGGGGTCAAAAGGTCGCAGGACCCCCAACTTTGGCACAGAGTACCGCCGCCAGCCCCACAGCCAGGTCCCCAAGTTCCGCGGCCCTAGCTGCTTCCTGAGCCTTTTAGGCCTGGCCAAAGGAACCACCCTCATAGGCCTCCTCCCATAGAGCTCCCATAGAGCTCTATGTGAGAGAGAGGGCCGTACGAAGAGCTCAGAAAATGGTCCGGAGCGTCCCCCGAGCTAGCCCTCTCGGTAGGCGACCGAGGGCTTTGTGACGCAACTCTGTGCCAAATCTGGGGTCCCTCGGGCCCTCGGTGGCCGAACGGGGGCCGCTGACACGTGTAACTTATCCCATGTGTTTTAATAGGTGGTTCGTGGACGCCCCGCCAAACGGCCCCCGGGGTCCCAAACGCCTCCGAAATGAAATGGGCTGACCGGCAGGGGCCCCTCAAACGATCCGCAAAGTTTGGGGCCCGCAGGTGCTTTGCAAGTGCTTAATTGGCTGAGCGGGGGATGGGCGGATCAGATAATTTTCTCTGAATATTTCTTCTGATTTTTTTTCAAGTACTTGCCCTGTGCCGAGGGGTACGGGATTGGAATAGGGCGTGCAGGGGGCCGTGACGAGACCGTAGTCGAAGCCCCCGCTGTTTTGCGCCAAAATAAAAGTCCCTTTGACCGCTCAAACAAGAAGGTCCCACGGGCAGCTTATTTGACGGGGCACATGTAGGCTGTCCGTGGACAGTGCTTTTTTAGGCCACAGAAGCCATTTGCTGACCTCTGACCTGGCATACACTGCTGGACGGGCATTCCTGACCCCTCCGAACTACCGAATGTACCCCAAACCTTTGAGGGTGCAAAGTTCACCTCAAACACACAAAGTCATTCGAGAGACAGTCTTGCAGTGCATAGGTGAAAGAGGCCTGCGTGAGAGATTTGGTCTGCGGAGCCAATTAAGGGTTGCGTTCGAGGGAGGCGCTTGTGCTCTCAGTATGGTGTTCGGGGGGCCCCTAGGCTGCCAGCAGGCCGAGTTTGGAGCCCCTCGGACCCCCAGAGGCCCATCAGGGGCCCCTGACACGTGTAACTTATTCCATTCATTTGGTAGGTGTTTCGTGGACAGCGCCCGATTTGCCCCAATCTGACATATATGTTGCGTCACGGGCCCCCGATGCAAGGCCCCGAGTTCCGCGGTCGCACCGGCTAATTTGCCTCAAAAAAGCCCCCCATGACCGCGAACCACCTATGGAGTTTCCATTGAAATAAGTTGCACGTGGGACGTTGGCTCCCGAGAGGTCAAAAGGTCAGAGGGCCCCGAAATTTGGCATGGGGGTCGTACAGGGGTCCCTGACACGAGACCCAGCGTGTCGGGCCGCAGAGGTCTTCTATGTAAATGGGAGCGCTGACAGTGCCCGATCGGCCCCGAACTGACATATATGTTGCGTCACGGGCCCCTGATGCAAGCCCCCGAGTTCCGCGATCGCACAGGCAAATTTGCTCAAAAAAGCCCCCCATGACCGCGAACCACCTATGGAGTTTCCACTGAATAAGTTGCACGTGGGATTTTGGCCCGCGAGAGGTCAAAAGGTCAGAGGGCCCCACAATTCAGTGTGGTGGTCGTGCAGGGGCCCCCGACGTGACACCTCGAAATTCAGGGCCTCGGACGGTTCCGTGTATGGTTTATAGCGTGCCAAAAAAATTCACCTCAAAAACACACAAAGTGCTTCAAGACAGTCTTGGAGTCTATGTGCGCAAGAGGCCTGAGTGAGAAACTTGGACTGTGGAGCCAATTAAGAGTTGCGTTCGAGTGAGGCGCTTGTGCTCTCAGTATGGTGTTCGGGGGCCCCTAGGGTCCCAGCAGGCCAAGTTTGGAGCCCCTCGGACCCCCAGGGGCCGATCAGGGGCCCCTGACACGTGTAACTTATTCCATTCATTTTGTAGGTGTTTCGTGGACAGCGCCCGATCGGCCCCAAACTGACATATATGTTGCGTCACGGGCCCCCGATGCAAGCCCCCGAGTTCCGCGGCCGCAACGGCTATTTTGCTCAAAAAAGCCCCCCATGACCGCGAACCACCTATGGAGTTTCCATTGAAATAAGTTGCACGTGGGACGTTGGCTCCCGAGAGGTCAAAAGGTCAGAGGGCCCCGAAATTCGGCACGGGGGTCGTAGGGGGGCCCCTGACACCAGACCCAGAGTGTCGGGTCGCAGATGGCTTCTGAGTAAATGGGAGCGATGTCGTTGCCCGATCGGCCCCAAACTGACATATATGTTGCGTCACGGGCCCCCGATGCAAGCCGCCGAGTTCCGCGGTCGCACTGGCTAATTTGCTCAAAAAAGCCCCCCATGACCGCGAACCACCTATGGAATTTAAGTTGCACGAGGGACGTTGGCTCCCGAGAGGTCAAAAGGTCAGAGGGCCCCGAAAGTCGGCGTGGGGGTCGCACAGGGGCCCCTGACACGAGACCCAGAGTGTCGGGCCGCAGATGGCTTCCGTGTACGTTTTTCGACTCGAAAAAAAACGACGGTTCGTTGACATGGCCCGATCGGCCCCGAACCGACATATACGTTGCGTCACGGGGCCCCGGGGCCGCCTCCCGAGTTCCGCGGTCGTACTGGCTAATTTGCCCCAAAAAACCCCCCCATGACCGCGAACCACCTATGGAGTTTCCATTGAAATAAGTTGCACGTGGGACGTTGGCTCCCGAGAGGTCAAAAGGTCAGAGGGCCCCAGAATTCAGCGCGGTGGTCGTGCAGGGGCCCCCGACGTGACACCTCAAATTTCAGGGCCCCAGACGGTTCCGTGTACGGTTTATAGCGTCCCAAAAAAATTCACCTCAAACACACAAAGTGCTTCAAGACAGTCTAGGAGTGTATGTGCGCAAGAGACCTGAGTGAGAAATTTGGGCTGCAGAGCCAATTAAGAGTTGCGTTGGAGTGAGGCGCTTGTGCTCTCGGTATGGTGTTCGGGGGCCCCTAGGCTGCCAGCAGCCCGAGTTTGGAGCCCCTCGGGCCCCCGGGCGCTGATCCGGGGCCCATGACAGGTGTAACCTATCCCATTCGTTTTAATAGGCGGTTCGTGGACACCCCGCGGAATGGCCCCCGTGGTCCCAAACGGCTCCGAATTGAAATGGACTGACCGGCAGGGGTCCCTCAAACCATCCGCAAAGTTTGGGGCCCGCAGGTTCCTTCGCAAGTGCTTAATTGGCTGAGCGGGGGATGGCGGATCGGTTAATTTTCTCTGAATATTCTTTCTGATTTTTTTTCAAGCACTTGCCCTGTGCCGAGGGGTACGGGATTGGAAATAGGGCGTGCAGGGGGCCGTGACGAGACTGTAGTCGAAAGCCCCAGCGGTTTTGCGCCAAAATAAAGGTCCCTTTGACCGCTCAAACAAGAAGGTCCCACGGGCAGCTTATTTGACGGGGCCCATGTAGGCTGTCCGTGGACAGTGCTTTTTTAGGCCAGAGAAGCCATTTGGTGACCTCTGACTTGGCAGACACTGCTGGACGGGCATTCCTGACCGCTCCGAACTACCGAATGTACCCCAAACCTTTGAGGGTGCAAAGTTCACCTCAAACACACAAAGTCATTCGAGAGACAGTCTTGCAGAGCATAGGTGAAAGAGGCCTGCGTGAGAGATTTGGTCTGCGGTGCCAATTAAGAGTTGCGTTCGAGCGAGGGGCTTGTGCTCTCAGTATGGTGTTCGGGGGCCTCTGGGCTGCCAGCAGGCCAAGTTTGGAGCCCCTCGGGCCCCCGGGGGTCGATCAGGGGCCCCTGACACGTGTAACTTATTCCATTCATTTGGTAGGTGTTTCGTGGACAGCGCCCGATCGGCCCCAAACTGACATATATGTTGCGTCACGGGCCCCCGATGCAAGGCCCCGAGTTCCGCGGTCGCACCGACTAATTTGTTTAAAAAAGCCCCCCATGACCGCGAACCACCTATGGAGTTTCCATTGAAATAAGTTGCACGTGGGACGTTGGCTCCCGAGAGGTCAAAAGGTCAGAGGGCCCCGAAATTCGGCACGGGGGTCGTACAGGGGCCCCTGACACGAGACCCAGAGTGGCGGGCCGCAGATGGCTTCTATGTAAATGGGAGCGCTGACAGTGCCCGATCGGCCCCGAACTGACATATATGTTGCGTCACGGGCCCCTGATGGAAGCCCCCGAGTTCCGCGGTCGCACAGGCAAATTTGCTCAAAAAAGCCCCCCATGACCGCGAACCACCTATGGAGTTTCCACTGAATAAGTTGCACGTGGGATTTTGGCCCGCGAGAGGTCAAAAGGTCAGAGGGCCCCACAATTCAGTGTGGTGGTCGTGCAGGGGCCCCCGACGTGACACCTCGAAATTCAGGGCCTCGGACGGTTCCGTGTATGGTTTATAGCATGCCAAAAAAATTCACCTCAAACACACAAAGTGCTTCAAGACGGTCTTGGAGTCTATGTGCGCAAGAGGCCTCTGTGAGAAACTTGGGCCGCGGAGCCAATTAAGAGTTGCGTTCGAGTGAGGCGCTTGTGCTCTCAGTATGGTGTTCGGGGGCCCCTAGGCTGCCAGCAGCCCGAGTTTGGAGCCCCTCGGGCCCCCGGGGGCCGATCCGGGGCCCATGACAGGTGTAACTTAGTCCATTCATTTTGTAGGTGTTTCGCGGAAAGCGCCCGATCGGCCCCAAACTGACATATATGTTGCGTCACGGGCCCCCGATGCAAGGCCCCGAGTTCCGCGGTCGCACCGACTAATTTGCTCAAAAAAGCCCCCCCATGACCGCGAACCACCTATGGAGTTTCCATTGAAATAAGTTGCACGTGGGACGTTGGCTCCCGAGAGGTCAAAAGGTCAGAGGGCCCCGAAATTCGGCACGGGGGTCGTACAGGGGCCCCTGACACGAGACCCAGAGTGGCGGGCCACAGATGGCTTCTGAGTAAATGGGGAGCGCTGTCGTTGCCCGATCGGCCCCAAACTGACATATATGTTGCGTCACGGGCCCCCGATGCAAGCCGCTGAGTTCCGCGGTCGCACCGGCTAATTTGCTCAAAAAAGCCCCCCATGACCGCGAACCACCTATGGAATTTAAGTTGCACGTGGGACGTTGGCTCTCGAGAGGTCAAAAGGGCAGAGGGCCCCGAAAGTCGGCGTGGGGGTCGCACAGGGGCCCCTGACACGAGACCCAGAGTGTCGGGCCGCAGATGGCTTCCGTGTACGTTTTTCGACTCGAAAAAAAACGACGGTTCGATGACATGGCCCGATCGGGCCCGACCCGACATATACGTTGCGTCACGGGGCCCCGGGGCCGCCTCCCGAGTTCCGTAGTCGTACTGGCTAATTTGCTCAAAAAAGCCCCCCATGACCGCGAACCACCTATGGAGTTTCCATTGAATAAGTTGCAGGCGGGACAAGGCCGTACAGAGGGGTCAAAAGGTTGCAGGACCCCTATCTTTGCCACTGAGCACCGTCGCCCCCCCCCCCCAGTCGGGTCCCCAAGTTCCGTGGCCCTTGCTGCTTTCTGAGCCTTTTAGGCCTGGCCGACGAAACCACCCTCCTAGGCCTCATCCCATAGAGCTCTATGTGAGACAGAGGCCCATACGAAGAGGCCAGAAAAACATTCGGTGCGTCCCTCGAGCTAGCCCTCTCGGTAGGTGACCGAGGGCTTTGTGACGCAACTCTGTGCCAAATCTGGGGTCCCTCGGGCCCTCGGTGGCCGAACGGGGGCCGCTGACACGTGTAACCTATCCCATTCGTTTTAATAGGTGATTCGTGGACGCCCCGCGGAATGGCCCCCCTGGTCCCAAACGGCTCCGAATTGAAAGGGGCTGACCGGTAGGGGTCCCTCAAACCATCCGCAAAGTTTGGGGCCCGCAGGTTCTTTGCAAGTGCTTAATTGGCTGAGCGGGGGATGGGCGGATTGGTTAATTTTCTCTGAATATTTCTTTCTGATTTTTTTTCAAGTGCTTGCCCTGTGCCGAGGGGTACGGGATTGGAATAGGGGGTGCACGGGGCCGGGACGAGACAGCAGTCGAAGCCCCTACGATTTTTTGCCAAAATAAAGGTCCCTTTGACCGCTCAAACAAGAAGGTCCCACGTGCAGCTTATTTGATGGGGCCTGCGTAGGCTGTCCGTGGACAGTGCTTTTCTAGGCCACAGAAGCAATTTGATGAGTTCTGACGAGGAAGACACTGCTGAATGGGGACTCCTGACCCCTCTGCTCCCCCGAATGAACCCCAAAATTGTTCCTGCTGTAAATGGTGACCCTTTACCAGGGTGTCCACGGACAGCCTACCTAGGCCTAGTCAAATAAGCCACAGGTGGGATCTTTTTTCTTGATCTGTCCGCTCGAGCCGCACAACCTCAAAAAGTGGCAAAAAAACCCATGGAGGTGGATATGCAAGTCCCCCTGGGGCACCTCCAGGCGTCGAAACGTTGAAATTCCACTGTCCACGAACAGCCTATTTCATACAATGGGATAGATTGTACGTGGGATGTCCAGATCTCAGCTTCTGGACACAGCAGCCAGCCCAAACCTGCGTTTCTGTGCTAGTCTGGACACGCCCTGTCCAGGGTGTGAATTTGGAGAAGTTTGGAGAAACTTGAAAATCTGACCAAAAAAAACTCCAAGGGGTACACCTTGGAGATTTTTGAGTCAAATTTTCAACTTTCTCCAATCTTCTTCAAATTCACATCCTGGACAGGGCATGCCAAGATTAGAGCAGGAAGGCAGGTTTCAGCTTGCTAGGCCTTGTAGAAGCTGAGATCTTGACATCCCACCTGCAATCTATTCCATTCATAAAAATAGGTTGTTGCTGGACAGTGGAATTTAGAGGTGTTAACACCAGGGGGCAACTCAGGGGGAGGTGTGGATCCACCTCCACAGGTTTGTTTGGGGATCTGTGGAGGTTTGACCACAGGGGTGGAAGGATCAAGTAAAACATCCCACTTGTAACTTATTTGACAAGGCCCAAGTAGGCTGTCCGTGGACAGTGCTTTTTAAGGCCACAGAAGCCATTTGGTGAGTTCTGACGTTGAAGACACTGCTGAATGGGGACTCCTGACCCCTCTGGTCCCCCCAATGAACCCCAAATTTGTTCCTGCTGTAAATGGTGACCCTTTACCTGGGTGTCCACGAACAACCTACCTAGGCCTGGTCAGATAAGCCACAGGTGGGATCTTTTTTCTCAATCCGTCCGCTGGAGCCGCACAACCTCAAAAGTGCCCAAAAAACCCATGGAGGTACAGGTTTGTTTGGGGATCTGTGGAGGTTTGACCACAGGGGTGGAAGGATCAAGTAAAACATCCCACTTGTAACTTATTTGACAGGGCCCAAGTAGGCTGTCCGTGGACAGTGCTTTTTAAGGCCACAGAAGCCATTTGGTGAGTTCTGACGTTGAAGACACTGCTGAATGGGACTCCTGACCCCTCTGGTCCCCCCAATGAACCCCAAATTTGTTCCTGCTGTAAATGGTGACCCTTTACCTGGGTGTCCACGAACAGCCTACCTAGGCCTGGTCAGATAAGCCACAGGTGGGATCTTTTTTCTCAATCCGTCCGCTGGAGCCGCACAACCTCAAAACGTGCCCAAAAAAACCCATGGAGGTGGATATGCAAGTCCCCCTGGGGCACCTCCAGGCGTCGAAATGTTGAAATTCCACTGTCCACGAACAGCCTATTTCATACAATGGGATAGATTGTACGTGGGATGTCCAGATCTCAGCTTCTGGACACAGCAGCCAGCCCAAACCTGCGTTTCTGTGCTAGTCTGGACACGCCCTGTCCAGGGTGTGAATTTGGAGAAGTTTGGAGAAACTTGAAAATCTGACCAAAAAAAACTCCAAGGGGTACACCTTGGAGATTTTTTGAGTCAAATTTTCAACTTTCTCCAATCTTCTTCAAATTCACACCCTGGACAGGGCATGCCCAGATTAGAGCAGGAAGGCAGGTTTCAGCTTGCTAGGCCTTGTAGAAGCTGAGATCTTGACATCCCACCTGCAATCTATTCCATTCATAAAAATAGGTTGTTGCTGGACAGTGGAATTTAGAGGTGTTAACACCAGGGGGCAACTCAGGGGGAGGTGTGGATCCACCTCCACAGGTTTGTTTGGGGATCTGTGGAGGTTTGACCACAGGGGTGGAAGGATCAAGTAAAACATCCCACTTGTAACTTATTTGACGGGGCCCGTGTAGGCTGTCCGTGGTGGCCAGTGCTTTTTTTAAGCCACAGAAGCTATTTGTCAATCTCTAACGAGGACAAAACTGCTGGACAGATGTGCCTCAGGTGGGGGGGGGGTACTATATCATGCTCACAAATATGAATATCAATAATTAAATTGACCAGAAAAGGATTTGCACCACTATTGATGCATTTTAACCAAAATTCAACCATCAGTTGATATCATCAGGACTGAAAATACTGGTCAAAAAGCAAAGTTGTGGGTTCTAGGAATCTTCCTTAAGACTATAGCACCTTCAGAATCTGAAATCTTAATGTCACTTGTTACACTGACCCAAAAAAAAAGGCTGTGCACCACTATTGATGCACATTAACCAAAATCCAACATCATAATAAGTGGAAATATTGGCTAAATAACACTATTGTGGCCTGTAGGGACCTCACTGAGGACTATAGCACCTTTGGAAACAGAAAATTAAAATGCATATTTGATGGTAGCTAGTAATTCGTGAGGGGGGAACCACTTAGGTGGATGGATCACGTAAAACCTCCCACCTGTAGCTTATTTAAGCTGTCTGTGGACATACCACCTGTAGCTTATTTAAGCTGTCTGTGGACATACCACCTGTAGCTTATTTAAGCTGTCTGCGGACATCCCACCTGTAGCTTATTTAGGCTGTCAGTGGACATCCCACCTGTAACTTATTCAGCTGTCTGAGGACATCCCTCTTGTAGAAAAATGGGTTTGAATAAGCTACTGGTGGGACGTCCACAGACAGCTTAATAAGCTACAAATGAGATGTCCGCAGACAGCCTACCTAGGGTCCATTGAATAACCTACAGGTGGGATGTCCGCAGACAGCCTAATAAGCTACAAGTGGGATGTCTGCAGACTGCTTAATGAGCTACAGATGGGATGTCCGCTAATATCTAGGTGTTCAGGGGGACATATAGGCTTGTATGTGGCCATATAGGTGTTCAGAGGGACAGATAAGCCGTTCCCTAATATTTAGGTGTTTAGGGGGACATATAGGCTGTTCCTGGTCACATAGGTGTTCAGGGGGACATATAGGCTGTTCGTGGTCACATAGGTGTTCAGGGGGACATATAGGCTGTTTGTGGTCACATAGGTGTTCAGGGGGACAAATAGGCTGTTTGTGGTCACATAGGTGTTCAGGGGGACATATAGGCTGTTCGTGGTCACATAGGTGTTCAGGGGGACATATAGGCTGTTCGTGGTCACATAGGTGTTCAGGGGGACATATAGGCTGTTTGTGATCACATAGGTGTTCAGGGGGACATATAGGCTGTTCGTGGTCACATAGGGGTTCAGAGGGACAGATAAGCCGTTCCCTAATATTTAGGTGTTCAGGGGGACATATAGGCTGTTCGTGGTCACATAGGGGTTCAGAGGGACAGATCGGCCATTCTCTGATATTTAGGCGTTCAGGGGGACATATAGGCTGTTCGTGGTCACGTAGGGGTCCAGAGGGACAGTTAAGCCGTTCCCTGATGTTTAGGTGTTCAGGGGGACATATAGGCTGTTCGTGGTCACATAGGTGTACAGGGGGACAGATAGGCCATTTCCTGATATTTAGGCATTCAGGGGGACATATAGGCTGTTCGTGGTAACATAGGGGCTCAGAGGGACAGATAGGCCATTCCCTGATATTTAGGCGTTCAGGGGGATATGTAGGCTGTTCGTGGTCACGTAGGGGCTCAGAGGGACAGATAGGCCATTCTCCGATATTTAGGCGTTCAGGGGGACATATAGGCTGTTGGTGGCCAAGCAGGCGTTCAGGGGGACTGCTAGGTCGTTCCCGGACACTCAGGCGCTCAGGGGGACGGATAGGCCTTTCGTGGGAGGTGGGCGGGGTCCCGGCGGGGGGGGCGGGCCCTCGAGTGACAAATAGGCCGTCAGGGGGAGGTTTAGGTCGTCCCCGGACGCCCAGCCCCCACCTATTCGACGGAGCCCGCGTAGGGGTTCCCCGTCAGTCCGCTGCCACCCCGTGGCGAGCCCCAGATTGCAGGGGAAAGGGCCGAAAAAGAGGGCCCCTTCGACGGCGTCCCGCGGGGTCCGCGGGGGAGCTGGGGGGACGCCGCCCCCTCGGATCGCGTCCGCGGGCCCTCCCCCCGGGCCCGGCGCGGTCGTCGGGGGCGGGAAAAATCATCTAGGGGGCGGCGCGCAGCGTCCGCGAACAGCCGTCCGCCAACCCCCTATTAAGCGCCCCGTGGTCCCCTGGCCTCGGCCAGCGCCCTAAGGCAGATAAGTAAATAAGTAGTAAATAAGTAAATAAATAAGTAAATAACTAAATAAGTGAGTAAATATGTAAATAAATAAGTAAATAACTAAATAAGTGAGTAAATATGTAAATAAATAAGTAAATAACTAAATAAGTGAGTAAATATGTAAATAAATAAGTGAATAGCTAAGCAGTAAATAATTTAATATGTGAGTAGATAAGTAAATAAGTAGTAAATAAGTAAATAAATAAGTAAATAACTAAATAAGTGAGTAAATATGTAAATAAATAAGTAAATAGCTAAATAAGTGAGTAAACATGTAAATAAATAAGTAAATAGCTAAATAAGTGAGTAAATATGTAAATAAATAAGTAAATAGCTAAATAAGTGAGTAAACATGTAAATAAATAAGTAAATAGCTAAATAAGTGGGTAAATATGTAAATAAATAAGTGAATAGCTAAATAAGTGAGTAAATATGTAAATAAATAAGTGAATAACTAAATAAGTGAGTAAATATGTAAATAAATAAGTGAATAGCTAAATAAGTGAGTAAATATGTAAATAAATAAGTGAATAGCTAAGCAGTAAATAATTTAATATGTGAGTAGATAAGTAAATAAGTAGTAAATAAGTAAATAAATAAGTAAATAACTAAATAAGTGAGTAAATATGTAAATAAATAAGTAAATAGCTAAATAAGTGGGTAAATATGTAAATAAATAAGTGAATAGCTAAGCAGTAAATCATTTAATATGTGACTAGATAAGTAAATAAGTAGTAAATAAGTAAATAAATAAGTAAATAACTAAATAAGTGAGTAAATATGTAAATAAATAAGTAAATAACTAAATAAGTGAGTAAATATGTAAATAAATAAGTAAATAACTAAATAAGTGAGTAAATATGTAAATAAATAAGTGAATAGCTAAGCAGTAAATAATTTAATATGTGAGTAGATAAGTAAATAAGTAGTAAATAAGTAAATAAATAAGTAAATAACTAAATAAGTGAGTAAATATGTAAATAAATAAGTAAATAGCTAAATAAGTGAGTAAACATGTAAATAAATAAGTAAATAGCTAAATAAGTGAGTAAATATGTAAATAAATAAGTAAATAGCTAAATAAGTGAGTAAACATGTAAATAAATAAGTAAATAACTAAATAAGTGAGTAAATATGTAAATAAATAAGTAAATAACTAAATAAGTGAGTAAACATGTAAATAAATAAGTAAATAGCTAAATAAGTGGGTAAATATGTAAATAAATAAGTAAATAGCTAAATAAGTGAGTAAACATGTAAATAAATAAGTGAATAACTAAATAAGTGAGTAAATATGTAAATAAATAAGTAAATAGCTAAATAAGTGAGTAAACATGTAAATAAATAAGTAAATAGCTAAATAAGTGAGTAAATATGTAAATAAATAAGTAAATAGCTAAATAAGTGAGTAAACATGTAAATAAATAAGTAAATAGCTAAATAAGTGGGTAAATATGTAAATAAATAAGTGAATAGCTAAATAAGTGAGTAAATATGTAAATAAATAAGTAAATAGCTAAATAAGTGAGTAAACATGTAAATAAATAAGTAAATAGCTAAATAAGTGAGTAAATATGTAAATAAATAAGTAAATAGCTAAATAATTGAGTAAATATGTAAATAAATAAGTGAATAACTAAATAAGTGAGTAAATATGTAAATAAATAAGTGAATAACTAAATAAGTGAGTAAATATGTAAATAAATAAGTAAATAGCTAAATAAGTGAGTAAACATGTAAATAAATAAGTAAATAGCTAAATAAGTGAGTAAACATGTAAATAAATAAGTAAATAGCTAAATAAGTGAGTAAATATGTAAATAAATAAGTAAATAGCTAAATAAGTGAGTAAATATGTAAATAAATAAGTGAATAGCTAAATAAGTGAGTAAAAATGTAAATAAATAAGTAAATAACTAAATAAGTGAGTAAATATGTAAATAAATAAGTGAATAGCTAAATAAGTGAGTAAATATGTAAATAAATAAGTGAATAACTAAATAAGTGAGTAAATATGTAAATAAATAAGTAAATAGCTAAATGAGTGAGTAAATATGTAAATAAATAAGTAAATAACTAAATAAGTGAGTAAATATGTAAATAAATAAGTAAATAGCTAAATGAGTGAGTAAATATGTAATTAAATAAGTAAATAGCTAAATGAGTGAGTAAATATGTAAATAAATAAGTAAATAGCTAAGCAGTAAATAATTTAATATGTGACTAGATAAGTAAATAAGTAGTAAATAAGTAAATAAATAAGTAAATAACTAAATAAGTGAGTAAATATGTAAATAAATAAGTAAATAACTAAATAAGTGAGTAAATATGTAAATATATAAGTTATTAAAAAAGTAATAAAGTAAATGGGCAAATAAGTAAGTAAATACATTAGCAAATAAATAAATAAATAAGGTTGGTCAAATGCTATCATCAGCTCCTCTGCTGTTAGATTTCCTCTCTGTTCCTCTGTGTTCTGTGCTTAATTGGCCTTGTGTGCATGCGGCTCCAGCTGGGAATGTCGTGGATCACAGTGTTCAATATCAATGATTACCCATAGTCAAATCCATGCGGCCATTAGCTGCCTGCCCTGAGCATCGATGAGCTACTATTCTCAGCTCGCAGATCTGTTGAGAATGCATGCTAGAGTTAATACAGTACATCTTAAAGGGCAAAATCATGCAAAATCAGGGCAAAATCATTCAAAATCAACTTTTGGAAGCTGTTTGGACAGAAATGTGTGTAGGTATAGTGTGAAAAGGCCTATCCAAATGATCTAAATAGCAGTGATTTTGAGACCCAGTCACTGCACTTTAAGAAGCAGTAAGTGCTACACTTTGTATTTTTATAGCATTTTGAACTATAATTTTTGAGCTATATAATTTATAACCACTGGAATCACCACTGTTGCATAGTGTACACAATAAGAGTTGCATTTTACAACTGGTTTATTACTTTTTTTAGTCACAAACCTGATGTAAATTTCATTGTTTCATTAATTGCATATATGTGTTATTATTATTATTATTATTATTATTATTATTATTATTATTATTATTATTATTATTATTATTATTATTATTATTATTATTGCCAGGGCAGTATGTTTTCTCCTTCAAAAGTCTCGATTTCACATTTCTTCTATAGAAAGATTTAAGTTAAAATAAAAGTCTTGCATCAAGATGAACTTATGCTTATTATTATTTATTTTATTTTATTTTATGCTAAAGGGTCAAAAGTATATTTTATTTTATTTTATTTTATGATAAAGGGTCAAACGTTTATTTTATTTTATGCTAAAGGGTCAAAAGTAAATTTTATTTTATTTTATATTATTTTATTTTATTTTATGCTAAAGGGTCAAAAGTTTATTTTATTTTATTTTATGCAAAGTGTCAAAAGTTTATTTTATTTTATTTTAGGCTAAAGGGTCAAAAGTTTATTTGATTTTATTTTATTTTATGCTAAAGGGTCAAAAGTTCATTTTATTTTATTTTATTTTATGCTAAAGGGTCAAAAGTTCATTTTATTTTATTTTATGCTAAAAGGTCAAAAGTTTATTTATTTTATGCTAAAAGGTCAAAAGTTTGGTAATATTTATTATTATTATTATTAATTAATATTATTTATTAAAAGTTTTGTAAATTTGAAACAAGTTTCCCATGCTCAAAAAGTCTGCATTTATTTGATCATAATCATTTATTACACTGTAAAAAATATCTGTTTTATTTTTACACCGTAATATACAACACCCATTTAATAATAATAATAATAATAATAAAAATTAATAATTAAAATTTAAAAATTAAATTAATAAAATAAATAAAAATGAATGAAATATAAATAAATAAATAAACAAATAAATGTGTAGTACATTTGAAACAAGTCTCTTTTGCTCAAAAAGTCTACATTTATTTGATCAGAAATGATTTTATTGTATAAATTATTTGATACTGTAATATATATATATATATATATATATATATATATATATATATATATATATATATATATATATATATATATATATATATATATATATATATATATATATATATATGTTTTATTTTTGTACCATAATATACAACACCAATTTATGGTCTACAGAATCAAAGGCTTTAGAGAGTGTTATTATTATTATTATTATTATTATTATTATTATTACTATTATTATTATTATTATTACTATTATTATTATTATTATTATTATTATTATTATTATTATTATTATTATTATTATTATTATTATTATTGCCAGGGCAGTATGTTTTCTCCTCCAATAAAAGTATCAGTGATTCCACGTTTCTTTTATAGAGAGATTTAAATCCTGCGTCAATATGAACTTAAGCTATTATTTTATTTTATTTTATTTTGCTAAAGGGTAAAAAGTATATTTTATTTCATTTTATTTTATGCTAAAGAGTCAAAAGTTTATTTTATTTTATTTTTTATGCTAAAGGATCAAAAGTTTGGTAATATTTACTATTATAAATTATTATTATTTATTAAACTTTTTGTATATTTGAAACAAGGTTCCCATGCTCAAAGTCTGCATTTATTTGATCATAATCATTAATTACACTGTAAAAATCTGTTTTATTTTTGTACCATTTTAATAATAAAAAACAAGAATAATAAGAAATAAATTAATAAATAAATAAATAAATCTAGCATATGCATCTAAAAAAGGAAGAAGTGTATATTCCTCTGGGTAAAAATCTAGTACATTTGAAACAAGAGTCTTATGCTCAAAAAGTCTACATTTATTTGATCATACATTTTTTCTTATACTGTAAAAAATAAATATGTTTTATTTTTGTACCATAACATACAACACCAATTTATAAAATAAATAAATAAAAAAATAAAAAAATAAAAATAAATTAATTAATTATTTAATTAATAAACATCTCTCATATGCATCTAAAAAAAGAAAAGAAGCTTTTATGGGTACAACAAAATGTGTGATTTCAATCTCAGATCCTCAACATCATAATCATACTCAATCACACAACACAACTGATGATTAATTAAGAACAACAACAGCAGCCTGAATGCATTTTCATCTCCTCAGCAGCAGCGTTTCACAGTCACGCTCCATGACTTGAAGAAACCGTCCAGAGACATTTGACATTCTGTCATGTTTGTGCCGCATCAGCAACAAAAATCTGTATTTCAGATGAAGAATCAGCACCATCTGTTTAGGTGAGCAGAAGACACACAATGCAGAATGTGCTTCATTCACTGATTTCACTACAGTCCCCTTGCTTTCAGAGACGAGGGAGCATTTTTAGGGTTTAATCAGCGGAGGCCGGTTGGAAATCAATTCTCTGTAAGGATACAATCAACTGGATTGTTTGATTTGTGGGATCCCTCTTGGCCTGGCCATCAAGACCTTCGGTACAAATAAAGAGAAGCCGTTTGACCCGCAGGACCGAGACCTCTGAAGAGATTTAACCTTATTGATCCCTGGGTTTATTTCTCTTTTAAAATAATCATGCAGAGCCAATAATCTCATCCGTTTCGGTGAAACTGTGGTCACACTTTATATTAGGCAGCCTTAATTACTGTGTACTGACGGATGATATCTACAGTACAAGACTATTTATTGCTTACTTTTTTATTTTATTTCAATGCTAATGGGTTTCATGGATGGTTAGGTGTACGATTAAGGGTTTGGTTTTAGGGTTATGCTGTTGCAATACCAGCCTAATCTCACGAGGAAACGTAAGTATTGTACGTTTTGTCAGTTTAGTAGCTAATTCGTACGAGTTCAGTCATATGAAAATGTACGATTTTAAAAAGAAGGCGTGGCACCTAACCCCACCCCTAACCCCAACCGTCATTGGGTGATGAGCAAATCGTACTAATTTGTACGAATTAGATCATACGAATTCATACGAATTAGCCACTAAATCAAAAAGTTACGAATTGCCGTAAGATTGCGTTGGCAATACACCAATATTCATTTATTAATTCATTTTCCTTTGGTTTAGTCTCTTATTTAGCAGGTGTCGCCACAGCGGAATAAACCACCAACTATTCCAGCATATGTTTTACAAAGCGCATGCCCTTCCAGTACTGGGAAACACCCATACACCCTAAAATTTACACACACACACACACACACTCCTACAATTTAGTTTACGCCCAATTTAGTTAATCCAATTCAGCTATAGGTTGCTTGCAATCACGTGGTTCTGGTGACTCACGAAATTTAGATGGAGGGCAGGAAGTACAAAAATTAATGGGAGACATAGGGGAAAGTCCATATTTGTGCTACTTATACCATATTTTAAAGGAGATATAAACAGAAAATAAGCACATATGTTGGGCATGATCCTTATATTATGAAGAGGGTCAAGTTTTCTTCTAACATATATTTTCCTGTCATCGATGCGATAGATACTGTATAAGTTACATGAAAAAAACGACAGTAAATACTATAGTGTTTGGAAGCTATATGGCCTATTTACACTGAATGGTACGGTATGGTACGGTACGATTAGGTACACTTTTATGGCTGTTTCCACTGTCAAAAGGCGTACCGAACCACTTTTTCGGCACCCTTTCAAAAGGGTACCAAACACGAAAAAAGGGTATCAAAAGGTGGAGCTACACGCGCAGCTGAACGCTGATTGGTTACAGAGATATGCCACGAGCTCGTGGAGCTGACCAGAATCAAAACAAGGGAACATGCTTTTAAATACACAGCCGAGGCATTATCGTAATACTTTATGCATATAATAACTAGCCATGGCTGACCCGAGCTCAAACAAACCTTGTCGTTGTCTTGATGAACAACCACAAAGCCAAGAAGAACAAAATCTGCCGTGTCCTGTTGTTGTTGTTTTATGAGCTCGTCTAAAAGTGCGAGCGGTTTCACTTTGTCCAGAGAGCTCACGATAGCGTCTATATTTGAAATAACAAACTTTTTGAGCTCATATTTTTAACGTGCGCATGATCATTGAAGCGCTCTCATATCCGATCCATTCACATGGACAAACGCGAGAGTGAAGAGCGAAAATCAAAGGAGAAGCCTGACAAAACAGCAGCAAATGATGCTTCTGCAACCTAAAACATGAACAAACTGCCATGTTTAACTATTATCATCACCTTTTGGACTATTATGAACTCTGAATGAAGGAATTACTTTCTAACAAGAGGTTACCCCTGCTGAAAAATCCAGCTTAAACCAGCCTAAGCTGGTTGGCTGGTTTTAGCTGGTTGACCAGCCTGGTTTTAGAGGGGTTTTGGCCATTTCCAGGCTGGTTTCCAGCTATTTCCAGCCTGGTCTTAGCTGGTCAGGCTGGGAGTTGACCAGCTAAAACCAGCTTGACCAGCCAAAACCAGCTATGTCCAGCTTAAACCAGGCTGGTCAAGCTGGTTTTAGCTGGTTTAAGCTGGTCATTTTCCAGCCTGACCCGCTAAGACCAGGCTGGAAATAGCTGGAAACCAGCCTGGAAATGGCCAAAACCCCTCTAAAACCATGCTGGTCGACCAGCTAAAACCAGCCAACCATCATAGGCTGGTTTAAGCTGGATTTTTCAGCAGGGACATGTGCTGCTGAAGATTACAGACACAGATAAGAGGTTTGCACTTACTGTGGGCTATATTTCGTGTTGTTTTTTTTAACCCAAATAAGGACTAAATGTATGCTGTGTGTAGTTTTCTGTTACATATCGGAGACTGTAAGGGTCTGTGTGTGTTCATATATGTTGCATTTATCTATTTATTTTATGTAAATGCAGACGTTACAGTACGCTACTTCACACTATCATTGATCTGCAGTTATAATCAAATCATGTTCATAGAAAGGTTAGTAATAAACATTTATACACAAGTATTTATATGTATAAAGCATCTGTGTTGTGCGACCTGTACGGTGTTACTGTGACAATTCCTTGAGTAAACATGACGCCGTCTGAAACTGTCTGTCGTACACCACGCCCACCAAAAGGGTACCCTTGGTAGTGGAAATGCAAGCTTGATAAAGGTGACGCATACCGACCCATACCGTACCGTACCTCTGAGTGGAAACGAGCCAGTAGATAATTACTTAAATTAAACTGTCGTAGTAATTATATTGTTGCTATGGCACAACACAACTGTAGTTATAAATTCAATAAGCTTCAGTTTTCTACACTATAATTATTCACCATCACGATTTACACTAACATTACAGTATATATTACAGTTTATCAGTTTACTATACTACAGTATTCTGTAGCATTGTTAACAAATAGTTGTACACATTATACACCACTATGTGGCTCAAAAACATGTTATTATAAATTACTATAGTTTTCCCCATGCGGATATCTTTCAGACATCACAAAATGGCAGATGAAAGAATACAATAGCGTGGACGCATAGTCTACATTATTATTTATTTAGTTTTGTAAAAGGGAAAAGAAGTGATCCACAATAATAACCGTTTAGTGTGTCACAATTTTGCATTTCCTTTTTGTTCGGTGGATGAACTGACCATTAAGAAACATTCATTACTGCTGCGTGAAACATTACGGTTGATTATTCTGCCAAAACGCCAGTTAAGACTTGGATTATTTCAAAACAAGATGAAGATTTCATTGCAGCGATTACATGGCGATTTGTATTCTCCTGGATTTTTGTGTGTGGTGTTTGTATGATGTTTATATAACACATTAACATGTTTATACATGTGAATACATGTTGATTACGTAGCCTTTTCTTCCATTTTTCAGCCAGTTTCTTGAACTTATCCCCCCTTTATGAGAATAAACTTTTAGAAGTCTATAAATCCTGTTAGACATTTTTTATTTTGGCTGATTTAAACAATTGTAAACAACATAAAAGAAACATTTAGTATTCAATGTAGATTTCAATCAATTCCTATTCTCGATCTGAATTTTGTGCGTCATCATTGACGTCATGTGAAAACAATCTATAGCGGGTGTCTTTGGACTGTGAGGGAAACCGGAGCACCCGGAGGAAACGTACGGCAACATGGGGAGAACATGCAAACTCCACACGAAAATGCCAAATGGGCTAGCCGGGATTCAAACCAGTGACCTTCTTGTTGTGAGACGACAGTGCTAACCCCTACACCAATATGGGCTGAATTTAATTAATTAAGCTGAACATTACTAAATTTAATTTGTGTTTGTTTAATTATTAAATTCAATTCAAATTAAATTCAATTAAATTTAAAAAATGTAAAAAATAAATAAATAAATAAATAAATAAATAAATAAATAAATAAATAAATAAATAAATAAATAAATTGTACTGGTTATTATTATTATAATTTTGTTTATTTGTCTTCCAAACAATTTTACTGGCCCCGTCACAAATATAAAATAGTCTTAAATTCTTGTTTATAAATAAGAATTGTATAGTTTATAGATTCTTTTTATTTATTTATTTATTTATTTATTTATTTATTTATTACCACATTGCCCTGGCAGTATGATTCACTCACAGTTTCTTTTTAATTAGTCGCTCTGTTCTAGAAGGAACGACTGATAAATGAAAGAGATCTCTTTAGTGATTTGTCATGCCAACTGCTATTCTTTTAAGTAGTTAATCTAGATACCAATTACCAAAAAAAGTACATCAGGGAAAATGATTTGTGGCTTAGTATACAGTTGAAGTCAGACTCATTCTGATTACGTACCCCTATATACATTTCTGGAGATATACATGCCAGGAGGTAGCAGTTTTGCAGTTTTTGTTTTTCGCAAAACCAGGCCGCTGTGTATGCTTTTTGAGATCGCAAATTTCTCTTGCGAGTGCCATTCATGCCTACTGTTCTTGCATAAATCCACAAGAGGCTGCTGTCGACCGACTGACTGATCAACCGATCCCCCCCACCACCACCTGAAAAAATATACAGGGAGGCTGATAATTCATGACAGCTAATAATTCTGACTTATATGTCCAATTCCACCGACAAAAAACAGAATATCAGTTTTCCATTCCTGCATCAAGAAGCGTGTATCAAACAGCAGTCGATGTGAGAGAAAACAGGGCTTTTTCATCCGCTCTCCGGGATTGCCGGTGGGTTTCTCCCGCTGAGGTTCAGGCGGATTTGGGAAGTCAGTAGAGTCTAACTAATCAGGGTCTGCTTGGGGGAGCATTGAGACAGACATGTGGAGGGGAAATGTGACACCTGGAAATTACACAATGTAATGGAATCAGCCAAGTGGTAAATGTAGCTTTTAAACAGGTTTTGTGTTCTCCATTAACTGCACAGACACTGATTGGTTCTGACAGTGCAGAAAGTGCTGGTCAGCATGTTCGCTTACTCCTTTAGCTCGCCGTGAACTTCTTCTTACTTAGTGCCCACAGACAATTCACCGGCTGTAATGTGAAGAGAAATGGGAAGCCAGGGATCGGGTACGCTTAGATCAGACACACAGCTTGCAGACATGTGACGTTTCTTTATATTCAACCATCTTATTATGGTTATGATGATGATTATTATTATTATTATTATTATTCATTCACTCAAAAAAACTCATTTTAATACAGTTGAAGTCAGAATTATTAGCCCCTCTGTTTATTTTTTCCCCAATTTCTGTTTAATGGAGAGTAGATTTCTTCAACACATTTCTAATCATAATAGTTTTAATGACTCATCTCTAATAACTGATTTATTTTATCTTTTGTCATGATGACAGTAAATAATATTTTTCTAGATATTTTTCAAGACACTTCTATACAGATTTTCAAGAGTTCACACTTAGCTGTTTAAAGCTTGTTTGGCATGCTGTCCCGGGAGAGAGCCCTGAGCTCATAAGATCCTTGAGCCCGGGGCTCCCTCCCGCTGCAAGGCGAGAGGGGAGTTTGAGCTCAGGTAGATCTTGAGAACTCCCCTGTCATAGTGGCTGAAGGGCAGATAGTAGTTTCTGTTTAAAGAGATAAGTACTAGGTAGGAGCAAGTCTATGATTTTGATTTTGATTAGTCAATAAACTTAGGTTGCATGTTTTTAATCGGTGGGAGGAAACCGGGGAACCCGGGGGAAACCCACGTGAGCACGGGGAGAACGTGCAAACTCCACACAGAAACGTCTGCTGGTTTGGTAAAGCACTGGGCCACCGTGTCACCCATCTAGAAAGGAGGAGGAGCAGGGGTGGAAGGAGGGATTCTTCAAAGCAAAGATAGCGGTGATACATAACCCAGGGTATTTATAGTAGCTTAGGAATCGTCTGATTGGTGCATTGTGAATTGGATAATGCGGGTCCAGCCGCTAGCAATCATAAGCACGTGATCCTTTCGAAATTAGTTTATAACTAAACTCCACAAAGTGACATTTAAAGGCTTAACTAGGTTAAGTTAACTAGGCAGGTTAGGGTAATTAGGCAAGTTATTGTATAACGATGGTTTGTTCTGTAGACTATCGAAAAAAAAATTAGCTTAAAGGGGTAAATAATTGTCCTTAAAATGGTTTTCAAAAAAATAAAAACTGCTTTTATTCTAGCCAAAATAAAACAAGTAAGAATTTCTCCAGAAGAAAAAATATTATCAGACATACTGTGAAAATTTCCTTGCCCTGTTAAACATAATTTGGGAAATATTTAAAAAAGAAAAAATCAAAGCGGGGCGAATAATTCTGACTTTAGCTGTATATAAAATATTTCTTCTATCGCATGCCATTGCTTTTATTTAGAACATGATTTGAGCCATTAGGCTCGATAGTCTGTTGTTGTTCATAATGGGCGTGGAATGCTGCGAGCAGAGGCAGGAGTGGGTGTGGCTGGCAGATCAGGGGAAAAAAAGGGGAGTGAAAATGAGACCCAAACCATGAGGAGATGCATGATTTTATAGTTTACAAAATTAAAATGTAAAGTAATAAACAGCAATTTAATGCCTTGCTACATATGTTATTCGGTATTTCATATAAAGATAATCATGTAAACACAATAAATGAGACTTCTCTCCTCCTCAATCTATGGGTCTGAATGCTGGCATGGTGGATAGCAGTGCAGCAGGTCTCTTACCCTGTCTATTCCAACCATTAATCCTGCTGGTAAAACATAGATGAACACAGCAGCACGGATATAGGCAATGTGTCTGAATGGTAACAAACTCAAATGATAAAAGACAAAGTCCGCCATTCTCTAATTCTCGTACAGCTCTCCAGATAAAAATGCTTGCTGCAAACCAACAGCTTTGTTGTATCGGCCCTCACAGCATCGCAGGGAAAAACATGCAACAAACCCTGTGGATCATGGAAACAAACACATAACATTACGATCCTAAATGAATGGCTAAATACTGCTTGTATTGCGCTGACGCGGTCTCACCCAGTCATTGGGTCTTACAGCTTGGCAAGTCTGCCTTTCTTTCGGAAGGCACATGCTCTCATGAATAAATAAAAAGCAGGGTCTTCTCATATGATAAGACAACTCCACTATGAATAATAATGAGAAACTGATGGTCATCACTCCACAAGGAGATTCGCGATACGGCAACAATTTTGATCCCGCTCCAAAAATTATTTTAAACTAAGAAGGTGAAATTAGCTGACAAAAGCTCAAAATTATCCAGCTTTCCTCACAATTAAAGCAGACAGGTGCTAACACTGTCTTAACTAATGCTTAACACAGACAAATCTGTTAAAATGGTTTCTTGAACCTTTAAAAGGTGTTGCTTTTAACCTGTTGCTTTTAAAGCGATTAGTTGACTTTACTATAAAAAGTTAGTAAACCCGTTCATTTAAAAAATTATTAGTTGACTTTACTTTAAAAAAATGAGTAAATGCATTATTTAAAAAAAAAAAAAAGTTGATTTTACTTTAAAAAGTGAGTAAACCTGTTACTTTTAAAGCCCTGTTTTGTGCGTCAAATGAAACAGTCATGACACACTTTTAGTTTCTGCAAGAATGCATTTTTTCTGTGGTAGCTAAGCACTGAGTTACGATGTTGTTCATGAAATGCACCCCTGACTATTTGATGGAACTTACTGAGCATCTAAAACAATGCTGGGAGCACACATTCATTATATGCGTGTACATGTTTGTATTTTTACCAACTCGCAAAGAGCTCATAAAATGTTTAAAGGGGTCAAAACAGCTGCAGTAATTCCAGAAACAAAGATCTGCTGCTAGAGAAAGTGATCGCAATGTCTGCGCTGAATGTTAATGATATATGCTTGCCCTCTGCTCATTTTATTTCGGATGCATCACTCTCTGATGTGATTTGTAGCATCCCATGTTGTGTTTGGTTCATTTATCTTTGGTCCATGTTCGGTTTATATTTCAGCTGTGCCAGACTAGCCAGAAAGCTTTTTTTGTTGTGTATAATAGTCATTTAATAGACGTCTTAACATAGACTTCTTGACTTAAACAAGACTAATGCTGTGTTCACACCAGACATAGCCTGTGTGGATAAATCGCGCTATTCGCACGTAAATAGACGCTTGAACATTTTGAGTTTACGTGCTTTATTCGCGCATTAAATCCATTCATTCACACATCAAATTCACTTCACAATAGATGCGAATTTGTGTCATGGGCAGGGCTTCTGTCTGCCCGGTGATGCTAGCTTCATTGCTAAATGGCTAACATGGATTTTATTAAGAGAATAGCTGTGTTTATGTGCTTTATGAAGGCTGAAAAACAACGTTGATTAATTTGGAGCTGTGTCCAATGGATTAATTTTGAGTCCAATGGATCCATTCAGAGGTGCACCCAGCTCTGGGAGTTCATCAACTCCTCCAGAAACTACTGAATGATGGAGCTTTTAGCGGTGCTTCCGACTGTGCCGAGCCCAGTTTGATAAACTGTTGTCCGGTGTCTGCAGGATAATTTTCCTCTGGGACACCAACAACAGGCGCTACGTCATAATCACTCCCCTACAAGAGAAAGATCCTTATTGGTTAACGTGGCGTGAATGTCCGCTGAAGTTCAGATTTGCGCGTTAAGTGCGTAAATCAGTCAAAGCGTCCAAATCGCGCTACTTTATTCACGCAAATCGCGTCATTCGCGCCGCCTCGTTCGTGTGCATCACACTGCAGGATGTCTATTCGCGTCTTTGCATTGGTTTAACATGTAAATCACTCGAGCTTGACACTTCTTCTGCGTCTGTGAACGTAGCATAAAGGCCCTATCATACACCCAGCGCAATAAGGTGTAAGTCGTGTTTGGCGCAATTTGTAAAGTCCAGCACAGAGGGTGTTAGTTTTGTGCCTATGCAGGTCCAAAATACTTACACATTGTTTAATACACACAGGATGTACAGCAATACACAAATATCTTTATGAAAAAATTTTAAGGATTAAACTGTTACAAAAATTATTATTTTTTTACATAAATATAAAAATCACTACCTCCATGCCTTCTTCATGTCTAGTGGCTTTTTTCAGTTTATTTATGACAATTTGTATAATGTTATTATTGTTAGCAGTATTATTTATTATACGCAAATTTATATTTGTTTTTATAAAAACAAGCTTAGATTTGTCCGCCTGTCAAGTTTTGGAGACGTCTGCATCATCATATGGGGCATAAGAACAGGACGTGTGTTTGGAAATAACTCAGTTTTTTGACCACACTTAACTATTATAATTAAATATGCAGGCTAATGGATGTCTTCAGTGGAGTGAGTTTCCACCGTTTCCTTAGTCCACGAAAGTAAAGGAGTAAAGTGTAAAAGTAAAGTAAAGAGGCCAAATGGAGGAGGCTCGTTTTTTATCCTCGTGCTGCAGATGCTCTGTTTAACTGTTTTCTTGCTAGTGAAGCGTTCAGTTTTTCCACTTACTAAGTCCACCATGTAAATAGAAAATGCGCCATGGCGCGACGCAACTGACTCTTAAAGGGAATGAGAGATGAGACTCTGATTGGTTTAATGCACGTTATGTTCAAAACACACCTGTTACATATGGGTGATTCCACACATGTGCCCGCCTGAGTGAGATTAGCGACCTCACTTTAAAGGCCTAGAGTGGCACCGGAATCTTCAGGCGAAACCCAATTTTGAATCGGGCTGGGCGGTCGGCGACTTCATTGAGTGTTACGTATTGTGCCAAAAGCCTATACTGTTTGAGAGTTTGCATCTGGTTGCAGTCCGGGCAAGTGATCTGATAGTGACTGCAGTAGGCGTTGGGGAAAGTCTAGCCAGATAACTTATCCTTACGATTTTCATCTGGATGCCCTTTAACTCACCACCAAGCCCAAGTAGCATGTAAAGCCTAGTCTGAACCTGAACCACAATAGGACTATAGAACCTCTATAGAACCTCTATTCTAGACATAATCATAGGTTTTGCTACTCTCTCTCTCTCTCTCTCTCTCTCTCTCTACCCTGTCTAATTTTTTTTTAAATTCATTATTATAATTTTATTAATTTATCTGAGTTTTTCATTTTTCTCTGTACACTCGCTTAGTCGAGTGCTAGGTTATTTTGTTTAGCTTATCATTATTTTGAGTTACTGTTTATTTTATTTCAGTTGTTTTCTTTACTTTGACCTGCTCAGAGACCACACTATTGAGAACCACCAGAGTGATCTAAATAATTGATTGATAACCTGCACAGCCTAGCGCGTAACTAAAGCCTTGAGGCCATTCCGTAGATATCAACTATTATATAGCCACCCTAGTACAGTGTCTGGCCCACAGTGGTTTTTAAGAGAACCAACATCTGGCCCGCATATTTCCCCTAGCTGACAACCCTGTCAGCCTAGTAATATAGCAACAGCTAAACTTTACTCGAATTTGCATTTTGGCTCTCTCTCTCTCTTGTGATCTCTCTGTCTCACCCAGCGATCCAGCATGTCACATGCATCCAGCCCGCTGCTCACTGGCACCAACCGGAGGCCTAGTTAAGTGCCTTAACCCACGGCCTCCTGTCCAACCACGCCATGGAGCTGCAGCAGCTAGGCAGAGAACAGCCGGACCTCCGCATGGATCAACTGTGGCGAACAACCCGGCCCGGAGCCACAAAAGCAAAGAGCTGGCTGAACTCACCGGGACCCTCGCACACGTCCTCCTCGTCCAGGCAAGGTCGATCGAAAAGGATCCCCTCCAACTGGAGCATCAGGCCCAGGACACATGCAAGACGACGAGGGAAAAGGACGCTGAACTTCAGGAGCAAGTGGACAAACTACAGCGCGCCCTGATGGAGCTACAAGCAGACAACGGACACAAGGAGCGACGAGAGAAAGAAGCCAGAGACGAACTGAGTGTAATGCTGCAAGAAGCTGAAACACTATTGCAAAGAGCAGAGACTAATTTAAGAGACAGTGAAGCTTGGGCCAAAGCCTCTGAAAGTCACCTGCAGAGGGCCCGAGCAAAATTCCAACATATAGCCCAACAAAGAGACTCTCTGAAGTATGAACGTGACAGAACTGTCACATTCCTACAGTCTATGAGACGACTCAAAATAAGAAGTGCCCCCCGATCAGCCTCAAAGCCAAGACTTTACAGTCCAGAGGGGGGGTGGTGAAAGCCCGTTCCTACTACTCCCGCCAGCCAGCATCCCAGAATGCCCATCAGCAGCACAGGGCAAGGACTCCGTCCAAAGAGACAGACACAACCAGTCAACAAAAGACCTGAACAAGCTGGCTAGGAACATCCCAACTTTCCGAACACCACTGGAGGCCACGACGTGCACTCCTACTTACAAGACATTGACATTCTCACAGACGTGGCCAAGTGCCACTACACATGATAAATTATATCTGCTAAGAATTACTTCAAACCGCGAGGTGAAAAGTTTCCTGGATCGACAGCCCAGCGCCATCAAAGCAGATTATCAGCAGCTGCGAAAGCTCTGACTAGAGAGTTTTCTGACCCCGAGTCAGAAACAAGGACTGATTGTTGCCATGGTTCTCAAGCAGAACAGGCAAGAGACAACTCAGGCGTACTAGAACCGACTACGCCAAGCCTATTTCGGCACAAGAAATGAGCCAGGGATGGAGGAGGACTTCAACTTCAAGACCCTCTTTCTCAGAAACCTGCATTCTGCGGTGAGTCAACACTTGGGGGTAATGGCCTGCCCCCAGACCATGACCACCTGACAACTGCGGAATTTAGCTCATAAAGCCTATTTGGAGCAAAGAACTGCTCCCAAAAGACTGTCAAAACACCTACAAGCTACCCTGTCTCAGAACCTCATTCAGAGCTGGTTTTAGAAAGCACACAACAGCAGCAAGACTTGCAATCAAGAGTCAAGGCCTTTTCTCCGCCAGCAGAGAAAAGTATCATCATGAAGGGGTACATCCCAAACACCCGACGGGACGCTCAGAGGTACACTGGGACAGGCCACGCTCAAAAAGCGGAGCCCTAAAAGGAGCCTATCAGCATCAAAGAAATGTCCAGCCTGCCTTAACCAGAAGTTCAAGCAGTCAGAATCCAGCTCGTTACATGCCAGACAAAGCCAAGTTTGAAAACTCAACACAGAAGGACAGCACAGTGGTGTCAGACACAGCAGAACTGCTGAAAAGTGTGAAGGAATCCCTCCAAAAGAGGCCCCACAAGGAAGAGAAAGGAGACAAGTCAGACACCTTATGACTAGGGGGGAGGACCAAAACCATTCCTCCCTTTGAAAACCTTCCTTCCGCTCCATCCACACAGATTCCTGCAAGTCCAACACAAGCCAGAGACTGTGTATCCAACAACAGTACTATGTTTCCCCTACAACAACTGCCAGCGCCACCACGCACGCAACCTGAGGTACCCGAAAGCGCTGTTCTGGTTGTCTGTTTACCTTCTGAGCCACATCCTACCAGCCCCACCTGCTTACAAGTAACTGCTCAGGCTCCCGTACCTCAACTCTTGGGGAACCTGATTGAAAAGGGCATGGTAAAGAAGCTCTACTTGGCCGTAACCTTGAAGATGGAAGTAAGACTCAAAGCGCTGGTCACATGGGAGCAGACCTCACATTAATGCCATTTTCTCTGTTTGAGCAACTCAAAGCAAGAGCTCAGAGACTAAACCTAACACCTAAATGCCAACGATGCAGGCTGAATGTGCAATCATACAGCCAAACTGAGGTCCAACTTTCATATATCGCTCCCATTCAACTAACTATTGGCCCCATGACTGCCGTGCACCCCGTGTACATGTCACCAATGAACACATACCCACTGCTGATTGGTAAAGATCTGCTGGATTGTTTTGAACCCTATTTGGACTTTAAACATCTCAAAATCTTGGCCCAAGTGCGAGAACCCCTTTCTCTCCAGTCTGCCAGGTCAACCCCAACAGACGGTCAGGTCACCAAGGTCGCGGGAACCACGAAAACCCAGGCTCAATAACAGAGACGGGGTCAAGGTCGCTACTCCTCTGCAGCCTTCAACCATCCAATGACCCCATCGCATTCCGCCCCCAAGCCTCAAGAGGCTAAATGTTCAATGACCTGACTGTGACCGACGCTGTACTGGCATTATGGGCAGACAACTCAGCCATCAGCCTCGCACTGTTCAACACTTCATCTGAACGCACCTCAGACCTGCTTTCAACAAACAAGCTTACACGCTACCTTCTAAATGCTGAACTTTCACACATGACAGCTGTCAAAGGCATCTGTGCGTTGAACTTGATCTGGAATGACAGACGGTTAACCTGTTCCTTCCTGATTCTCACAGCCCTGCCACATGATGTTTACATCGGAGTTGATAGCCTGATTCACCTCAAGGCATATGTTGACACCCTTAACGACCTGGTATGGACACCAAGAGCTTCACAGCCAACAGCTATAGCTGTCACCCTTGAGAACCTCCACTCAGGCCAGACCATTTCAGAGGTCTGCACCCTAATCAGCGAACAAGAGCCTGTTATGCCAGCCTATACCAAAGGGTGCTCTATACAGCTCAACATACGAAGGGGCCAAACTCTAAACCACACACTGGGTTTCTTCCAACTAGCACCAGAATGCCTAGAACTGGGCCTCACCCTGGTAGCTACACCCTTCCTTGAACTGTCCTCGCGAACAGTATATGTCCTGTTTAATAACTGCATGGCAACTGACACCACAATGCCCAAAGACTACCGGGTGGGATGGTTGATCAGTTATGACCTCCATGACTTTGAACTCTTAGTGCCAATCATTGGCCCATTCCACATGCAGTGATACCAGAGGGGAGCTTAGAAAACAGTCTATACAGCTCCTTCCTAGCTCATCACACTCACGTCTGTCTTGCCAGTAAAGAAAGAACAGGTATGCAGAAGTGAGCTCACGGAGGACCAACCCCCTGCTGTGTACACAGTCACTCATCACTCCATCACTGAGATGGATAGAAACATGGCACTTCTCTCTACCAAAATGGACGACGCTTATGCCTTGCAGGATAATGTTGCCCGAAAAGAACTCCGGCAAATCCTGTATAAATACAAAGAGGCCTTTGCTAAAGACTTTTGAGACTGTGGTCTAACTGACCTCCACAAGGTATGCATACCTACACCTCTGAATGCACCCCCTCACGTTCGTTAAGCAGTACAAAATCAACATTGCTTCACACGAACCTGTGCAAGAAATAATCGACTCCATGCTGGAAAAGTGCATCATCCGTCCATGTGACAGCACCTACTCTGCACCCATCTGGCCTGTCCTCGAGCCGGACGGCAAGTGGTGCCTGACTATAGACTATAGAAAGCTAAATCAGCAAGTGCATTGCCACGATGGCTGATGACACAACTGGAACAGGAAATACCCAGAATTCAAGGAGCAACCATCTTCTCGACGCTTGATGTGGTCTCTGTCTTCTGGACGATACCTGTACATCCAAATGACCAGCATAAGCTAGCTTTCATCTTTAACAACAGACAATACAAATTCACGAGGTGCCCTTTTGGCTATGCCAACTCACCAGCCGAATTTTACATCTCCCTGTACAAAGCATGTCCTGATGCTAGGGTTAGAGGCAACCTCATCTACGTGGGTGACATCCTCACGGAAAGTGTCTGACCACTTAAGGAGATAGACCATGTCCTACTCCAGCTGACCGCCGCTGGCGCAAATATTTCCATTCACAAGGGACAGTGGTGTAAGACCAAAGTCAACTACGCGGGTTTGCTTATCGGACCACGAGGCATTGAACCTCAGATCAACCAAGTCCAAGCGACCCAGAACATCAAACCGCCCAGCAATGTCTCAGAACTGAGAAGCTTCCTAGAAGCCCAAGAGCTGGCCATGACTGAATTAAAACAACATCTGTGCAGAGCCCCATTCCTGGCTTACCCTGACCCACAAAAAGAGTTCCACTTGAAAGCGGAATTCTCCAACCACTGTCTCAGTGCTGGACTCTACCAGCTTCACGAACAGGACAAGAAAGTGGTCGCATATGCAAGTAAAACAGCACCAGTATGCAAACACTTAGACTGTGAGAAAACATTACTCTGCACAGTATGGGCCATTCAGTGATTCTCCAACTACATCGGAGGACAAACAGTCATCATAGACACCTGCCACCAACCTGTCATGTTCTTAAACAGTCAGCGCATCCGGGATGGCATAGTGATTAACGCCTGCATAGCCATGTGGCTGATGGCCCTCCAGGGCCACTGTATCGAAACATGTTACACCTTAAGCCACAAATCCACGCTGGGCAACGGCCCAACTGCTTACCAAGACTGTACAACTGACAGGTCATCTGCAATGCCATAGTGGATGAACCCCAGCCACCTTAGCCAACCTGTCCTAAGTACTTTGATGAGAATGCGTGCCAAGGTCTGCCCACGGCCTATGTCGACGAACTCTCCTACAACCACGAGAGCACCCTTAAAGCAGGGACAAGAGCCCTATGGCTTGACGACAACCTTGTACACCGCAACACTTCATGCTGGGGCCACAATCATTGCAGTATGCAGAAATAGCAGCCATCCTTATAACCCTTCAAATCGCAGCAGCCCATGACATCAGAGGGCTCCTTAGCTGCACAGACTTCAACTATGCCAGACTCAGTTTCACGTGCCACCTCCCAGGGTGGAAGCAAATGGCTTCAAAACTGCCAACCACAAGCCCGTGAAACACCAACACCTTTTCCAAGCAGGCGACCACATCACCGACAAACACATCATGGTCGTTTACTAGGAAAATGTGAAAGTACATTACAACCTTCCAGGACCTGACAAGGACCTGAATGATCAGACAGATGCCCTTGCAAAGAAGGGCGCACTACATGGTGAACCATGGTCACCACCCAACCAAGACCACCGAGAAGTGGCAGCTGTAACTCGGAGCCAACAAACCTGCCTGATCCAAACACTGCTGCCACAGCCAATCTCAACGGCTCCACAAATGTCTACAAATGACATTGCAAACATGCTTGCGTCTGACTTCCCAAATCAGACCAGTTTTTACTTTTTTACCACCACTAACCCCTCCTACCACCCGATCCTTATGTCTGACCTCAGCTGAACCGCAGACGTGACAGAATACCTCCAATGTCTTACAGACAGGTGCGTGTGCATCATAACACTTTTTGTTTGTCCCTGACGACCCCACGACACCACAGTTCGTGCTCCCTCAGAGCCAGAGGGGGGGTAATGCTAATGTATGCCCACGACGCACAATATTCAGGTCATCATGGCACAAAATCCATGTACAGTGCACTGAGACAAGTGGCATATTGACCCAGCACACATCAAAACATGCCTAGTGTGCGGCCAGCTTCAAGCATCAAAGCCGATTCCCCGAGCACCACTGCAACACAGAGGAACCACCGTCCCATGGTCAGACATCCAGATGGATCGAGCGGGACATTTTCCTTGGCTTACAAGGAACAACAATTTTTTTTTCTCTTCCTCTCAAATTCATATGTCATTCCACCAAATGGGTAGAGTGTCCCCCAGCACCAAGAACACCACCCAGAACATGGCATATCTTCTGATGATGGAGAGCCAACTCAGACTGAGAAACCCACTGCACAACCAACATCACGCAGGAAGTGCAAAGACTCCTGGGTGTCCACGTTCAACTGCGTATCAGCCAACCTATAAATCTGCTCATCACAACCAGACTAAGAGTCATTTGGCTACAGGCCAGGAAAGTGGGGGGAGAGACCCCGCAACTGGTGTCACAGTGAAATGTCCAGCCAAGCACAGCTCTCACTGACACCGCTCACTCTCTCCCCTGTTCCCTCTCGTTCCTCCTCTTCTACACAGAATACAGCCACAACCCTGTATCTCTGTCTCACCAGAAGACCACTACAACCTTACAACTCCACTCACCCATCACTCATCCCTGAACCACTCTGTGTCTCTTGACAGCAAAGGGGGGAACGCATTAAACACTGACCTTGGCATTCAACAAGATGCAAAAATCAGTGGACAAGTGCACAGCTGCCCTCCCCCGAGCCTTCCAGCGGAGAACACAGAGAAGCCACACCACCGCAAATCAAAATGAAAACACGACCAGCTGACCCAAGAATGGCGACCAACGGAAGATCATCTCCGACCAGGATGCTAAGTCTTCAGTTCCGATCAACAAGGTTTTCTTCGAACCTCATTGTCCGGAAAGGGGGGATCTGTAACATATGGGTCGCAGCTGAAGGAATTGATTCCCTAAAAAAAACCATATCTCTTATTGGTGTGACATTTATGAACAAGTAGGTGCCAGGGTGTCTAGTGGTAGAGGCCCTGTGCTGACATTTCGTGTTTGCCCAGGTTGCTTGGTGGGCCCTGGGGATCCATTCTTTAGTCCATAATCTGTATTACAGATGGGACGAGAAGGGAGAAAAACCTCCTTTGTGGACACCATTTGCCACCCATGACATTCCACAGGAAAACCCCCACCTTCTTGGCACCAACACACACACACACACACACACACACACACACACACACACCTAATGACACACACTATTGAAGAGAACTTTCAGGACTCAAAAACTCACTCCAAATGATATGTAATGTGTGTTTGTAATCTAGATGCTCTGCCCTATTGCAAAAGTAGTCAAAAGAGTAAATGCATGCGTTAATTAAGTCTTTTGTCACCTTATATAGTATAGAAATGCCTAGATGCTATCTAATGTGTGTTTAGAATGTCATGTTTAGTATCATTATGTTTCTCCTGCTATTTTCCAACCCATGATACTGAATACATGATAATAGGTTATACGGTTTGCATTCTTTAATGCTCAGAGTTAAAGTCCATTTGAATGTTACGGGAGGATCCTCATTATGCATATCAGCGGTCCAGAGACAAAGAGAATCTCCCGCTCAAAACTTTGCCATGAAACCATTGGTCAGTCAGCAGAAAATGGGTGTGACTTGACCCATAGTTAAAACCCATTCTCTCCCCAGAATCAGGGCAGAAAGGTTCCGAAGAGAGTCTCCACAGGAGTGCCCCTAAGGGTGCAAACCTCAGTTCTGTACCCACGTGACTCGCCTGAGTCAACGTTTTCTTATTTTCCGGCAAATTAAACTCAGTTTAAAGTTTGCACCTCGAGTATCCTCCGATCTGCGTCGCAAACTCCACGCATCAGGAAAGGACTCCATCTTCCACGCATCAGAAAAACAACGAGAGAAAGAGACCCACTAAATCCAGGTATTTAGTTATGCGTTAAAGCTGTGCCCCTTTGTTAAAAAGGTGTTTATAATCTTGGTGGTCCTTAATAGTTGTGTGGAACTGAGCGAGAATTGCCATTCTTTTATCTAAACTCTTTACTTCCTCGCTAGCTTTCTTTTCTGTTTTTGTTGCTATTGTTTTGTACGTTTGTTTGTTATATGTTAGACTAGTCAAATAAATCACGCTATAACCACTATGGATTGTCTTTATTTTGCCTCACAGAAAAAGTCACTTAAATGATAGATTTCGCTACATGCTGATTTAAGTTTACCAAACGATTAATCTACTTCACAAGAAGTAGTTATAATTCCCTTTCTAAACAAACGAATAATTACTGAGTCCGCTCAGACGAGCGGGCGAAGTCATTGTTATATTTATTTAGTCAAATTAACTGTAAGTTAATGCAGAATATTAATAATTAATAATAACTCGTTATTATTGATTGTTAATATTCATAAACTGAGCAAATTTTGCTACACACCCATAACTCATTTAAGAGAATGAGCACAACCCTGGTAGACGTTAAAGTGGATTCGGATATGCCCTTAATGCTTCATGCGCTTTAGACTTTGTGCCTAGATCATTAAAATAGAGCCCTAAATATGGGTTGTCTAAAAGAAAATCTAAAAATAGTCCATAGAACAGAATAGAGAGAAATGAATGGCTGCACGTGTGAAGTCTGTCTAATCTGTCTATTATTAGACCTTTGTTAGATGTCTGTTAGCCTTGGTTATGTCCAATTCGGACATCTATTTGACGTCTTTTGAACACAAATTTGATTGGTGGGTAGAATTTGTCTAGAATCAAACTGAGATGGAATCAGAAAAAAAGTTGGGACAGTATGGAAAACGCAAATATAAAAGGTAGTGATTTATAAATTTACTTTGACTTAATTTTCATTGAAGACAATACAACAAACATTATTCAATGTGTTCCTCATTACTTTTAGTGTTTTTATTGGTTTGTTTGTTTCAAAATAAACATGTATTCCACATTTCTTAAAAAAGCTGTAACAGTAAAGCATTTATCACCTTGTAATGTTTCCATTCCTTTTCACAACACTTAAAAGACATTTAAGGGCTGAAGACACCAAGTGATGAAGTGTTTCAGGTGTAATATTGTCCCATTCTTCCTGCCAACAAGTCTTAAGGTGGGCAACAGTACGGGGTCTTCGTTGTCGCATTGTGGGGACTCAATGCAGACACCTATAACTGAGTCGACACCTGTGATCAGAATCACCTTGATCGAGAGCCATTTTTGGTCTCTGACCAAAATCAGAAGGTCAGGCCACATTTTTGCAGTAGAGCAGGAAGCGGATGCCTTGAGGCTATCGGCCTCATGATGGTTCATCATCATCAGTTAAGTGTCATCGGACCCACTATACTGATGAAGTTAACTCAAGACGAACGGGTAACTGGTCACGAGAACAATTTTTAAAACAAAGAGCTTGTGTTTGACCTCAGGAAATGGGGTTTTCCAGCCCCCATGCAAGACAGAGAAGTGACTGACTTTGCTCCAAAACAGAGAATCAAAATCCTCTCTGAAATTTAAAACTATCATCAAACATTAAAGTTCATCAGATCATCCTCAAACGATGATAGCGGACTTTTAATGAAATGTAATGTTATTGCTCTTGTATGACACCTGAATCCTGTATATGTTAAGAATGCATTAATCATGGATAACCCATTATGCTTTGAGTTATTACAAACGTACCATTATGTGTATGTTATTTGAGATGAATGAGTGAAATCCTTTCCCTTTCTTTCATTCCTTTTAATTATAGATATGTAAAATGTATCGTTCATATTATAAATGTATGCTTCATTGTATATGTCTGAGCACCATGGCTCATGTGAGTAAGTCACGACAAAGCTGCATGTTCTGACATGGGACTGCCACGCAGATCCACGGACAATGCCTCATTTATCCAGCTCTATAGGGGCCGGAAACATTGGTGATAAAACCCATCTCCCCAACCATTCTTTAGGCAAAGGAGAGGCGAGGGGCGAAAGGCAGCGAAGCAGCAGCAGCTGTCCAGGACAAATCTTCTCCGGGTCCAGTCCAGCCGGACTTGGACATTAAGATGGGTTGAGACCAGCCTCAAACTTCCCATCTTCCGTTTACTCTTCTTTCTTTTCTTTCCGTCGAGAGTCTAGTTAAGTTGCGTCGCGAAACCCGTCAATACGACAACAGTTTGGCCGTCTTCAACTTAAACTACTGGACTTCACTTCAGCCTCAGAGACGTCACTTCAACGACCAAACCAACCACCAGCGAACTGGGAACCCAGCTCCACAGAAGGACTTCCCCACATCACTAAGGAACGCAACTACATCTCCAGATCTATTGCTGAACTGGTGTATGATCTGCTAGTCATGTTAAATGATAGATAACCCTGTCTAAGACACAGTAAAGGTTGAATTGATTATTTGGTTCGCTTGGTTAGGTTTTACATCTTGAGGATTTACATCACATCTCTCCTAAACTCTTCTTTCCTTCTATTCCTCTTCTGCAACCAGTATGAATGCGTGTGTATATGTGTGTTTTTGTTAGTTTGTAGTCAATAAAGTCTCTTTTGTATTGAAAGGAAAGTGACCTGTGTATACTTTTAAGCTAATGTCTTATACCTAGATCTTGATACCCTGCTTAAATATTAAAGTGTTTTACTTTAGTTCGAATAGTAATATTCATTTTTGAGTCAACAGCCCTGTCTGTTCAAACGAGCGCTGGACGAGTCGTTTGTTCAGTTCAAGAGAGTCGATTCTTTTGGAGCCGCTTTAAATTCTGTTATATTCCCTTTGAGCTAATTTAAAGTTAACGCACTACATAATTGTGTATTACGTGTGCGAGGCCCTACATAAATTGGTGGAGGATGCGGGCAAGATTAAACTGGATTATAAATATATACGGGTCAATTTCTTTATTGCAAAAGAGATCAGAGACTACCCTATTGTGTGACGTAGTCAGAGAGCGCGCAGCGCATCTGTGTGAGTGAATGGAAGACTGAGCTGTGACCTTCGACCTGCCTCCCAGCTGTGAACAACTGTGAACTGCTTTGGGATGATCTGCTTTTATAAAGGTTAGAATAGAGCGTGTTCCTCTAATTCTAGAATACCTTTTTACTAGACTGAATCACTGCGTGTTCCAGTGCTTTTCAGATAGCCACTCAAGCCACGAGCTTGCTGAGATCTCATTATAATAAGTTGAACTGAGCGTGTTCCTCAGTTTCTGTAATGCCTTGTGTAGCTAATGTCACTGCGTGTTCCAGTGTCATTTAGATAGCTATACTTGTTTTAAAACTGCAGTATTTAAATTAAGGATCGAGCGTGTTCCTCGATCTTTGTGCAAAAGGCCTTATTTATTTATAGCTAGATTGATTGTCAGTGCGTGTTCCATTGTCAATTCAACAAGCTGTCTTTTTTTTTTGTTTCTCACCCTGTTTTATTAGTAGCTAAACGCATAACTGCTCCTGTTTGCTGAACAGAGCTCGTGTAACGTCACGTGTGCATTAGTGTGATTTAAACGGGTGTATTTTGAAATCTTGTACAAGTGAAGCTTTACTATTGAAGTCTTGTGCCCAACAGTGAAAACCCTGTTGTGTTTTACGTGTCCAGAAACCCTGGTATGCATAGGAGATCTGCCGAAATCACCTTTGCATTTATTAAGTTAACTGCAGTACTAAACTGTACTTTTCTTAATGTTTAAACCCACTCTTTAAGAGGAGTGTGAAGCGCTACATCATAGAACCGTTTATGATTAGTGTGTTTTATTTTGCAGTGTTGAAATGCGCTGACATTTCATGTTTTATGCTTGGATCTTTTACATGCAAAGATTCTTATGCTACTAACATAGCATTTGCTTGGTTGCCATAGTCACCCTGTGACAAGGAAGTCACTGACACTTCCGAGTGAAGTCTGAACTGCGCATGCGCAGTGCATTGGCACCAGAACAAGCTACTGCGTGTTAAGCTAACTAGCAGTTGTTTGCATTGAAACAGTATTAGATGCGCTAAAGTCATAGCCTGCAAGGCTAGTGCTTAAATATTAACCTCCAGTGGTTGAATGCAGTGTCTGTTTGAGAAATATGAAAGTGATTTAACCATTTAACATCTTTGCATTTGTTGGCTTCTCTATTCTTACTCTCTTATGCCTCCTTTACTTGTATTTTATCATAAAACAAAATACAATTTTACTGTTCTTTATTTCTGATTTGTGTTCCATATTTAAACACAGATTATAAATTCAAGTGATTGTTTTAAAAGAGAAAATACTGGCTCACTATTGTTAAGTATACAAGTTGCAACTTGATTAACAATATTAAACTAAAATCTTTATTCGTGTTTTGTGTAAATCACAATACTGTATTAAAGTGGAATTCAACTTTTCCACAAATAACTTTGAATTACCATTATTCCAGTATTTCCCTTTTTGGTCTAATCACTTTAGGCATGAATAAGTCTTGAACTTGGAAAGTTTAAGCACTATTATACCAGTTTTACAACTTTTAATTTTCCCCTTTGTAGAAAATCTGTTTTATCAAATTCAGACTTTCTCATTATTTAATTGCATTATGGCTATGTAGCCATTGCTTGTTTTTGGTTTTCTTGTTTTTTCTCTCCTTATCCTCATTAGGAGACCTCTCACTACGAGTTTTTGAATAAATTAGAGACAACCCTGTCTCATTATAATTTATTTTATTTAGTTGTACATCAACTTTGATTTTTGAATAATTAGGAGTCAACTCTTATAGTCTATTTTGTTTAGTTGTACCTCAACTAGCAATTTCGTACTCGTAGTGAGACGTTAAGGCCTTAGAGCCATTTGTGGACCTGGTCCACCCAGTTCTCCTTCTCCCTGCTTCTTTCTATAGTATTTTCTGTTTCCTTTCTCTTAAGTTTTCCTGTCTTCCTTTCTGTTCATCAAGTTTGTAGGGACCAAGCCTGAGAGAACCAATCAATCAATTCTATAGAAAAGAAACAATTTTGATTGTAATTAAACCAACCTTTGTTCTCATATTCTCCCTGCATTTGTGAATACAATTAAATTTTTGACTTTTTGTCCAAGATCACTTGACCGAGACAAGTATTGAGCAACCGTCCCCTCAAAAGCATCGCTGGTAAGCGGTCCAACAAGTAAGGTGTGTGGTGTCAATCCTGTCAGATCGAGACAAGACAAATTTCAGAATTATAATTGTAGCATTTTTCCTCTTAAATAGAAGCAGTAATATTATTTTATTTTCAGTGATACAAAATATTTAGAAATATTTTCAACTGAAAGAAAATTTATATCCTTCTGTTTAAACTTGCTTTAACCTTGTTTTCTCTCTCTTCTTTTCTCATTTAAGTGGCAAAGTCTTCACAGCACTAGCCATCTTTTATGCTGAGACCAACACATAGCCAGCACCTCACTTCATTTTGGTTTACAATCACTGACACGACACTTAGCTGCTCCACCACATATAGGCTTATAACACCACAAAGATCTGTGTCTTCACCTCCCGGCGTGCCAGCATGTCACTGACTGCAAACCCCACTGCCCGAGGAGAAGATGTGGACACCTGGCTAAGAGGAATCATGGATGGCTTCACCGGCAAGGCAACTGAACTGTCACCCGACTCAAGCCAGAGTCACGACCATCCAGAGCTATTCAAGGTCACCTATTTCCTAAGCCACGCCTTCACAGCCCAGCTGAAGCTCAGCGACAAGCACATCACCTATCTTCAGAAGGAGCTGACACGTGCACAAAGCCGCATCGACAAGCTGGAAGTGAAAGCCCAGGAGGATTTCAAGCGTCAGACCACTGAGTTCCTGAGAGAGCTACTGCACACTCAAGGCTGCACAGACAAGCTCGAAGAGGAAACCCAGTATCAACACAAGGTACCAGACGAAGTGGAGTATCTAACTAAGAGACAGTTTGAACAGCTCCAAAAGGCCCTTGCTGTTGCTGAACGTGACCGTCATGAACTAAAGTCTTCCCAACAGGACCTGATACAGCGTCTCCAGTCTGCTGAACAGCAACTAGAGGAAGCTGAAGCAAGACTCAAAGACAAAGACTCTAAACTAAAAGCTCTAGAAGCTCAACTGAACAGGTACAGCAGTGAAAATGATCATCTGACCCAACAGCTTGATGACTTCAGCGATGAACTCAACAGGGTCAGAGATGAACTTCTGCACGCTTACCAACAGAAACCAGAGCCAAGATGGGCGGAGCCCTCATCAGCATCACCACTGCTGAACCCAACTGACTCCCTCATCTTCACCGACAGTGGAAGAAGTAGACGACTGCAAACCAGGCCATCAACAGCCTTTGCCACGGACCTCTTCCCTGCTAACGTAAGCAGAAAGCCTATGCACACAGGTTTTACACCTGCACATGAATTGACTCTTAAAGACCTTGACAAACTGGCTAAAAACATCACCCAGTTTAACCCCAACTCCACAGGGAGCAAAGATGTCCAGGCCTACCTCAGAGACATAGACTTTTATCTTGAAGTGAGACCTCATGTGACTGACAGAGAACGGTGGTACCTCCTCAGATCCACATCCTGTCCCGAGGTGCAAAGCTTCCTAGATAGACAACATGCTCACATAAAGTCAAACTACCAGCTACTGTGTGCAGCACTAATTAATGAATTCAAAGACTCTGAGTTTGAACACGGACTGTTAACTGCCCTGGAAACCAAACAAGGCCGCCAAGAGACACCTCAAGCTTTCTACCACAGATTTAGACAAGCATACTTTGCTGCACATGATGACCCTGAACTTGAAGAGGATGTGAACTTTAAAACCCTCTTTTTAAGAAACCTGCACCCTGGAGTAAGTCGTCATCTAGGCATCATGGCTTGTCCACGCACAATGTCCCTCCAACAGCTACGGGACCTCACAGACAAGGCCTACATCAAACAGAAGATGTCCTCCAAGAAAGGTCTGAAATCTTCTATCAGCCACGATGACAACACCAGAGTCTTCTGCAGTGCCAACAGAGAACGTGCCTCCCATGTCAACGCCCACTACCACACAAACTGGTCAGAGACGACACGGGACCAGCCACGCTTCTCAAGACACCCAAAGTTGTTTCCCAAAGGAAACAGAAATGGCTGGACAGTTCGTCAGCCAACACGTTCAAGAACTCAGACCACTTCAAGGGTGAGTGATGTTCTTCATGACTAACATGACTGATACACCTGCATAGTGGAGATGACAACCACCTGTTCTACAACAACTGAACTTAAAGGGGGAGGTCTCTCACCACCGACAAATCCAGAGGTATCAGAACCACCACACTGTCCACCTCACACTCACCAAGAAATGTCCAACTGAACATTCATCTTTACCTGACAGTAACCACGGTCAGGCCTTGAGGTCAGAGAATTTGTTCCAGTCAGAAGGCACCCACAGAGCAATGCGACCAGGGACAAAAGTTTGCATCTCAGCTCCACACAGCTACGTCGAACTATTTCCCTCAGTCAGCCAGAGACACTTTCCTTACTGAACCCCATCAGCTCATGAATGAACTGTCATCCAGGAAAAGATGCAAAGCCAACCTTCACCTGTGCCCACTCAGAGCCACTGAACAAAGAAGCAAGTGCATCAAACCTGCAAGGAAAGGGGGACTTTCAAAAGACTGACACAGATCTGACCATACATATACACTACACTGTTAAGTTATTTTACACTGTTTTATACATGTGACATACACAACACTCAAGCGTTGTCTTCACATAGCTAGAACTCACAGAACTAGCTTCATTTTGTCTTAACATGCGACATGAGATTCCATGTAACTCTCCACATAGCAAATAGATTACATGTGATTATGCTATGGCCTATTACACCTGAGCCACTCAACTATAGGTGAAACCCTGGTTGTCAAACTACTTAAGTTTTTTTGTTTTAACTTTGCCTTGCTTTTCCTGTCCTATCTTTCTTAAATTAGAATAAGATTGAATTACCATTAGGATATCAGGATTGGCACACCATACCTAATTGTTCTCTTTGTTGATACCACCTAAAGATGCTTGTGAAATTGATCACCTTATTCTGGTCACCAGTAATGCCAGAAATTGAAGGTAAACCATCTTAAACTAGAACAATCAATTCTGCGAATTTGACCAAAGTACAAAGACAATCTCAAATCTGAATCAAATTGTACTCAACATTTGAAATTTTAACTTGCTAATGAGGTTAAATGATCAGTGCGCAGATCACCTGACGCCCTGCACCAGTACAGTACATGGTAATGGAGGTGTTGTCTTGTTGTTTCCTATGTATGTGTCTGCTTTTCCTCTTGTGTTTATCCAGCGTTCGCCGATGTCTTCATCCCAACACATCGTCTAACGAAAGGGGGTCTGTGGGGACTCAATGCAGACACCTATAACTGAGTCGACACCTGTGATCAGAATCACCTTGATCGAGAGCCATTTTTGGTCTCTGACCAAAATCAGAAGGTCAGGCCACATTTTTGCAGTAGAGCAGGAAGCGGATGCCTTGAGGCTATCGGCCTCATGATGGTTCATCATCATCAGTTAAGTGTCATCGGACCCACTATACTGATGAAGTTAACTCAAGACGAACGGGTAACTGGTCACGAGAACAATATTTTTAACAAAGAGCTTGTGTTTGACCTCAGGAAATGGGGTTTTCCAGCCCCCATGCAAGACAGAGAAGTGACTGACTTTGCTCCAAAACAGAGAATCAAAATCCTCTTTGAAATTTAAAACTATCATCAAACATTAAAGTTCATCAGATCATCCTCAAACGATGATAGCGGACTTTTAATGAAATGTAATGTTATTGCTCTTGTATGACACCTGAATCCTGTATATGTTAAGAATGCATTAATCATGGATAACCCATTATGCTTTGAGTTATTACAAACGTACCATTATGTGTATGTTATTTGAGATGAATGAGTGAAATCCTTTCCCTTTCTTTCATTCCTTTTAATTATAGATATGTAAAATGTATCGTTCATATTATAAATGTATGCTTCATTGTATATGTCTGAGCACCATGGCTCATGTGAGTAAGTCACGACAAAGCTGCATGTTCTGACATGGGACTGCCACGCAGATCCACGGACAATGCCTCATTTATCCAGCTCTATAGGGGCCGGAAACATTGGTGATAAAACCCATCTCCCCAACCATTCTTTAGGCAAAGGAGAGGCGAGGGGCGAAAGGCAGCGAAGCAGCAGCAGCTGTCCAGGACAAATCTTCTCCGGATCCAGTCCAGCCGGACTTGGACATTAAGATGGGTTGAGACCAGCCTCAAACTTCCCATCTTCCGTTTACTCTTCTTTCTTTTCTTTCCGTCGAGAGTCTAGTTAAGTTGCGTCGCGAAACCCGTCAATACGACAACAGTTTGGCCGTCTTCAACTTAAACTACTGGACTTCACTTCAGCCTCAGAGACGTCACTTCAACGACCAAACCAACCACCAGCGAACTGGGAACCCAGCTCCACAGAAGGACTTCCCCACATCACTAAGGAACGCAAGTACATCTCCAGATCCATTGCTGAACTGGTGTATGATCTGCTAGTCATGTTAAATGATAGATAACCCTGTCTAAGACACAGTAAAGGTTGAATTGATTATTTGGTTCGCTTGGTTAGGTTTTACATCTTGAGGATTTACATCACATCTCTCCTAAACTCTTCTTTCCTTCTATTCCTCTTCTGCAACCAGTATGAATGCGTGTGTATATGTGTGTTTTTGTTAGTTTGTAGTCAATAAAGTCTCTTTTGTATTGAAAAAAAAGTGACCTGTGTATACTTTTAAGCTAATGTCTTATACCTAGATCTTGATACCCTGCTTAAATATTAAAGTGTTTTACTTTAGTTCGAATAGTAATATTCATTTTTGAGTCAACAGCCCTGTCTGTTCAAACGAGCGCTGGACGAGTCGTTTGTTCAGTTCAAGAGAGTCGATTCTTTTGGAGCCGCTTTAAATTCTGTTATATTCCCTTTGAGCTAATTTAAAGTTAACGCACTACATAATTGTGTATTACGTGTGCGAGGCCCTACAGCATTTTGCGCTTCAAAATGCGCGACACATTCTCTATTGGAGACAGGTCAGGATTGCAGACAGGCCAGCCAAGTACCTGTATCCTCTTCCTCTGCAGCCAGGACTTTGTGATGTGTGCAGAATGTGGTTTGCATTGTCTTGTTGAAATATTCCGGGAAAAGAAGGTATCATATCGTGCTCCAAAATCTCTATGTACTATTTAGCATTGATGGTGCCATCACAGAAGTGCAAGTTACCTTTGCCAAGGGTACTTGACCATGACAGATCCTGGCTTTTGCACTTGTTGCTGGTATCTGTCTGGGTGATCCTTTTCTTCTTTGGTCCGGAGCACATGGCGTGCATTTCTCGCGAAAAAAAAAAACCTGGAATACTGATTCATCTGACCACAGTCGGATTGCATTCTACACAATTTCTTCATGTTGTTCCAACACAAATCGATTACAATTTAAGTGGATTGAACATAACACATAATGACCATTGCTGCCAAGCTGCAATTATAAAACCATGCGAGACAGACATGCCATGTATCATTTTGTTTGTGACAACCAATGGTGTGAAATTAAGATTGATATACTTTATAGAGCATGTTAGTAAATCATTTTACTATAGTTGTATGTTTTCTCACACAAAACATCTGATTTTACATGAATTGTAACATGGCAAACAATTCATTCCTTTATTATAGGAGTCGTGTAGCGATCCTTTGCGTCTTTTTGTGTTTAAATCTTGTACATCTTCCTTTGTGGAGGTAAACAACAGCCCAAGCTGCTGTAAAAATGTGGCACCGTTTCTGCTAAATGACATTACATTGTGTTTATTTTCTGGCACTTTCAAGTGTTTTTTAGTGTGTGACGCTAAAAGCTATTTTCTTGAAAGCAGTAGAATGTGCTGTATCTTACATAAAATACATATTGCAACATCTTGGAGATAAAATGTCCAGTTAGTTGCTTTGAAAGTTTAACACTCTATTGGTAAAAAGTATGCATCACCTGCTGTAAACTAAACCTAACTTCTAAGTGTAACAATCCAGATGCATTTTGCTGAAGCAGCCATGCCATTTTAGCTTGCTTATATGAGTCTTGGATTTTTAAAGAATGCTACAACATACTGTATAATTATACCCTATAGTTGTAGAAAACATTTGCATTTGATCATTTGTTTATATTACTATAGTTATTGTGTTACTATAGCAACTATATAATTAATATGATTAATTTAAGTACTTTACTACTCTATGGTATACAAACCTGGTACATTATTTAATCATTATATATATATATATATATATATATATATATATATATATATATATATATATATATATATATATATATATATATGTATAGTTGAAACCAGAAGTTTACATACACTGTATAAAAAGGCACATAACCATTTTAAAAAAAAAAGTCAGATGTTATTGTGACTACACTTTTCTCTTTTAGGTAAGTTAGGATGATCAAATTTGTTTCTGTTAATAGCAGAATAATGAGAGAGAGAGATTTTTTGAGAAATTGTTTTAACTTTTCTTGAAAGTCAAGTTTACATACAATAAGATTATTATGCCTCTGAAAAAGCTCAGATGATGGTGTCAATGTTTTGGAAGTTTCTGATTGGCTAATTGACAACATTTGAGTTAATTGGAGGCACAACTGTAGAATAGTATTTAAGGAAAACCTCAAACACACTGCTTCCTTGTGTGACAACATGGGAAGATCAACAAGCCAGAATCAATAAAAAAGCCAGATTACAATTTGCTAAATTACACTGGGAAAAAGAATAATTTTTGGAGACATGTCCTGTGGTCTGATGGAACTAAAATTGAACTGTTTGGCCATAATGACCAGTCTTACATTTGGAGGACAAAGAGGAAAGTTACAAGCCTAGGAACACCATCCCAACTGTGAAGTATGGGGGCGGCAGCATCATATTGTGAGGCTGTTTTGCTGCAGGAGGGACTGGTCCACTTCACATCATGAAGAAAGAACATTATGTAGAAATACTGAAGCAACATCTCAAGACATCAGCCAGGAAATTAAAACTTGGCCACAAATGGGTCTTCCAAACAGACCATGACCCTAAGCATACTGGCAAATTAGGTAAAATGTGCTTTAAGGACAACAGAGTGAATGTTTTGGAGTGGCCATCACAAAGCCCTGTACTCAATCCTATAGAAGATTTGTGGGCAGAGTTGAAAAAGCTTGAGCGAGCAAGACAGCCTACAAATCTGACTCAGTTACACCAATTCTGTCAGGAGGAATGGGCCAAAATTCCTGCAAACTATTGTGAGAAGCTTGTGGAAGGATACCCAAAACACTTGACCAAAGTTATACAGTTTAAAAGCAAAAATACCAAGGAGATGTATGTAAACTTTTGACTGTCTAGAAATTAATTAAAAAATTCTCTAAAAACAATTCTCTCATTATTCTGACATTTAGCAAATGTAAATGATTTAGGTAATCCTAACAGACCTAAAATAGTAAACGTTTAGTATGATTTACCATCAGACTTTTTAAAAAAATGGTTATGTTTCTTTTTTTTAGAGTGTATGTAAATTTCTGGTTTTAACTGTATATATCCCTCACAAATCTATCTTTTAAATGAATATTTTTAATAGGAAGCTATACAATATTACATTTGTGCATATACATTAGATTAGTCAGTACTGAACCCAAATCTAGAGCTTATCTAACAAAATAAATTACTATAACGTTCCAAAAACTATTACACCCAAATTTATGCTATAGAAAAATATTAAATACAAATTTAAAAAAGAGGAATTATCAGGAGAAAAATTTTAAATTTGTTGAAATTTTGTAGGTTGTAATTTTTTTGCATTACTTTACTTAAATTTGAATTGTATTTTCTTTTAATTTCTGAATATGTCTGGTGACTAAAATATTATTTTAATAAAGATATCTGTTTAGTAAATCTGTTTTGTTTAAATGCACCAAATTACACGGCCTATATATATTCACTGAGAAATGGTTAAATGATTATGGCAATGGTTAACAAAAATTATTTTTGAAATGGGGTGTACTCAATTATGCTGAGCACTGTGTTGGCTTAATCGGATTAAATTAATAAAAAATAAAAAAAATCACTGTTTACATGGTAGACTCTTAGACCCAATCCCAATTCTACCCCTTAGCCCTTCCCCTTACCCCTACCCATTCACATGGTCAGACAAAATGAGGGGTAGGGGTGTCCCAGTTCTCTTTAGCTTGAAGGTGTAGGGCTAAGGGGAAAGGCTAAATACCCCTCGAAATGGAGATTTTTGAGGACCACACTCGAAACCAAGGGATACAAAAATTACCCAAAATACACCAGCCACATCGGCAAAATGGCTGCACACTGATGTAAGGAGATGCACAAAGTAGTATTTTTTTTTAGCATTATTACAAATTTTAACAACAAACAAGCACATGTTTTAATATATTCATAACCGCGTTCATGTTTTACAGTCATGTTTAAAAAAAAAAAACCGATAAAATAAAAATACGCTGAATTTTGCTATCTATAATCCACAATAATAACTCCTGTACAGCAGTCCCACAACATTCTGTCACTCAATGACACTCGATTATCCTGTCAGAAGAGTCTAGTGGCTGGGAATGAGCTTTTTACAGTGTCTGCTATAATGTTAATGTTGTTTTCATGTGTTTACATAGATGAATATGGCCAGGGTGTAAATGCACAGTACAGTTACGATCTTATTGCCACATTCAAGAGTTCACACTTAGCTCATGATTTATCACATAGCTTGTTTGGCATGCTGTCCCGGGAGAGAGCCCTGAGCTCAAGGGATCCTCGGGCCCAGGGCTCCCCCCTTTCACATGGCGAGGGGAAATTGAGCTCAGGTCGATCTCAAACTCCCCCGCTGTTGAGGCCAAGGTGAACTTCTTGAGAGCAAGACATTAGAAAAAGATTTAGGCTTATTATAGAGCATATTTGGCCGGTGGGAGGAAACCGGGGAACCCGGGGGAAACCCACGCGGACACGGGGAGAATATGCAAACTCCGCACAGAAATACCAGATGACCCAGCAAGGACCTGACGCCATTGGTATTCTTGCTGTGAGGCAACAGTTCTAGTCACTGGGCCACCGTGCCGCCCATTCTGGATAAAGGTGGAAGAAGGGGAGGAGGGGGGTTTCTTCCAAATGAAGATAGATGTAGAGAGGAAATGAGGATATATATATAGTGACTTGGGGTGCTTTGATTGGAAGATCATGATTAGCTAATGTGGGCCAGCTGGGTCAATCATGAGCACATGCTCCTCTCGAAATTAGTTTAAAATTAAACTTCACGTAGATCGATATGATAACATGATGTCGCTGCCTTCAGTGAGTTCCTAAAGATAAATACCAAACAATAGCGAAACTGGAATAACTACAGCACCTGCGATCGTCGATCTCATATGAAGCAAGAGATCACGATGACATATGATGACGTGTGCAGGTGCTGTCCCATTTCTTAAGGGTAAATTTTGAAGCCCTTCCCTTTCACACTCTGTTTCAAGGGCCAAGGGGTAGGGGTATAAAATAGAATTGGGATTGGGCCTTAATCAGAGTATTATCTTAGTCGTATTAATATCGGATTATTGGTCTCCATGTAAATGTCATATGGAGCATTTTTGTGATGCATTATGTTCCATTTTAAATCAAAAACTGAATCAGGCAATCAGGAACCACACACACACACACACACACACACACACACACACACACATATATATATATATATATATATATATATATATATATATATATATATATATATTTTTTGTTCAATTAATCCATTCTAAAATTGTACTTTGAATGAAGAACACGACACAGTAGTTTCACTTTTTTTCAGTGTAGAGGCAGAAAAGTTGAGAGCGTGAACACGTGCATTTAGCAACCGTCAGAATAGAAGCTTTTGTCATTTATTCATTTAAAATGCACAAAGTGCCGAGCAGCCAACTGGCTTCTTCGCTCATTTGCAATGGAGATGGCGTATGCCTCTTTGAAAGGCCTTAGCTCACTTCATCCCTGTCACAGAATTGGCTCCCGTACCCAAGGGTTTCCTCCTGTAGCACATGTTTTCGCAATGTCAAGAAAATTAAATCAACCTGCAGTGTATATTCAAAGCATATCAGAGGTGTCAGGGTTGTAAAGGCTGCTATTTGACTGGACGTGTTTTGGTGTGTAGTGTAGTATTGCAGTAACTGCCACTGGCCACTGAGATTTTACAAGCTGAATCAACTTTGCATACATATGTGATGAGTAAATAACATAAAAACCTCTTTGTTTAAAACTTTTTACAAGATGTCCCTAGAGTGTGTATGTGAAGTTTCAGCCTCAAATACCTCACAAATAATGTTTTATAACTCTTTGAATCTGCCCTTTTTGGGTTTTGATCCTAATTGTGTCGTTTTGGTGACTGTCTCTTTAAATTCAAATGAGATTGTGCGCTTATCAAAAGCGGGCGGAGCTACAAATGCCTGTGTGTCAGCATAGCGATAGATAAAAAAAACAAGACTAACGTCCTATGCTAATGAGGGAGAGATGGTCACTAGTGGGCAGGGCTTTCCCCCTCTGATGACGCGTACAAAGGGAGAATGTCAATCAAAGTGTTTCTCCAGAATTGTGAAAATAACAAATGAACTTATTAAACGTTTACCATTAGAAGCTGGTTATACTCACAGACTGTTGCCCAGTGCTTAATTTGTGAATTGTGAGGTCCTGGAACAGATCTGGGTAACGGATTCAGCATGTTACCCGAAGATGTAGAGGTGTCACGCACGAATGTGGAGAGCGGGAGGGGGGAGGGGAGGGGGGATGGTGGAGGGGTGGAGGGGTGTCGTGGACGAAAGAGAAGAGGGTTGGGGAGTCGCGGAAGAAAGTGAACAGAAGACGGGCGAAGGGCGGCTATGAAGGGAGATGGGTAAAATAAGGTGCCGGATCCGGATCCGACGTGTTCCGGCACAAATTAAGCCCTGCTGTTGCCCCACAACTTTGTTTCAACCCCTCATAAAAGTGATTTTTGCATCATACGTCCCCTTTAAGACATTTATATAAATGTAAATGGATCCAGGCTCATTTTAGGAATGTGCAACTACTTTTTGCAAAACTCAAATATTGTACCTATTTTATGCATACAATTAAGTGCAGTTTTCCACAGAAATTACTGCTAGTGACAGTTTAAAAAATACTTTTTTTACACAAATTATGATTTTTCAATTTTTCATTGCAGAACACAGTGTTATTATCTCAGAGGACTTTTATTATGGTACATAATTTGTAAACTACTCAGATAGATAGATAGATAGATAGATAGATAGATAGATAGATAGATAGATAGATAGATAGATAGATAGATAGATAGATAGATAGATAGATAGATAGATAGATAGATAGATAGATAGATAGATAGATAGGTAGATTATTATGACAATTAGTCATCACATTATAGTAGCAGTTTCTCATTCCTTCCAACAAATTGCAAATGCTTTCGTACAACTCTCTGCTGTTTTATAACATTATCATTTGCTTATGTCATGTCAGTCAAAATTAACTAAACTTGTGGATGCTGAATAGTCATACCATATAAAACTAAAAGTGCTCATCTCATTACTTGAGTCATTACATACACAAATGTTGAACTAGTTATCAAAATCTGTCAAGCAAATTTTATTTTAAAAATTTTAAATCTTTTTTTTCTGAAAATGTCTCCTAAATTGAACAATTTGATGAATGATTTACAGACCTGTGTATGTTGTAGGTTCAGTTTCAATATGTACTGCAGTATTGTTTACAGTTTTGCACAGCTCTACTCAAAGGAAGTTTATGTTTGTTGTAAATAAGGGTGTGTTTATTCTTTTGCACAATGCTGTGAATAAATTAGAATTGCAAAGAGCAAATGCAGTAAAAACGTGAAACACATATACAGTGTCTTGTACTCAGATACCTCACTAAATGCAGTGATGTCTAACTTTACTGTAGTTTTCAAATGGCTGTGCTAATAGTATATAATGCTGTCTTGAGCATTTTCAGAAAGTGTCACCAAAATCTGACTTTATTGCATTGGAGAAAATTAACAGAGTAAACTGTCATAATGAAAACATGACAAAGCCATTTGACTATCTTGTTCATAAACAATGGTGTCAGGACTTTTCATTTTGATGACATTGACACTTTCATTGACATGAATACTTGCTTTTGAGGAATGAGATTTCCATTTTGAGCAAGTGACGCGCTTTTGCAGGTTATCCACTAGGTTTTGCAGTTTGCACTAATTGTTTTGACAAATGCATTAACTGTTGTGCAAATGTAAATAGTGTTGTGAGAAATGCACCAAAGCAACTGAGAAAAACTGTAATCAAATAGATAGATAGATGGATGGATGGATGGATGGATGGATGGATGGATGGATGGATGGATGGATGGATGGATGGATGGATGGATGGATGGATGGATGGATGGATGGATGGATGGATGGATGGATGGATAGATAGATAGATAGATAGATATTCATTTTCCTCGGCTTAGTCTCTGATTTATCAGAGGTTAGGGACTGCCAACTATTCCAGCATAGGTTTTACGCAGCGGATGCCCTTCCAGCTGCAACCCAGTACAGAAAAACACCTATACACTCACGTTCACACACACTTATACACTAAGGTCAATTTAGTTTATTCAATTCACCCAGAGGTAACCAACGCAAACACAGGCAGAACATGCAAACTCCACACAGAAATGCCAACTGGCTCAGCTGGGACTCAAACCAGCAACCTTCCTTGCTGTCAGGCGACAGTGCTAACTTTTGAGCCACCATGCCACCACAGTATTTTATATATAAACTCTATATTATACATTTGGACCATATTAATTTTCCACACCAACAATCAAACAATGTTCTTCTAGAAACCTCATGATTTACAGTATTTTTCATGTGTAATCCCAACCATAATAAGAAGCTAAATTAGCCCAAAGGGATGCTAATGTTAAAACCGTCAATTAGTTGCATTGCCTGAGGTACTTTTGTAACTCGCTATTAACATAATGGACTCAAACTTTCATAGCAATACAAATCAGCAGCGAGTCTCAAAGCACGGTCTAACTGAGCATTAAATTCAGACTGACAGTCGGCGAGCACCTTTGCTTTTTTTAGTATCTAGGTCATCTCTTTAGCATTGGCTCTCTGCAGCGCTCTGTGTGGCTGCCCAGTCATCTGAAGGGCAAGATCAAATAACTTCTTTGAGCGCTATTCAACCCTAAATACATTCTCACGTGAACATTTACTGGACTGCTACTCTAAACTCTCATATAAAAAGGTACAGAAGCCATGACTAGGGTAGTACTTTTTAATATAAAGTACACCAGTGTACCTATAACTAATCTACCAGTGTACCAACTTATCCAGCATATGTTTTACACAGCGGATGCCGTTCCAGCCATAACCCAACACTGGGAAACACCCATACACTCTTTCATTCTTTCACATACACTACGGACAATTTACCTTATTTAATTCACCGGTACCGCATGTCTTTGGACTGTGGGGGAAACCGAAGCACCTGGAGGAAATCTACATGAACACGGGGAGAACATGCAAACTCCACACAGAAATGCCAACTGACCCAGCCGGGGCTTGAACCAGCGACCTTCTTGCTGTGAGGCAATTGTGCTACCCACTGCGCCACCCGGTTATATTTTATTATTATAGCTAAATTTTAGTATTATAGTTACAGTAGTTATAAAATATTCTACACTATTATATACTTTATCAATGGTGGTTGTGGGACAATGTTAGAGACACCTATCAAATTTGCTATTTTATTGCAATAAAATATATATATATAGACATATATATATATATATATATATATATATATATATATATATATATATATGTATATATATATATATGTTGTAAAATTGTAATATTAAGTAATGTCGTTTATTTATGATGTGAGTTTTTATTTTATGATAAACACAAATTTTGAAAAATGTTAGAAAACCTAGTAAGACAAACAAATACTATGAAAGTCAATATTTACAGGTTTCCGACGTTTTTCAAAATAACTTATTTTGTGCTCAACGGAAACTCAAACCGTTTTGAGAATATCCACTATAACTAGTTTACGTTTTATCAGTTTAGTAGCTAATTTGTATGAAAATGTACGCCTAAATCTCATTTGAGCAAATCATGCTAATAAATATTGTTCAATATCATACCAATTAGCCATTGAAAAAGTCATACCAATTAGCCACACAAAAAGTTACGAATTGCTGTGAGATAACGTTGGAATATTCCCTTTAGTAGTAATAGTATCTAAAGTGCGCCAGTGATCACTCATTGTATTAGTGCCTACCCACATGAAAACATACTTTCGTGCTTTTGAATCATACTATAGTAAATTAATTTAATTAATCTGTTCAGTACAGCAGTGGTCCTCAACCTTTTTGTCACCGCAGGTCGGTTAACGCTTGATAATTTGCAGTTACTCTGATTCTCTTTATTCTCTATTTCCACCTGGGGATACTCATCCCGAGGCCCTCAGACTATACAGCACCACTGATACGATCCAAGACCAGCGATGAGATGATCCCAAGGTTTTCATAATCCTGGACCAGGCTGTATCCTGAGCAGCTGCTGTGGTGATCATGGAAGAGTGCAGAGCATGAGACTGAGTCCTGTGATGCTCCAGGGACAGACGAGTCTTTGCTAAGGTCCAGCATTCTCCAGCCTCCGGCGCCTAGACTGTAGCTCTGCACAAGACGTTTGGCCATAGGAGAAATGGTCGTGCCTGGTTTCTCTCGAGGTTTTTTAATTCTTCACTTTCGACAATAGGTGAAGTTTTTTTCTCGCCGCTGTTGCCACTTGCTTGCATGGTTCGGGATCTGTAGAGCTGCGCATCGATGGATTTGCTCTTCAGTGTTTGGACTCTCAGTAGTGAATATTAAACCACACTGAACTGAGATAAAGTGAACTGAACTTAAACACTGAAAACTGAACTGACACTATTTCAATTCACTATAATCTTCTATGTGAAGCTGCTTTGACACAATCTACATTGTAAAAGCGCTATACAAATAAAGATGAATTGAATTGAATTGATACAAGTTTTATTTCTGGAAAAAAAATTCCAAAGCATTGCAGTGTTTGGGTGTTCTGTGTTTGTCTGGGATAATTAGTCTTACCGAAATGTGTATATTCCATACAAGTTGAAGCTGATCGGTCAGTTCTTGTCTCGTGACTCGCAGGATTTATTCAGTCAGGTGTGTCTGGTCTCGAAGGCATGGAGCAACATGCCGCTTATGCGAGCAAGCCACACACCTCCATTGGAAATAACGAACTTGTGCGAACTCTAGAAAAGACGTGATATGCAAACAGGCCCTAAAAGGCCGACGTCATTTGGGATCTCCATCAGTTGATCATCTTGCACAGCCATGATGGATTCACCTGATTTGTTGACAACTAGGTTGCAGATCCATTCCTTGGCAGTTCGCAGGTCCTTCACTGGACATTTCCCCTTAGCAAAGAAACTTTCCAAAGACGTCTGTTTCTGACTCACTTTACTGCTTAATGGTTAAATTTGGGCGCTCAAGTGACAGAGATGTAACCAAGAGAATACTGTCATTTTTCAAAATAAAAGACTTTTCGGTACCTGTCCATGGCCTGTAGTTGGGGACCACTGCCGTACAGTACCTAGCAAACACACAATGTCATAAGACCTTAATATTAGGTTAGATTTAGGTCGCCAGCATCTAAGGACAATGTTTTTTTGATGTCCAATAATGATGTGAAATGACGTTGATATTTTAGGTTTTGTTGGAAAGTGACTAGAATTCAACGTCAAGCCAATATCTTAAACCTGCATCATATTGACGTCAATTACTGACATTTATTCGTCATGTATGGTAACCACAATCCAACGTCTGATAGACGTCATAGTGGTAACGTCCACACAATGCCAAGTTGTAACATCATTAGATGTTGATATTTGGTTGATTTTAGGTTAGACGTTGGACACTGACGTCGGTCTGACGGTGGGTTCTGACGTCAACCCGATTTTCATTTCAAAACAAAATGCAACATCCGACGTCGTTAGGGTACAACGTCAATCTCACATTATGTTGACGTTCTGTCCCTGCTGGGGTAGGTATAGTAATATAAACAAATCACCCAATACTGCGCTCTCAAAAACAAATGCACAAAAGCTGTCACTGGAGTGGTACCTTTTTAAAGTACAGTGATCAAGAGAGCTTCTCTGTTGTGAGAAAATACATGCATTTTCTTAATTTGTTTGGCAAAATAAAATAAACAATAAAAATCACGAACACATTAAATAATGTTTGTTTTATTGTCTGCAATGAAATACAAGTCAAAGTAAACTTAGAAATCACTACTATCTTATTTTATTTGTGTTTCCCAACTTTTTCTAATTTGGTTGTTTGTAATGAAACAGCAACTGATTTGATGATTGGGTGATTGTCATTTAAACGTAACAGAATAAACCACATGAGTTGAAATGGATGATTTCATTTAATTCATTGAATGGTGACTTGTGTCTGTTGCGCACATTACTAAGAATTGCTAAATAGGAAACGCTTGGCGGGTTATCAAAAGACACCAGGAATGGATTTGTCCAAATGTGCAGCAGATGGAATGAACAAGAGCAGTCTGTCCATCAATGAGCACTTCCTGCTGTGAGAATGTGTGTTCGACGGTCAAATATCACTGATCGTCTAAATAAAATAAACATATAAAAAAGAGAGAGGATTTGAGAATATTGGAACCTGTTACTTTGGTGTGTTTATGTGACACATTTTGCCATTTTTTATAATAAAATAAAATACAATAAAGAAGCAGCACGGTAGCTGCACAATCACCTCACAGCAAGAAGGTCGCTGGTTCGAGTCCCGGCTGGGCCAGTTGTCATTTCTGTGTGGAAGTATGCATGTTCTGCCTGTTTTGGCGTGGGTTTCCTCAGGATGCTCTGGTTTCTCCCACAGTCCAAACACATGTGCTATAGGTGCAGTGGATGAACTAAACTGGCCATAGTCTGAGTGTGTGTGAGAACGAGTTTGTATTGGTGTTTCTCAATACTGGGTTGTGGCGGTTAATTCCACTGTGGCAACCTCTGATAAACAAGGGACTAAGCCGAAGAAAAATGAATGAATGAATGAATGCATACATAATATACAGTAAAATAATACTATTTACTATTAAAAGAGTGAAGAGGAGGGATATTTGGAGAGTTATTTACACATGTTTGTATTATTATCTCCTCAGAGATGGCTATTTTATTATTTTTATTTTAAAGTAGGAAAATCTGGGACGCCTGCTGCATTAATTATTATTCAGGCCTTTATTTTCTCCATCATGTGATTTGATTTGAAGTGTCTGAGCTGGATGGGGTTCAATTATTAATAGCTGAGAGCATTATGCCTCTGATCACAGATCATGTACGCTTACATAACAGCATAACATAGCATGGCATAACATATAATAATTTTTAATATAAAATTTATATTATACTATTTACTATTAAACATCACCAAAGAACATTCATAATATAATATAATATAATATAATATAATATAATATAATATAATATAATATAATATAATATAATATAATATAATTTAATATAATATAATATAATATAATATAATATAATATAATATAATAAAAAATAATATTACATTAATTTAAAATTTTTGTTTTATATACTGCTCAAAAACCCTAAAATAACACATCCTAGATATGAACGAATTAAACATTCTTATTAAATATCTCTTCTTTACATAGTTGAATGTGCTGACAACAAAATCAATGTCAAAATCAAAATCATCAATGTAAATCAAATTGATTAACCCATGGATATCTGGATTTGGAGACACACGCAAAATTTAGGTGGACAAACACACTACAGGCGGACCCATCTTTGATATAAGTTCCTTAAAACAAGTCAAAATGAGGCTCAGTATGTTGGTGGATGGAGTGAGATATGATGTCCCAGATGTACTCAATTGGATTCAGATCTGGGCAACGGGCGGGCCAGTACATAGCATCAATGCCTTCATCTAGCAGGAACTGCTTACACACACCAGCCACATGAGGTCTAGCATTGTCTTGCATTAGAAGGAACTCAGAGCCAACCGCACCAGCATATGGTCTCACAAGGGGTCTGAGGATCTCATCTCGGTACCTAATGGCAGTCAAACTACTTCAGGGCTGTGTGGCCCTCGAAGGATATTCCACCCCACGGCACTACTGACCCACTGCCAAACCGCTCATGCTGGAGAATATTGCAGACAGCATATATAATATAATATAATATAATATAATATAATATAATATAATATAATATAATATAATATAATATAATATAATATAATATAATACTATTTAGTCAGAAAAAGTCATTTCAGTTCATACTTTTTCTCTGTTTACGCTTTCTATGAAAGCTGCGTAACAACATCTGGCAACCAGCTGAGACTGTTTACTTCAGCAAGAAGCCTTTATATGTAACCTTTTTGTTAAACCTGAGAAATGACAGGCCCCATTGTCTATTGTCATTTATTTTTTTATTCGTGCCCATGCAGCCATGAGAAAGGCATCAGAATCCCAGCCTTTATAAGGGCACTGACCCTGGATGTGATCCTGAGCACCGCCATTGTCTGCCTGCCATTTTGAGAGGAAGACTAAACCAAAAAAAAAAAAAGAGCTAATTATCATATTTTCATATTTTACAAGGTTCTGGACAGCTTCTGCTGACATGATATGAAATGTATCATTACAGAAAATTGTTTACATATACAACATATCAACTAAGAGATCAAATTGTTTGATGTTTGACAGATAGATCTCTCCAGTTTGACCCCATTCTGAATTTAATTAAAAATAAAATAAAATAAAATTAATGAAACAATAAATAAATAAATAAAATAAATAAATAAAACTAACTAATACATAAATAATAAATAAGTAAATAAAACTGACTAAAAAAAAAAACCTGTAAATAAATAAATAAAACTAAAATAAATAAATAAAACTGACTAAAAATAAATAAATAAATATATAAATAAATAAAACTAAGTAAAAAAAGTAAATAAGTAAATAAATGGACTAAAAATAAATAAATAATAAGTAAATAAATAAATAAGTAAATAAAACTAACTGAAAATAAATAATAAATTAATTAAATACATAAATAAATAAAACTAACTAAAAATAAATAAGTAAATAAAACTGATTAAAATAAATAATAAATAAATAATAAATAAATATAATACATAAAACTATAAATATGTAAATAAATAAATAAATAGAACAAAAAATAATAAATAAATAAATAAAACTGTGAGGGACTTTCAGTCAGTCATTCAGTCAGTCATTCAATCAAATAATCAATCAATCAATCAAACAAACAATTAATCAATTAATCAATAAACATATACAAACTCTTAAAATGCAAACAGATATTTAAGGATTAATTTGAAGTTTTTAGTTAAGTAAACATTGCTGGTAGATCAATAATTTTCAGCAGTTTATGCAATTCATTAATAATAATAAAAAGCTAAATAGGTATATATGCATGTAAATATGTTATGTGCTGTAATCTCTAATCTGACAACTCCTTGGGAACGTTAAAACAAGTGAACTGCGATTGATCGCATTACATGTCCTTCAGACAAATCTTCCTGTCTAAGTGGGCGGTTCTTGATCAGATAAGTTATGTTATAAACCCGACTTCAATCCATTTAGTCAATTGTCTGGCTGTGTAAGACTAGCATTCTCATTCATCTCAATGGCAATTATTCTTCTGTCACTGATCTCCCTTAAAGAGCGTTTGACGTCAGCCATCTTTTCTTCTGGGCAAACCATTCTGTAGTTGTAATGTTTTTAGCCATTGATCTCACTATTTCTGATGGGACCCAAACAATCACTTGCTTATATGAAAGTATAGACATCCAAAAAGTGAAAACATTCTTGAAAATGTCAGGGGGGGTGGGGTTAATAACTGTTCAATGGACAGGTTTTCGGGTGACGGCGAGGGGCGGTGAAGTTACAGGAGACTCTCGTGAAAAACGGCAATGTTGGCAGAAATGTCTTTAACCACAAACTCTTAAAAATACATTGACAAAAATTCAAACAAACCTATAAGCTGTATAAAGATAACCCCACCCACCTTAATCAATCAATCAATCAACCAATCAATCAATCAATCAATCAATCAATCAATCAATCAATCAATCAATCAATTAGTCAAAAAAATTATATAGGGAGTGTGTTTAACACATAATCAAAGATTTATTTATTTATGTTTAATTCCTATAAAACAAAAGGATAAAAGGACTACAAAACAAAAGGACTACAAAACAAAAGGACTACAAAAGCATAACAGACCTTATCATTAATGTTTAACCTCTAAAGACCTGATTACATGATTTTTATTGTCAGTTTCAAAAGTCCCAATGTCAGATTATGCGATTTTGTCTTGATAAAATCTTAACTTGTTGTGGGTAACAAATGTGCCAGACTACACGTTCCTTCACGATCAGTCATCCTGTAACGTCTACAACGAGCGTTATTAACCAAAGCAGTCACAAGCATCGCCAGAGGTTTGTGATACAACAATTACAGTGAATCATTAATTAAATCCTTATTTTCCATGGAGTGGAACAAATCATCGGTAGCGGATGGGCACAAGCAAAAGTATAATGTTAATTTGGATATTTTTCTTGGAAAAAGTATACTTTTGAAACTAGTTTTGGTGGTATAATTTGTATCTTAATTTTAATGTATTTTTTTGTTGGTGAGTTTTCTACTAGATAAACAAGAATAATGAATAACATCTGATGTGACATGCTTCAAAATCAGTCGGCTATATGCTTCAGTGCCAAAGCACAAACTGGTTTGTTAAATAAAATAAAATCTAGCCTAAATAAAATTAAAGTGAAATATTCACAGTTTTAGAAACACCTACATTAAAAAGTTTTTTATTGTAAATGACAAAATCATCCATTGCTGGTGAGTTTCAATTTAATTAGTTTATTCAAGTAATTTTAATAGGCAAGACAGGCTTTTACAATGTATTTGCAGCACTGAACGTTTTCCCAGATTACCTCAGAAGAGTAAACTCGGTCGGAAGGCTGACAGAACTCAGAAATTCATTGTGAGAATGATTTCTGCACATTTGTCTTCTAAATAAACTTGCTTAAAACAATTTTTAGAGTAAGTAATTTTTAGAGAAAGTTTGCGTAACCAATGATTGATCTTATCCACCCGAGACCCACCCATAAGTAAATATGCAGCCTCTTTTTTGATTACCTGACCCACGGATTAAAAGCAGCACCTGCTGATATAACTGAGAAATGATGTGCTTCTATTACTTAGTGTCACCCATGTGACAACTCATCATGAAGAAACGAAAAAATTAAACATGCTAGACTTTTTGCGATGATGTAATGAGAGGTCGCAGACATTGTATCAGTTTTCGTGAACTATGCCACATTACACAAGAAAAAACGATTGAATCTTGTGTCACAATGCCCATTTGTCGTTTACGACTCCCCACGACCAACCCAGGCTCATTCTGAAAACGTAGTGCCATGGACGTTTCTGGAGACCGCAAAATACGACCCGGGAGGTACGTGTTTGTGCAGTGTTGTTTTCGTGAATCCTCGAGAGGCTGCTGTGTGCGATTTTTTGTATCTCAAAGGTCTCTCGCGAGTGCCGTTCGCGCCCGCGCTGTTCTTGCATAAACCCACCATAGGCTGCTGTCGACCTACCGTCTGTCTGTCAGACTAAATGACTGGGCAACCGGCCAATTGACTGACCCAACCTCCTCCTTCCCTAAACTCAACCAATTTTACCGATTGACCCGCTCACCCACATACTTCCCTAAATCCAACCAACGATTTACAAAAGCCGTCTGATTTTTATCACGTTTTCGGATTTTACCACATTCTCAGCCTGTTATTCACTCGTTCATATTATTTTTTGGATTCTGTTTTTTTTCCTTACATGATTTCTGGAACCGCTCTTCCCCGGACTCGAACCCGGTCGTCGTCGTTGTGGTCAACTCTTCTCTGCGTCTCAAGTCCTACTGGTTGCGGCGGGAAAGGCCTCCACACAAAGGTAAGCGGTCAGCCGGTAATGGTCAAAAGGAACAGCGTCATACCGCCCCCTAGCGCTCTCTTAAAAAATGTAGGGTGCCCAGAAATCGTGACAAAATTGTGTGATCTGACCAAGGCTTTAAAAATACATTGACAAAAATTTTTTTAAAAACCTATTGACTGTATAAACAGACACTCCCATCCCCATCCCATTGAAAATGAGGAAACCTGTTTGAAAACAGTATCTATTTTATGTAATTCCATTTAGTGTCACTAGAGGCCTAGAGGCAAACATATTACATATTTCACCTAAAAATAAACTCTTAGCAATTACCTACAATTTCACATGGCATTTCTGAATACAGTCTGCCACATGCCTGTATCACATTCACTTCAGAGAACCATAATTACCCTTTTCTTCAAAAGCATTCCACTCTAAGAACAGTCTTTTTTTATACAGTCATATCGCACCGTTTCTTTCAGCGTCTGCTTTTCTCTTTCATTTCAGAGGACGGCTGAGAAAAGAACAGGTGTGTGAGTGAGTGTGTGTCCTGTTTCTGACGGTTTATGTGTCTTCCTCTCAGATGACTACGCGAGTGGAAATTCTATTAAAGCAAAACATTTAACCAGATTCAATCTTTAATGAGGCCGTCTCTAATTTTATCGCATTTCCTTTCTAACTCGCCCACGCTCGCCAAAGTGCTTCTCAGCGCCGGCCTCCGTTATCAGCAGAGACAGATGGGATTGTTGATAGTTGACAGACATGCCGATAGTTGATCTCATTTTTTTAAATCTAAAAATCACTGAAAATGCATTGGAAATCCATAGCAAGTGGCAAAAAATTTGTCTTTTATTTTTTATAATAATACATTTAATAATAATGAAACAACAACATGTCCAACAGATGAATAAATGTCACCATATATCTAAAGAATCATGCACTCATTGGTTAAGTTCTCAATCAGTCAAACTCATTCATTCATTCCTTTTCCTTTGGCTTAGTCCCTATATTCATCAGGGGTTGCCACAGCGGAATGAACCGCCAACTTATCCAGCATATGTTTTACACAGCGGATGCCTTTCCAGCTGCAACCCAGTTCTGGGAAACACCCATACACACTCATTCCCACACATACACTACAATCAATTTACAGTAGTTTATTGAATTCACCTATAGCGCATGTCTTTGGACTGTGGGTAAAACCTGAGCACCTGGAGGAAACGCACGCCAACACTGGGAGAACATGCAAACTCCACACAGAAATGCCAACTGACCCAGCTGGGATTGAAACCAGCGGCCTTCTTGCTGTGAGGCGACAGTGCTAACCACTGAGCCACCTTGTCGCCCCATTACTCAAACTACTGGCTAAAAGTGGCTAATACACTGTGAAACATGCTGAGTTCCACACAATCAATTGGTGTTGCAACAACATGAAGGAAATAAGATAATTTATTCATTAATTGAGCATAAAACAATTAAGTTGTCTCCTTAAGAACTTAAGAATTGTGTTGTTTCAACTCAGTTAAGTAATAAGTAGTATGAGCAAACAGCAAGAATAATTGTTTGAGTGTAGATAGCATAGCTAGCATAACGCTAAACTTGCATTTTAGTAACTATAACTTTGACTTTTTATTTAGTTTGTGGTCTCATTTTGTTATTAAAACAGTAAGCTATAAAATTGATTTGTTTTAACGATGAAGATGCCATTTTTGAGTGTAAGTAACATTGTAAACAGTTTAAACATTAAGTTTTTGGATGAAACTGTGATGTTAACAAATCAATAACCATCCATAATTCAACTCGTATGTGTCGTTGAACTAAATGTGTTCTATGAAATCAAATCAATCGATCAATCAATCAATCAATCATCCAACTAAAGTTCAGTTGAGATGGAGCAATGGGCACACTAACTGTATTTTAGGGATCCGACTGACTCTTGATATTGATTCAAGTGTACCGTCTAGGTCAACAAAGAGTTGCACGACTAACCTAGATAGGTTACCCGACCCTTGTTTTTTATTAATCTAAATTAAGTACATACATGGGAAACCATGGACTTGGCTAAACCAAAATTATTATAGAGTACAGTAGTCGGTTACATTTATAATAATGGCCATGACCTCTGATTAGAAATGATATTGTCTTTACTCAGGGGTGTACATCTAAGCGGGACTAATCAAAAATACTTTAGAATGAGCAAGCATGGGAGTGGCCATCTAAAAGTATTAGTCAACCTGTCTAATAATCTAATAATCTAATAATTAGTCACCTCTGTTTAATAATCAAGACTGACAAGAGTGTGACCGTGAGGGTCGCCATCGGCCGAGGCGATTCTTCTGAGCGACATGAGCATCTGAACAAATGTCATAGTTACGAGAGAAGATAAAAGGTTCAAACATTTATCTAAATTATATGTTGATATAATCTTCTTAATGTTTTATGATTGGAGTCAGATAAAACGAAAGGTAAATATATTAATATTCTAAACCACCTCATATTCAAATTGGAGTCAGATATGAGATAAATTTGAAGTAAATCCACATTGTACACTGGAAAGACCGAACAGGCAGTGAACCTTCATCCACCAGCGGACACCTTCGTTGGGCCAACAGGGTGGACCTTACAGAACTAAATAAGCTTTATGAAATCATTCAATCAATCAATCAATCAATCAATCAATCAATCAATAAATAAATAAACCAAGCAAACAACCAACCAACCAACCAATCAAGCAACCAACCAACCGAACATTGTAAGCAATAGGTTTTGGGATGTAAACAAATGAATAGCCATCCATAATTCAACTCAATTGTATCATTGAACTATATGTGCTCTATAAATCAACCAATTAATCAATCAATCAATCAATCAATCAATCAATCAAGCATCCAACCAATAAACCAAGCAACCAATGAACCAACCAACCGATAAACCAACCAATCTAGCAACCAACCAGGCAACCTGAACATTGGGTTTTTGGGATGTAAACCAATTAATAATCATACATAATTTAACTATTGTATCGTTAAACTAAACGTGCTCTATAAAATCAATCAATCAAGCAAGCAAGCAAGCATCCAACCAAAAAACCAAGCAACCAATGAATTAACCAATCAATCAATCAATCAAGCAACCAACCTACCAAACATTGTAAACAATCTAAACATTTGGTTTTTGGGATGTAAACAAATGAATAACCATACATAATTTAACTCTATTGTGTTGTTGGACTAAATATGTTCTATTACAAAAAATCTATCAATTAATCAATTAAGCAATAAATCAAGCATCCAATCAGTCAAACATTGTAACATTGTCCACAATGTGAACACTAGGTTTTTCGAGTTGTAAACAAATGAATAACCATCCATAATACAACACTATTGTGTTGATGGAAACAATAGAGGTTAAATAGCATCTTCTGTTGAATCTTCATTTTAGGCACTTGACAGTCATTGATTTCATTTAGAAATATGTATACATTGCAGCACATATTGTCATTTTTTATTATTATTATTTTTTTTATCTTCATGGAAGAGACAACCTGTTTTGAGACCTTTAAAAGCCAGGTAGGTGTGTTATATAATGCATAAAGTGGTGTGGGAGGATTTCATCTTTTGTTTTCAGAGTGCTCAAATAGTGCTCATTATTTCTCACAGGTTTTGAGTGCTGATTTGACTTTGAAATGGGGAAAAAAATCGTTTTTCGTAATATTGATATGATGTGCAATAATAGTCTCTTCTAAAAAGCGTAAGTGGAGCTTTTCCATACAAAATGTGGGTTGTTGCTAGGGAGTTGCTATGCAGTTGCTAGGGTGTTCTGGGTTGTTGATGCATGGTTGCGAAAGTGGTGGAGTGGTTTAAAGTGGTGGAGTGGTTAAAAGTGTCCACTCCAAAGTCTGTAACATTTAGTTCTCTATATGTATTCTTCAGCATCAGTGAGATGCTCAGTTAAAAGATGATCAGAGAAACATTGCACCACATTTCAATGGGGAAACTCACAAACATCTCTGTCTGGGGTGCGTTTCCCAAAACCATTGTTAGCCAACTAAGGTCGCAAGTTCTGTCGTTACAAACATAGTTTGTTGATTTGCTGTTTCCCAAATCCATCGCTCCAACGAACATTCGCAAACTGCGTCGCAAACTTGAGCACTTGAAACGACACCTCTGGAGCTGCAGTTAAAAGCATAGTTCTTGGCTGTGTTCTAATCCCACTTATCCCCCCTATGCCCTATTCATTTAGAACATTCTAACATTCAAAGATGGAATTATTAAAAATATAAAAGCATTAAGTTAATCTCTCTTAGGTGTAATTTGCTTTTTAATGTATTTTTACAGTTCAGTTTTAGCGATCTTCATGTTTACAGTAGTGCTCCCTTCGCAGTGCACTTTGAAAACATTGATATCATTTTGAACACAGCCTCATGGCGAAAGCTATAGGTATATTTAAAAGCGGAAATTATGTTACAGTACGTCTCCAAAGCTTGTGAAAATAAAAAACATAGCATACGTTAATTCTTTTATTTTATAGTGGTTATTTATTACGTTTCTCTGCTGTATATGACATGGGTCTGTTGGTTAGAATTTTCTGCAATCGTTTGCATGTGTCAAATTGTAATTTTTTTTATTAATTAATTAACAATATCCTAAATAATAACAATAATGATAATAATGATAATAATAATAATAATTATTTATTAAAGTAAATATATTTATAATAAATCGCCTCATTTATTTATTTATTTATTTATTTATTTATTTATTTATTTATTTATATGACTTATATATGATATGAGAATAGTGTTAGCTATATGCATATAGAATAGAATATGTAATGTTCAACTTCTCAATAATATTAGTAAAGCAAACATTGGCCCTATATGTGCCATTTACTTATTTTTATTTTTAATTAATATAGAAAGCGAGTGCATGTTTTTACCAAAACTAATATTGGATTTTATTTTAAATGCGTGTTTCTGTAAAACAATATCATTTGCACAAATAAATGATGGGGTTGTTCTCTAAAGAAGTTATTCCACCCCATTTAGAGCATCTTTATGGGCGTTTTACGTTATAACTAACATAGTTCAAGCGATGGATCTGCGACGGGTTTTGGGAAACACTCGTCACTACATCGTTTTTTTGCCAAACGATGCATCGCACTATGATAGTTCAGTCGCGAGTTACGTCGTTGTTTGGGAAACGCACCCCTGGTCGGCAAACTACATTTCACAAGTAGGAAATAACATAAGATCGGGTTAGAGACAAAACAAACAATAGCATGCAAGAAGCTTGTGATCCAAGTTGTTTGTGTGCTGAAAAAAGCTAGAACAATATGAAGAAGCAAATGGTTGCTTGCTGATGTTTTATTTATTTATTTTTTTCCAGGTTTATGACTCTTCGACTGTTTTGGTTTTCAAAGTGTCCATCATGTGCCGAAATGTGTTACTATTTTTGTTTATAGTAACAACAACCAATCAATCAAGCAACCAAGCAATCAACCAAAAACCAACCAACCAATTAACCAATCAAATACACTTCTACAATTAAAAATATTTTTTTTTGTCCAGAAAACTTTAGGTTAATATAATAAATAGTAGGGATGCTCCGATCAGGATTTTTGCAGTCAATATTGAGTACCGATTCCTTGTCATAGTGATTGACCAATACTGAGTACCGATTCTGATGCTTGAATTTATAATGCATAAAGCACATTTTCCCTCCAAGTACGATACTTAAGTGGAGATTTCTCCTTATCTAAGAGGATAAATTAAGGATGCTGCATATAATACCTTAAACACATCTATTTTAACCATTTAGGTGTGAACATGTCATGGCAAGAAGCAACTTTACAGAAAAATTACAAACGATGCAATTTGGAAACACTGCAAATGATGAAAGAATAATTCAATATGCCTCAGTCAAGAACAAGTTTGGAGCGCACATTTGATGCATGAAACAGCTCAAAACACTGAAAATACAAAGGCTGCACTTGCAACAAAGAGACCATCACTCACGCGAGTAGTGCCAATAGATTGTACAAACAGGTCGCACTGCATCTGTATATATTTTAGCTGTTGTGACGCGAGCGCAATGATCACTCACACCCCAAGCATCATTTACCTCCTCACGTGTTGTGGCTGCTGTAGGCTATGTATAATATACGGGAGCGCACGTGCGTCTTCCTCTGCTTGTAAACTCATAAACAAACCCCTGCGATCAGTTCATGAGATCGGCCGAATTGGCGAGTACCGATCAAGTCAGTAAATGTGATTATAATCAATATATGTATATAAGTTTTAATAATTTTCTGGTTAATGGTATCTTGATTGATTGATTGATTGATTGATTGATTGATTGATTGATTGATTGATTGATTGATTGATTGATTGAAAAAAAAAACACCTGTAGTTGGTAACCAGAAAATCAGCATCCATGGATTTACTATAACCATAACTTCGTATTTGTAGGAAAAAGACAAAGCTATAGTTAAACTGTACTAATGGAATTCAATTAATCAATCAATCAATCAATCAAAAAACAATACACCAATCAAATAACTACAAAATTAACCAATTAATCAATCAATTAACAAATTAATCAATTAACAATTAATAAATTAAATCAATCAATCGTTTAAACCAACCAATCATCCAACCAACCAACCCACCAATCAATCAATCAATCAATCAATAAACCAACCAACCAACCAACCAAGCAGCCAGCCAGCCAGCCAACCAACAAACCCTTCAACCATCCAATTAATCATCAAGCAAATACAATTTTACAATTAAAAAGTATGGTTTGTTTTCACAAATATTAACTTAATTTCACTAGGTTTACCAAAACATTAAACACACACACACAAGAAAATATTTTAGTATGCCTTTTCCCTTGAAAAAAAAATGTAAATTAAAAATGTGTTTTTGAATTGAAAAGTACCTGCACAATCATATGTACAAAAAATAAACCAAATACAAAACAGACCCTCCCATCTCTGTAAGAAACAAAGATATGTTGCATAATGTTATTTTTCAATTTTCTCTACCTGATAATTATAAGATTTAAATCTTAAACACAAAAACTGCACATGTCCTCAACAACAAATGACGTGGGACGAATTACACACCAACATTCAATCCTCAAAGATCATCCATTTAAATCTCAGAGTCTACGCATGAGCAACAGTAAAAGTGACACATGCTTTGGAAAACACCACTAAGTGTAAATAAGCTGTTATGCTCAAGACTTGAGGCGATGTGTTCTCATGGGTCAGATGTCACTCATTTAATGGTTTTATCCAAAGCCACAGCAGTACACTAATTACGGGAACAGTGGTTTCATTGGAGAGACCTGCGGCTAAATACCATCTTCAAGGTTAAAACAGTTGCGCATCAGGAAGAGTGTTTCTGTAACTCTCGTGGGATTCAGCCTTGAACTGCTGACCACATATCAACAGATCATATTCTCAATCAACCTTGGTCTTATTCACCCAATCATATGTTGAGATCTGCCTTCAACAGTTGTCTATAAAATGGCAATACAGTCCTGTACATTGGGATGAATGTGAATGCCTGATTACAAAAAGTATTGCTCTCACAATGAATGCACAGCTCTGTTAATATGTTAATTCAATTTAATTCATCGTTATTTCGATTGTGCTAAAACAACCTAACATTAGAGTAAAAGCCATAATATTTCAAATAGTGGAACAATCCAGCAATTCAGGCAGGCACGAGAGTAGTGTAGAATGCTTGTGTGGTTCTAGTAAATTGAAACAGCTCCAGTTCAGTTTAGTTTAAATGTCACTGTTGAAGTTCTGTTTAGTTCAGTTCAGTGTAATGCAAATGACATTGCTGAAGGCCTCTCTACAGAAGAGCAACTACACAGATGAGCAACTCCACCAGTAGCAATCAATCAATCAATCAATCAATCAATCAATCAATCAATCAATCAATCAATCAATCAATCAATCAATCAATCAATCAATCAATCAATAAACTGAAATGCCAACTCCACAGATGTCACAACTGCACTAGTCTTAATTAACCAATCAACCAATCAATCAACTAACCCTCCAACCAACCAACCAACCAAGCAACAAACCAATCAATCAATCAATCAATCAATCAATCAATCAATCAATCAATCAATCAATCAATCAATCAAATTAATCAAATACCCAACTCCACAGATGTGCAGCTCCACTAGTCATAATCAATCACTCAATCGACCAACCAGCCAACCCTCCAACTAACCAACCAACAAACCTTCCAGCCCTTCAACCAACCAATGAACCAACCAACCCTCCAACCAACGAACCAACCAATCAACCAACCAACAAACAAACCAACTCTCTAACCAACCAACCAATCCTCCAACCTTTCAACCAACCAACCCTACAACCAACCAATCAACCAGCCAACTGTACAACCAACCAACCAACACTCTGACTTTTCAACCAACCAACCAACCAACCAACCAACCAACCAACTCTTCAACCAACCAATCAACCAACCAACCAACCAACATTCCAACAAACTAACCATCCTAACTGTTAACCAACCAACCCTTCAACCAACCCCCCAACCATCCAACTACCCAACCAACCAACCGACAAAGCAACTAACCAACCCACCAACTTCCACCAACCAACCAAGCAACCCTTCAACCAACCAACCAACCGACCGAGCAACTAACCAACCCGCCAACTCTTCAACCAACTAACCAACCAACCAACCAATCAATCCACCAACCCTTTAACCAACTAACCAACCAACTAACCAACCCACCAACCCTTCAACCAACTAACCAACCAACCAACCAAACAACCCTCCAACCAACCAACCCTTCAACCATTCAACCAAACAACCAACCACCCAAACCTTCAACCAACCAACCTCCCAACCCTTCAACCAACCAAACAACCCTCCAACCAACCAACCAACCAACCCTTCAACCAACCAAACAACCCTCCAACCAACCAACCAACCAACCAACCTCCCAACCCTTCAACCAACCAAACAACCCTCCAACCAACCAACCAACCAACCAACCCTTCAGCCATTCAACCAAACAAACAACCAACCCTTCAACAAACCAACCATCCAACCCTTTAACCAACCAACCCTTCAACCAATCTTCCAACCAACCAACCAACCAATCTTCATCCAATTAATCAACCCTCCTACCAAGCAACTCTCCATCCAAGCAACCAACCCTTTAACCAACCAACCAACCAACCAACCAACCAACCAACCAACCAAGCAAATCAATCTTGGTTATATCCTTGTGATAACACAGTTCTTAGGGTGCAAAGAAAACACTGTTAATTTTAATAAGCAGTCCATATGAAATTGACCAGAATTACTTTCTTTACCAAGCTTTGCGCTTTCAAACTCTGTGTCTGAGTTTCATTTTTGTGACAGCAGAGAACATTAGCCCAGCTATGGCCTGGTCTAACTCCCTGTAATAACTGTACTGTGGATGAAAGCATTCGACTATACTTACAATAATCACTTTTATAATATAAAATGTGTTTGTCATTTGAGCGCTACGTTATGTAACATTCAGTACTAACCTTAGGTTGAAACCCATCCATCATGTGTAAGTGTTAATGGAAACGCTCTGGCTATTATTCCACAAACTGTCTGGCTGTAAAATGAGATTGAATTATGAGACATCCTGTAATTGTGAGGCATTCTGCCTAGTGACCAGTGCAAATGCCTGTGGATAATGTCACTCGACGAGTTTGTCTGGCATATTCATATTCTGTGCATTAATCAGCCGCATTCCTGCATAAATCATCAGTGATGTGATGGGACTGTTGTTTTGACTGATGCCTTTCTGTCTCTTCCTTCCTCCTTAAAATGACAAGGGAAAGAAATGTCTGTAGGTATAGTGTGTCCACAGTCATATTGGAGTGATACAAACACAACAAGTCTTTTTTTTTAATTCCCTGACATTAAACTAGGATACAAATCTCAGCTATAAATAATACTACAAACAATACTAATAGTAATAACATTATACAAATGCAGATTTTGAAACATTTAGATCCTTTAATTGTTTTCATATGTAAAGATACTTGTGTATTGCTGTACATCCTGTGTTAATTAAGCAATGTGTAAGTGTTTGGACCTGCATAGACACATAACTAACGCGCTCTGCGCTGGACTTTAGACCAGCTATTAGTTGATCAATGGCGCTGTCTATTTAAGTTTCTCAAAATAGCAATGTGGCAACAATGCGCCTTAACACACCTCCTTTTTAGACTGGCACACCCATGAGTCCACAATGGGATGCGAATGGATTTGCAATTTAAACACTGTGGTGCAAAATGTGAAAATTAGGGTTGCGTTGATCTGGAAATAGCAACAAATCGCACCATACATGTTTTGCACCCCATTGCGCCGGGTGTATGATAGGGCCCATAGAGTTTATTAACCCTGAAAACATCAATTTTTTTTTGCTAATTATTATTTTAGTTTTCATTTTTTGCTAATTTTATATTTTATTTCAGTTAACAAAAATGTTTTTGACCATTTTTATTTATATTTTATCACAAGGCATTCTGTAATTGTGAGACATTCTCCCTAGTTACAAGTGCAAATGCTTGCGGATAATGTCACTTGTGGAGTTTGTCTGGCTTCTTCATATTCTGTGCATTAATCAGCCGCATCCTGCATAAATCATTTGTGATGTAATGGGACTGTTGTGTTGTCTTCCCGTCTCTTCTTTCCTCCTTAAAATAACAACAGCGTGGTCACAGGAGGCACCTTCAGCCCAATCTGCGTGCATCTGCCTGCCACATTTTAGCTAAAACATGATGAAGTATTAATGATATTTTCCTGGTCGTCTGCCGCCAGCCAGGTCTGCGCTTGACATCTGTCTGACAGAACTCGAGGAGGCCACAGCCAAATCTCCACGGTCTTGAAGAATCGCTTCTCCTAAGGAGACAAACTCTGGCGAGATACAAGCCTCCCCCCTCTTCCTTTCCCATCTCCTCATGTTACCTCGTATGTCAAGCCGAGCAAAGTACTTGGGGCTATTTTGGAGCTGATTACTTTAATTGGCAATAAACCGCAATTATTTTGTGCAGCTGGAAAATGAATGGCGTACTCGCAAACAAGAAAAAGGAAAGAAATGCAACCTTTCGCCAATCTACCCCAAAACCAAGTTTTAATGGGGATGTAATCAGAAATCTGAAAGACTGAGATATGAAAACTGACTAAGTGCCATGGTTTTTTTTCTTTGTTGATGTGTTTCATTTTTGAACGGGAACAGGGTTGTGATTGTCTCTTTAGTTGGGGTACGATTACACGATTAGTCACGATCTGATGCAAATCAGGATACTGATCTTGCCATATGATTCTGTCACAATATTCTTAAGTATTTTAGGGTTTTCTTCACCTTTAATTGGTGTAGGACAGTGGAGGATACAGACAGGAAAGTGTTTGTAACAGAGAGAGGGGAAGGGTTGGCAAAGGACCTTGAGCCAGGAATCGAACTTGGGTCGCCGTGAGCACCACGGTGCTATATGCCGGCACACTTAACCACTAGGCTATTGGCACCAACAATCACAATATTCTAAGATACAATAAAGAGGAGGGTTATTATTTGATTATTGTTGTTATTACTGTAAGCAGGGCTGTGCCCGGTCAGTACCTGGATGGGAGACCACATGGGAAAACTTGGTTGCTGCCGGTAGTGGTGTTAATGAGGGCAGCAGGGGGCCATCAACCTGCAGTCTGTGTGGGTTCTAAAGTCCCAGTATATTGATGGGGACTCTTTCGGATAAGACGTTACACCGAGGTCCTGACTCTCTGGATGAGTAGGGAGTAGGGGTTTAATCCCGGCATCCTGGCCAAATTTATCCACTGGCCGCTGTACTTCATGTCCTCCTAACCATCCCCATATCATAATCGGCTTCATCATTTTGTCTCATACGAATAAGTAGGCCTAAATAAATAAATTAATAAATAAATAAAGCAGTGTTTTAGTCTAAATATAGAGTTATATATGTTATATGTTATTTTATTTATTATTTTAAAGCGATAGGACTAAGACAGTCAATAAATAAGCTTTTATTAAAACCATATTAAGTAAAATGCCAATGAAAAGACACTGGGTGCATCACAAATGTCATTCTGCACTATTACTGTACCTTATACTACTCATTACTATTACTTTATACTACACCATTATGTGTAAATACCGCAATTCTTACTCACTGTAGTGTATTTGCTGTACAAAAGGTACACACTTAACAGCAATGCTCTGTTATAAATCTGTGGATCTAATGTGTAAGTTATACAGTCATGACAGATTAAAAGACGACAGATGAGACGATGAACTCTGCATAGACGAGGTTAATAAGCAATGCCATCACACTAGACACATCGCAATATTCCTTGAAGCCAGATTTGAAAGAACACAAAGCCATAAAATGCACAAGCTTCTTTACAGGTTTATTTATTTCATGAGGAATCAGATCAAATGGTGAGTTTGTGAAAGCTTCTATGGCTTCAAGTAATTAAATTGGTTGCTTTTAAGTATGGCATAATAAATAGCATCAGTTTTCCTGTATCTCGGATAATTGAAATGCCACAGAAAATGGAGCTGACAGACTGAATGAGTGAACGAGCGGCTGAATGGGAATCGGGTGAATGTCTTTCGGCGGTTACACCAGACAGGAGTAATGAAATTGTACAAGGACAGATTTTGTCATTCATAGACTCGGAAGCACCAGCAGCTAATGCATTCATGTTTTTTACTCTTCGTGTTATGACGCCGCTCTCTACGAAATTTCTTACACTAAGTCCAACTGCTGTGTACAAGTATTGTATAAATGATGGGTATAGTTGAATATAAATAAATATATATATATATATATATATATATATATATATATATATATATATATATATATATATATATATATATATATATATATATATATACAGTATAGGTTGTTTTAAAATTAAAAAGAAAAAAATCCAAAAATAACATAGAATATGACTAGTAATTAAGTTAAAAAAAATATATATATATATTTATATATATTGTATTATTATATTATATTATATTAAAATATAATATAGTATAATTTATTATTTATATTCTTGATTTTCCTTTTTTTCGCAATTTCAAATACAAAATCCCATTGGTTAAAATACAATGACAAAAAAAGTGGTTCAGACATGTTTTCATTCATGTTTTATTCTGACCTCATGAGCCAAGAAATCAATATTTGGTGAAATAATCCTGATTTTCAAATTGCAACACATTAAAATGTTAATTAAACATGTTAGATTTAGCTAATTTAAGCTTTAAATTTAGCTTTTAAACTAATTAAACTAATTAAAAAGAAAATGTATGTATTTATTTTATTTTTTACAGTATTTAGACCAATTGTCTTTTGCAACAACAACAAATTTTTTTTTAAATGACAACACCGTCATGTAAAACTTAAAATAATGATTTTTTAAATTATATATATATATATATATATATATATATATATATATATATATATATATATATATATATATATATATATATATATATATATATTATAAATCAAGTATTAATGTTCTACTCAAACCCATGTGTATATATACATAGCTGTGTATATATACTCTCACTGCCCACTTTATTAGGTACAACTTCACGCTAACGCAAATGTCTAATCAGCCAATCACATGGCAGCAACTTAATGCATTTAGGCATGTAGACATGGTCAAGACGATCTGCTGAAGTTCAAACCGAGCATCAGAATGGGAAAGAAAGGTGATTTAAGTGACTTTGAATGTGGCATGGTTGTTGGTGCCAGACGGGCTGGTCTGAGTATTTCAAAAACTGCTGATCTACTGGGAGTTTCACGCACAACCATCTCTAGGGTTTACAGAGAATGGTATGAAAAAGAGAAAATATCCAGTGAGCAGGAGTTCTGTGGGTGCAAATGCCTTGCTGATGTCAGAGAACAATGGCCAGCCTGGTTTGAGCTGATAGAAAGGCAACAGTAACTCAAATAACCACTCGTTACAACCAAGGTCTGCAGAAGAGCATTTCTGAAAGCACAACACGTCCAACCTTATATATATATATATATATATATATATATATATATATATATATATATATATATATATATATATATATATATATCAGAATCAGAAAGCGCTTCAGAGGTACACACATACAAGGAATTAGTTTTCATAACAGAAGCTTCTACAGTGCAACAGAATGACAGAAACAGGACAGAAGAAAACATAATAAATATATTTAAAAATAGAAGTAAACAATATAGTAAACAATAGTGTTTTTTTTTTTCTTCTGTTAATTCTAAGTACCTTACATTTATTTTACAAAGTCAATTGTGATAATATTAGCATATAAACAAATAGTGTGCTTTAAAAAGATAACAAGTCACCTTTTGCAAATAAATATAAAGTAAAAGGTCTTAAAACAGCAGTAACACAGCCTCTTCTCTACCAGAGCACCGCTAAATAACTCAGTCCAGATTCTGGAGGACAAACTGTGTCTGATAAGTCCAGCAGGTTATTGAAGTGAACCCCTGAATAATGAGCAGAGCGGCCCACAGTGGACAGCAGGAGAGCAGAGAGACACAGGACAGACAGATGAAACTTGTATTTTATCATCGGTAGCTGACAGAAGCCCAGCAACACCAGATACACACACACTCTCTCTCATTTACCTTCTTTTTTTTTTTTTCTGGTGTGCGAGTATGTAATATTGTGTGTGTGTGTGTGTGTGTGTGTGTGTGTGTGTGTGTGTGTGTGTGTGTGTATGTGTGTGTGTGTGTGTGTGTGTGTGTGTGTGTGTGTGTGTGCACAGTAGAGATTTGCTGGCACTGAGACCTTGGACAGAGGAGTAATTGATTTAGAGAATGTTAAAATCAATTGGCAGACAGCTGGGGTCTGGGAGATTAGAAGTGAAGTATAGGTGGAGTGGAGAGCGGCCCACGGCCCCAGAGCAAACAGTAATCTCACCATTATAGACCAGGGGGAGATGTACCTGTTTTCTCTTATTTCACTTTCACTTGCTCTCTCTGCCGTTCTCGTTTTTTTTTCTTCTTCTTCTGCTGTCGGGGACAGTCCACAGTCTCCTATACTAAGCTTGTCTCTGTCTCTGCTTCTCTCAGCAAAGTTGCGTCTCTGAGGGAGATGGAAAATGAAATCGGTAGAGACTGCAGAAAGGCCTGTTGAGTATTAGAGCGAGGTGTAATTTCAGGTGACCTTTTTGCCTTTTTATTTCCACAAATCCGTTAAATACCGTTAAAGTAAAAATTATCAGCTCTCCTGTAAATCAAATATTTGTCAAATGATGCTTAACAGTGCAAATAAATTTTCACAGTATTTCTCATAATATTTTTCTTGAGGAGAAAGTCTTTTTATTTTATTTTTTTTACAATTTTTTAATACCATTTTAAGGTCAATAATATTAGCCCTCTTAAGCAATATACAGTTGAAGTCAAAATTATTAGCCCCCCCCCCCCCCCCCCCCCTTTTATTTTTCTTTTCTTTTTTTAAATATTTCCCAAATGATGTTTAACAGAGCAAGGACATTTTCAAAGTATGTCTGATAATATTTTTGCTTCTGGAGAAAGTCTTATTTGTTTTATTTCGGCTAGAATAAAAGCAGTTTTTAGTTTTTTAAAAAACCTTTTAAGGTCAAAATTATTAGCCCCTTTAAACTATTTTTTGTTTTAATAGTCTACATCACATTTATTTACTCACATTTAAAAGTCAATCACTTTAAAATAACAATTTTACAAAGTTATTTAAGTAAAATCAACTAATCACTTTAAAAGCAAAAGGTTTACTCATTTTACTATTCCAGAGTTTAGGAGCCATATATGAAAATGCTCGACCTCCTTTAGTGGACTTTGCTATTCTGGGTACTACCAGAAACCCTGAGTTTTGAATTCTTAAGTGCAGGGTGATCTTAGTGATCTTGAAGTAATATTAGAGTGGGTTGGATTGATCACTTTACTTTTAAAAAGTGAGTAAACTTTTTTTCTTTTAAAGTCAACTAATCACTTTAAAACCAACAAGTTTCCTCAGTGTTTCTAAAGTAAAGTCAACCAATTGCTTTAAAAGCAATGAATTTATTCAGTTTTATTTTTGTAAATTCAACCAATCGCTTTAAAAGCAATGAATTTATTCAGTTTTATTTTTGTAAATTCAACTAATCACTTTAAAAGCAATGAATTTATTCAGTTTTATTTTTGTAAATTCAACTAATCACTTTAAAAGCAATGAATTTATTCAGTTTTATTTTTGTAAATTCAACTAATCACTTTAAAAGCAATGAATTTATTCAGTTTTATTTTTGTAAATTCAACTAATCGCTTTAAAAGCAATGAATTTATTCAGTTTTATTTTTGTAAATTCAACCAATCGCTTTAAAAGCAATGAATTTATTCAGTTTTATTTTTGTAAATTCAACTAATCACTTTAAAAGCAATGAATTTATTCAGTTTTATTTTTGTAAATTCAACTAATCACTTTAAAAGCAATGAATTTATTCAGTTTTATTTTTGTAAATTCAACTAATCACTTTAAAAGCAATGAATTTATTCAGTTTTATTTTTGTAAATTCAACTAATCGCTTTAAAAGCAATGAATTTATTCAGTTTTATTTTTCTTAAGTCAACTAATCGCTTTAAAAGCAATGAATTTATTCAGTTTTATTTTTGTTAAGTCAACTAATCACTTTAAAAGCAATGAATTTATTCAGTTTTATTTTTTATTTTTGTAAATGGACCTCCACTAAAGGAGGTCGAGCGTTTTCATATCTGGCATTGGTTTTAAAGTGATTAGTTGACTTAAAAACTGACTATACACAATGATTTAAAGTGATTAGTTGACTTTACATTTAAAAAAGCAAGTAAACTCATTTCTTTTGAAAAGATTAGTTAAATTTGCTTTAAAAAAATGTGAACTCGTTGCTTTTAAAGCGATTTAGCAGCTTTACTTTTAAAGTGAGTAAATATTTTTCATTTAAAGTGATCAATCCAACCCACTCTAAGATCACTTCAGGATCACTAAGATCAACAAATTGATTTTAAAATGATTCATTGACTTTCCTTTAAAAAAAAATTAGTAAACTTGTTGGTTTTAAAATGATTAGTTGACTTTTAAAAAGGTGAGTAAACCCATTGGTTTTAAAGCAATTAGTTGACTTTACAAAAATAAAACTGAACAAATTAATTGCTTTAAAAGCGATCAGTTGAATTTACAAAAATAAATCTGAATAAATTCATTGCTTTTAAAGCGATTGGTTGAATTTACAAAAATAAAACTGAATAAATTCATTGCTTTTAAAGCAATTGGTTGACTTTACTTTAGAAACACTGAGGAAACTTGTTGGTTTTAAAGTGATTAGTTGACTTTAAAAGAAAAAAAGTTTACTCACTTTTTCAAAGTAAAGTGATCAATCCAACCCACTCTAATATTACTTCAAGATCACTAAGATCACCCTGCACTTAAGAATTCAAAACTCAGGGTTTCTGGTAGTACCCAGAATAGCAAAGTCCACTAAAGGAGGTCGAGCATTTTCATATATGGCTCCTAAACTCTGGAATAGTAAAGTGAGTAAACCTTTTGCTTTTAAAGTGATTAGTTGATTTTACTTAAATAACTTTGTGAAATTGTTGCTTTTAAATTGATTAGTTGACTTTGCTTAAAAATTTGTAAGCTCATTGCTTTTAAAGCGATTGGTTGACTTCACTTTAGTGATCTCGAAACTCAGGGCTGCTCTTAGTACCTAGTATAGCAAAGTCCACTAAAGAAGGTCAAGCGTTTTCATATCTGGCATTGGTTTTAAAGCGATTAGTTGACTTTCTTAAATAATTTTGTCAAAGGGTTGCTTTTAAAGTGATTAGTTGACTCAAAAACTGAGTAAACACAATGATTTTAAAGTGATTAGTTGACCTTTAGTTTTAAAAAAGTGAGTAAACCCATTGGTTTTAAAGCGATTAGTTGACTTTCTGAAAATAAACTGAGTAAACATACGCAGAATAGAAAAGTCCACTAAAGGAGGTCGAGCGTTTTCATATCTGGCATTGGTTTTAAAGTAATTAGTTGACTTAAAAACTGACTAAACACAATGATTTAAAGTGATTAGTTGACTTTACATTTAAAAAAGCAAGTAAACTCATTTCTTTTGAAAAGATTAGTTAACTTTGCTTTAAAAAAAATGTGAACTCGTTGCTTTTAAAGCGATTTAGCAACTTTACGTTTAAAGTGAGTAAATATTTTTCATTTAAAGTGATCAATCCAACCCACTCTAAGATCACTTCAGGATCACTAAGATCAACAAATTGATTTTAAAATGATTCATTGACTTTCCTTTAAAAAAAAAAATTGTAAACTTGTTGGTTTTAAAATGATTAGTTGACTTTTAAAAAAGCGAGTAAACCCATTGGTTTTAAAGCAATTAGTTGACTTAACAAAAATAAAACTGAATAAATTCATTGCTTTTAAAGCGATTAGTTGACTTAACAAAAATAAAACTGAATAAATTCATTGCTTTTAAAGCGATTAGTTGAATTTACAAAAATAAAATTGAATAAATTCATTGCTTTTAAAGTGATTAGTTGAATTTACAAAAATAAAACTGAATAAATTCATTGCTTTTAAAGCGATTGGTTGAATTTACAAAAATAAAACTGAATAAATTCATTGCTTTTAAAGCGATTAGTTGAATTTACAAAAATAAAACTGAATAAATTCATTGCTTTTAAAGTGATTAGTTGAATTTACAAAAATAAAACTGAATAAATTCATTGCTTTTAAAGCAATTAGTTGACTTAACAAAAATAAAACTGAATAAATTCATTGCTTTTAAAGCGATTAGTTGACTTAACAAAAATAAAACTGAATAAATTCATTGCTTTTAAAGCGATTAGTTGAATTTACAAAAATAAAATTGAATAAATTCATTGCTTTTAAAGTGATTAGTTGAATTTACAAAAATAAAACTGAATAAATTCATTGCTTTTAAAGCGATTGGTTGAATTTACAAAAATAAAACTGAATAAATTCATTGCTTTTAAAGCGATTAGTTGAATTTACAAAAATAAAACTGAATAAATTCATTGCTTTTAAAGTGATTAGTTGAATTTACAAAAATAAAACTGAATAAATTCATTGCTTTTAAAGCGATTAGTTGAATTTACAAAAATAAAACTGAATAAATTCATTGCTTTTAAAGTGATTAGTTGACTTAACAAAAATAAAACTGAATAAATTCATTGCTTTTAAAGCGATTAGTTGACTTAAGAAAAATAAAACTGAATAAATTCATTGCTTTTAAAGCGATTAGTTGAATTTACAAAAATAAAACTGAATAAATTCATTGCTTTTAAAGTGATTAGTTGAATTTACAAAAATAAAACTGAATAAATTCATTGCTTTTAAAGTGATTAGTTGAATTTACAAAAATAAAACTGAATAAATTCATTGCTTTTAAAGTGATTAGTTGAATTTACAAAAATAAAACTGAATAAATTCATTGCTTTTAAAGCGATTGGTTGAATTTACAAAAATAAAACTGAATAAATTCATTGCTTTTAAAGCGATTGGTTGAATTTACAAAAATAAAACTGAATAAATTCATTGCTTTTAAAGCAATTGGTTGACTTTACTTTAGAAACACTGAGGAAACTTGTTGGTTTTAAAGTGATTAGTTGACTTTAAAAGAAAAAAAGTTTACTCACTTTTTAAAAGTAAAGTGATCAATCCAACCCACTCTAATATTACTTCAAGATCACTAAGATCACCCTGCACTTAAGAATTCAAAACTCAGGGTTTCTGGTAGTACCCAGAATAGCAAAGTCCACTAAAGGAGGTCGAGCATTTTCATATATGGCTCCTAAACTCTGGAATAGTAAAATGAGTAAACCTTTTGCTTTTAAAGTGATTAGTTGATTTTACTTAAATAACTTTGTAAAATTGTTATTTTAAAGTGATTGACTTTTAAATGTGAGTAAATAAATGTGATGTAGACTATTAAAACAAAAAATAGTTTAAAGGGGCTAATAATTTTGACCTTAAAAGGTTTTTTAAAAAACTAAAAACTGCTTTTATTCTAGCCGAAATAAAACAAATAAGACTTTCTCCAGAAGCAAAAATATTATCAGACATACTTTGAAAATGTCCTTGCTCTGTTAAACATCATTTGGGAAATATTTAAAAAAAGAAAAGAAAAATAAAAGGGGGGGGGGGGACTAGTGGACTAGTGGACTTTTCTATTCTGCGTATGTTTACTCAGTTTATTTTCAGAAAGTCAACTAATCACTTTAAAACCAATGGGTTAACTCACTTTTTAAAAACTAAAGGTCAACTAATCACTTTAAAATCATTGTGTTTACTCAGTTTTTAAGTCAACTAATCACTTTAAAAGCAACCCTTTGACAAAACTATTTAAGAAAGTCAACTAATCGCTTTAAAACCAATGCCAGATATGAAAACGCTTGACCTTCTTTAGTGGACTTTGCTATACTAGGTACTAAGAGCAGCCTTGAGTTTCGAGATCACTAAAATGAAGTCAACCAATCGCTTTAAAAGCAATGAGCTTACAATTTTTTTAAGCAAAGTCAACTAATCAATTTAAAAGCAACAATTTTACAAAGTTATTTAAGTAATATCAACTATCACTTTAAAAGCAAAAGGTTTACTCACTTTACTATTCCAGAGTTTAGGAGCCATACATGAAAACGTTCGACCTCCTTTAGTGGACTTTGCTATTCTGGGTACTACCAGAAGCCCTGAGTTTTGAATTCTTAAGTGCAGGGTGATCTTAGTGATCTTGAAGTGATATTAGAGTGGGTTGGATTGATCACTTTAAATGAAAAAAGTTTACTCACTTTTTAAAAGTAAAGTCAACTAATCACTTTAAAACCAACAAGTTTTCTCCGTGTTTCTAAAGTAAAGTCAACCAATCGCTTTAAAACCAATGAATTTATTCAGTTTTATTTTTGTAAAGTCAACTAATTGCTTTAAAACCAATGGGTTTACTCACTTTTTTTAAAAGTTAACTAATCATTTTAAAACCAACAAGTTTACAAATTTTTTTTAAAGGAAAGTCAATGAATCATTTTAAAATCAATTTGTTGATCTTAGTGATCCTGAAGTGATCTTAGAGTGGGTTGGATTGATCACTTTAAATGAAAAATATTTACTCACTTTAAAAGTAAAGTTGCTAAATCGCTTTAAAAGCAACGAGTTCACATTTTTTTAAAGCAAATTTAACTAATCTTTTCAAAAGAAATGAGTTTACTTGCTTTTTTTAAATGTAAAGTCAACTAATCACTTTAAATCATTGTGTTTAGTCAGTTTTTAAGTCAACTAATCACTTTAAAACCAATGCCAGATATGAAAATGCTCGACCTCCTTTAGTGGACTTTTCTATTCTGCGTATGTTTACTCAGTTTATTTTCAGAAAGTCAACTAATCGCTTTAAAACCAATGGGTTAACTCACTTTTTAAAAACTAAAGGTCAACTAATCACTTTAAAATCATTGTGTTTACTCAGTTTTTAAGTCAACTAATCACTTTAAAAGCAACCCTTTGACAAAACTATTTAAGAAAGTCAACTAATCGCTTTAAAACCAATGCCAGATATGAAAACGCTTGACCTTCTTTAGTGGACTTTGCTATACTAGGTACTAAGAGCAGCCTTGAGTTTCGAGATCACTAAAATGAAGTCAACCAATCGCTTTAAAAGCAATGAGCTTACAAATTTTTTAAGCAAAGTCAACTAATCAATTTAAAAGCAACAATTTTACAAAGTTATTTAAGTAAAATCAACTAATCACTTTAAAAGCAAAAGGTTTACTCACTTTACTATTCCAGAGTTTAGGAGCCATATATGAAAACGCTCGACCTCCTTTAGTGGACTTTGCTATTCTGGGTACTACCAGAAGCCCTGAATTATGAGATCTTAAGTGCACGTGAAGCAAAAACGTTTATTGATTGATAAATACCACAACATTTATGACATAAATATAAAATAATGCACTGTAAAAATGATTAAAAAGGTAATTAAACCTGTTGTTGACTTGACTTTTTAAAAAAGGGAGTAACGGACAAAGGATAAGGAAGTCAAATAGTTTGCAATTTCAGAAATATATTTAAATTACAATTTTTAATTCAAATGATATACTTTATTTTTTCATTAAAGTTGCACCAACTGTATTTTTGTCTTGATTTTATGGGAAAAGTAAGAACATTTTCCTACATACAATAAGACCTACACAGAGTTTGGGGTTTTCAAGAACTGCCCCGCAATGAGATAATCCACTTAATTTAATGAAAGAACCAAGACTGCGTTCAAAGGTTATTTGTTTAATTGTCTTCAGCCTGATAGAACAACTTGAAGATATCTGAACCTTTGTCCCACTGCTGGAATATATCAAGTCTGTTGTCCGATAGATTGAATTAAATCAGCGGAGTAAATCTGTCAGCGTAATAGTGGAGAAACAGGCTCGGGAAGAGGAAGATATACAGCATACAAGAAGAGAGAAGTCAAGGAGAAGAGTGTAGCACAGGCCACACCATTCACAGCAAATTACTTACATCACTGCAGAACTTTGAATACTTCCCCTAAAGCTATTTTCAACTAGTCTGAAGGAATATAACAACTGAAGGATGATTTCACTGCTAATCTGACCTCAGCAATTAACATTATGATGATGAGCGTTCCTCGTACAGAAGTAAAATGCGTATTATACATACTGTGATGGTCAGGATACTGCAGTACTGGCCTTTATGTAAATGTCTGGGAATGTGAATCAGAGTGTGCTGTGAGAAAAGGTTATTGCAGTGGAAAGAATGTGTTTGTATAATCAGTTGAAACTCTCGCAGGTTTTTTTAAATCACGTTAGCCAGTTGCTTTACGCAGTTGCCTGTCAAAATAACAACAACAAAAATATGTCTGTTTGTTTTGTTTTTTTAAAACACTTCAAGTCAAATAGCAGAAATGATTTGGCAGCATGAGAAGCTGAAGAATTTAAGAAATAGCTGGAATCTAAGAGGCTCAAACAGAGTTTTGATTTAGTAACATTATTTATATTCCTCCATTAGACAAAAAAAGAGCATTTGATAAAGAGTGGCTTATATATATATATATATATATATATATATATATATATATATATATATATATATATATATATATATATATATATATATATATATATATACACACACAGTTGAAGTCAGAATTGTTAGCCCCCCTTTGAATTTATTTTTCTTTTTTTAAATATTTCCCAAATGATGTTTAACAGAGCAAATTAATTTTCACAGTATGGCTGATAATATTTTTTCTTCTGGAGAAAGTCTTATTTGTTTTATTTTGGCTGGAATAAAAGCAGTTTTTTATTCCTTAAAACCAGGAATTATTAGCCCCTTTAAGCTATATATTTTTTCGATAGTCTACAGAACAAACCATCGTTATACAATAACTTGCCTAATTACCCTAACCTGCCTAGTTAACCTAATTAAGCCTTTAAATGTCACTTTAAGCTGTAAAGAAGTGTCTTAAAAATTATCTAGTCAAATACTGTATTATTTACTGTCATCATGGCAAAGATAAAAGAAATCAGTCATTAGAAATGAGTTATTAAAACTATTATGTATTATGTTTAGAAATATGTTGAAGAAAACTTCAATCCGTTAAACAGACATTGGGGAAAACAAATAAACAGGGGGGCTAATAACTCGGACTTCAACTATATATATATATATATATATATATATATATATATATATATATATATATATATATATATATACATATATATATATATATATATATATATATATATATATATACATATATATATATATATATATATATATATATATGTATATGTATATATGTGTGTGTGTGTGTGTGTGTGTGTGTGTGTGTGTGTGTGTGTGTGTGTGTGTGCGCGTGTGCGCTGAAACGTGTATGGGTCTGCAGCTGGATATTATTGGTCATACTGGGACAAGATGGCAACAGAGACCACATAATAAGTCCTTAGGGAGAAAAAACGCAAACATTTCAACCTACAGCTGATCAAATCATTACAGAACAGGTAAGTGACATTCGTCAATCTCTCTCTTTTGTATTTTGTAGTGCTGTATTTATAGCATTGTAATCTGCTAGTGTTTGCTTTGCTTTGTTTTTTTCTGGGTTTATTTTTGTGATCTCCTGATTGCAACAGAGAAATACTAGGAAATCTCTGTAGACTGATGGCATTTCATGACGTTCAGCCGTATTATCTTAGAATGTAAGCAAAATCACCTGTTTTGTCATCACTTTAGACAATATACTAGAGCAGAGGTTCTCAACCTTTTTCACTTTAAGGCCCACCTCCTTCTCTTTACATTTTTTGAAGCTTTATTTATTAGCAAAACATTTCTTTTGCCCTCTATTATTCTGTTATTTTTCTACATCATTTTATAAAAAAAAAAAACGAACTATATATATATATATATATATATATATATATATAAGTGGTGGGCCGTTATCGGCGTTAACGTGCTGTGTTAACGTGAGACTCTTATCGACTCTTAATCTATTCTCAAAGTTGGGTGAGAGCTGGGTCTATTCTACACAAGCTATGATGACTTTCACCTTGATGGTTTAGCGCGGATGTATACCTGACCAGTGAGCCGTCTGGGAAAGAAGTGCCCTTCTGAATCAAATCAGCAGGATGCCTGACTCTAACTCTAGTTCAGCAGTTTCACTTTAACTCACGAACATTTAATTCATGCCTTCGTGACAATCTGGGGTATTATACGCAAATAAATGAGTAAGGACAGGTGAGAGTGAATGAGAAGAAAAAAAAACTTCCGCATTTCGCAATGTGTGTGTGTGTGCGTCTGTGTGTGTGCGTCTGTGTGTCTGTGCGCTCCTTTACTGACAGCTGCCTGTGTGGATCTTGTCGGAAAATATGGCGAAAAGTCCTACATGGCGGTAATAGTTTGTCAGTAATGCCACTAATATCTGCATACTCCACGTCTCAATTCCCTTTCTGTTTAGTTCAGTTATGACTTTAGTCGCATTAAGTAATCAAAAATCGCTGTTTACATGGTGACTCTTAATCAAAATATTGTTTTAATCATATTAAAATCGTATTAAAGTATTGTTGCCCATGTAAACATACTCAATGTTTGACACCGTCAGGGCTCTGTGAACTTGCCTTTGCGAAGCAGCATTTTCTGTATGTACGTACATTAAAAGCCAGTACGAAATCACTGTTTGGAGCTTATGTAGGCCTACAGTTCAACATTCATGTTTACCTGAATAAACAGTTAGTAAACACAAGTACATCTTATTGAACATCATTTTTTTTCATTACCAATTATCATAGTAGAACAGTTCCTCAAGCAGTTTGTGATGCATTTTGAAAACAGGAGATGAGCCCCTGGTCTAATGCACCACCTGGCTTGAGAAACCCGTTCTCAAAGACTTATTATTTGGGTAGCACACATATTCTGAATGCCTTCGGCAGAATTCAAATGAGCCATTTTAATCTAGATTAATGCCCACCTATTATATATATATATATATATATATATACATACATACATACAGTATATATATATATATATATATTTTTTAAACGCACAGACAGGTTCAAAGCTCCTGAAATCTTTATTTTCAGTTATTCTTTACAACTGCAGAGTTCTTGGGCTTTTTCTTCAATAAATGAAGCTGACAGGACAACAGGAGATGGCAAAACAAAAAATGCTGCTACTTTGAATTAGACTGACTACAATTCATCTATTGATCTACTATTCATATCCATTAAAAATACAGTAAAACACTTAAAATCTGTTGAAACACATCGATCTGAAGGCGGTTGGGTTTGTAGCTGGACATTTTTGGAGTTCGCTGACAGGATCCTACACGGGTGCGCGTCCGTTATAAAACACTCGCAGGACGTTTATTTGGACAACTATGCGGATTTTTTAAAGTGTTCACACAAAGAGGGCACGCATAGTTTGTGAATCAACGGACTTGTGCGACTCTGATACAGTACGAGTCGCAGACGTGAGGCACGCGCGAGCTGGTTATTATAACTCCAATCATCGTTACCTTTACATTTGCGTGACGGTTTGATAAATACAACCGAGGAAGTAGTCGTAGTTGATGTGCGGCGGTTGGAAATTTAAGCCACAGTGTGCAGTCCGAATTAGCTAATTCAATCACAGAAAACAGGAAACGTCATTACTTAGATCATTTTATTATGACATATTTAATAATGAAATCAAATAATTATAGGATAATATTTAAGTTAATTTTAAGCTATCTGCAGGATTGCTGAGGCCCACCAGTTGAGAATCCCTGCACTCGAGAATCATTCGAATACTAGCGCTAAAGTGACTTTGTGAAGTAGTAACGGCTTCTTCTGTTCTGACCGTCCACTGCAGATGTGAAAGAACAGTGGAAGAAAGTAGTTCCTCATACAAAAGGATTTGATTTTCTTTTTTATATACAAGATTATGCTGCCAAACTGTTGTATAAGTGTAATATCACACTTGTAGAAGTGCAATATGGCTGTATATGGGCACTGGTGGGACACTAAAGCACTCAGCCTGCACACCAAACACACACCTCCCACCAATGCCAATATACAGCCAAATTGCACTGCTATAGGACCATGGTGCGCCCAAAATACGAAACATTTAAAAATTGTAATATTTATTTATTGCCACTACTCTTTTGCAACACAGAATACTGTGTGTTTGCAAACCAATGCAACTCTTTCAATAAGTCATACAGTAGTCTGTCTGATTTTTAATACCTTAAAGCTTCACATATGGTCATTAAGATTTACATTTAGTATACATTTGCTCTGTTTCATGGCGATAGCACTCAACCATTGATAATCTGTATGCTAAACCTGTCTAAGGACATAACTATTCAAGAGAACTGCTGCCATTTAATATATGCTAATACAACACGCTGCTAATATGCTCCACTATACATTATGAGAGAAAGAAAGAAGAACATTTATTTATTGCAATCATTTTACTGAAACTCTGCTTTCGTTCAGCAGGGAATGATAAATACCCTGCATCGCTGAACTAGCCATGATATTACCTCTCTAAGTGTTTCACATTTATATAACCTCTAAAACTTTTATCAGAAGCATCCCATTTTGCAGCAACATTTGTTGAGATAGAATGATCATGTTAGGATGTCACACGGCACGCTATAAATTCGTGCTGCTTGTCTCTCCTGGATGTGTGAAGATGAGTCACATCCCGAACGCGTCTGAAGATTTGACACAGCACATCTGAACCCAAGAAGCCGATGCCCCTCGGAATCTGTTAGCGTCAAAGGGAATTCTTGTACCGTAATCTCTTCCGCAGTTTTTTTTTTTTTTTCCATATTTTATTGCAGCGTGAAGAACGCGGCGATGAAAACAGGACAAAAGACATCACTCTTCTGTGTGCGATATCAAAAGGTCAAGCCTGAGGATTTAACTTGTTATCTGGTGGGAATTATGGATTCAGTTCTTAGCGAGACGAGTTATCGCAGGTACGGTGCCTGTGAATGTGTGTTCCGCGGATGGATGTTGGCCTTTTAGATGGAAAAGATTCATTCATCTACAAAAGCAATCACAAATATGTGAAAAGACAGCACAGCTACTGTTCTTTTGCATTTGCCGTATAGCTTTTCTTTGACCTGAAATGACTGAGATTGGGATTGACTTTTTACACGGGTTACATATATCAGTAATATTGAATTACATAAGCTTTGTTTCTCAAATTGTGATGGAAATCTACTCACCGTTTACTCTCCCTCATGAGGTTCCAAAGCTTTAAGGGTTTATATGCTGTTTCCACTGAACACAAAAAAAGATATTTTGAAAAATGTTGGATACTGGTAGCCATTGACATCCATAGTGGAACCAAAAATGAATACGTAGCTATGTAAGTATTGATTGTTTAATTGACTGACCATGTAATTGATTAATTGATTGATTAAAACGAAGTATATAGTATAAATATTATATATATATATATATTAGGGGTGTCAAAATTAATCGTTTCTTCGGTGCACCGCGATGCAGACGCGGACAATTCGGTATCGGTTCAGTAATAATCATACTCGGTAATTATACTGACGTCATTTATCTCACATGCGATATGTCGCCGTAGCTTACTATGGCGAGGGAGGCGAGCCGCGAGTATTTACAACGCTCTAACTACGAAAAACTCAGAAACTGTGCACAATTTCACTGCGTGTGGGTTTGCTGAACACTGTTTCACTGAAACTTTCAGCAAAAGCCCCTATTTCACGGCGATTAAGAGAATGAAAGTAATCTCCATTTCTCTCTCTCTGTCTCACTGTGGCCCATGAGTGCATCTGTGAAGAGCACCAGCGTGTAAGAGCCAATCGCAGCCCTTTCTGTTGAGCGCTTGACCAATCAAAGGGGTGTAAGAAATAACTTGGTAGACAAGGCAGAAAGCAAGCGGGATATTTATATTTGTTTATTTGCTATAGACCATTTCAATGTGGTCATGTCATTGGCCCATGAACATTTCATGCTTGACGTTACACTATTTCCAAACTGTAACAAGAGGCAATTCAATCATAACTTGATTTTAAATAAGCAGTCATAACACTATTCATCAATATGTGGACCTTTTTGGATTCTCAGAATCAATGGAAATTAAAAAAAATGTAAAACAGGAAATACGTTAGGACCATTGTTTTTGTTTACATCCCTCAAAATGGTCTATAAATGCTCGTGTTGTTTAAAGGTACAGTTTATATATCTGACTGTTTGTATTAAAGGACAAAATTGTTTTACAAATAGTATATAAATATATTTATACATTTTAATACAAGAATTGTTGTGCTGTGAAGAAAATAAAAAACTGTGTATGGAAAGAATCGTCAATGCACCGTGATGCACCGAGATATCGAATTGAACCGAATCGATGGCATGATAATCGTAACCGAACCGAACCGTGAGACCAGTGTAGGTTCAGACCTCTAATATATATATATATATATATATATATATATATATATATATATATATATATATATATATATATATATATATATATATTATAGGTTGGCATAGATGAATTTTTTTCATCTAGATTAATCTCACTGTAATCTTGGAATTAATCTAGATTAAAAAGGCTCATTTTATTTCTGTCGAAGGCATTCAGAATATGTTTACTAAGTTACCCAAATATTGACTAAAAGTAAGTCTTTGAGAACGGGTTTCTCAAGCCAGGTGGCGCATTAGACCAGGGGCTCATCTCCTGTTTTCAAAATGCATCAAAAACTGCTTGAGAAACTGTTCTACTATGATAATTGGTGATGAAAATAAATGATGTTCAATAAGATGTACTTGTGTTCACTAACTGTTTATTCAGTTAAACATCAATTTTGAACTGTGGGCCTACATAAGCTAGAAACAGATGACCTTAATCCGACTAAAGTCATAACTGAGTTCAGTTGGAAACAGAACAGAAATGGAATTAAGACATGGAGTATGCATTAGAGGCATTATTGAAGTAAACACCGCAATCAAACCGCAATCAAACTATTACCATCAATCTTTCGTTCCACCACATCCAAAAGGTGCTCTATTGGATTGAGGTCTGGTGACTGTGGAGGCCATTTGAGTACAGTGAACTCATTGTCATATTCGAGAAACGAGTCTGAGATGATATGCGCTTTATGACATGGTGCATTATCTTGCTGGAAGTAGCCATCAGAAGATGGGTACACTGTGGTCATAAATGGATGGACATAGTCAGCAACAATACTCAGGTAGGCTGTGGCGCTGACACGATGCTCATTTAGTACTAATGGACCCAAAGTGTGCCGAGAAAATATCCCCCACACATTTACACCAACACCAGCAGCCTGAACTGTTGATACAAGGCAGGATGGATCCATGCTTTCATGTTGCTGATGCCAAATTCTGACCCTACCATCTGAATGTCGCAGCAGAAATCGAGACTCATCAGACCAGGCAACATTTTTCCAATCTTCTATTGTCCAATTTTGGTGAGCCTGTGCAAATTGTAGCCTCAGTTTCCTGTTCTTAGCTGACAGGAGTGGCACTCGGTGTGGTCTTCTGCTGAAGTAGCCCATCTGCCTCAAGGTTGGACGTGTTGTGTGTTCAGAGATGCTCTTCAGCATATCTCAGTTGTAACGAGTGGTTATTTGAGTTACTGTTGCCTTTCTATCAGCTGGAACCAGTCTGGCCTTTCTCCGGTGACCTCTGGCATCAACAAGGCATTTGTGCCCACAGAACTGCAGCTCACTGGATATTTTCTCTTTTTCGGACCATTCTCTGTAAACCCTAGAGATGGTTGTGCATGAAAATTTCACACAGAAATGCCAACTAACCCAGCTGGGGCTTAAACCAGCGACCTTCTTGCTGTGAGGCGATTGTGCTACCCACTGAGCCACTGTGATACCCAACTTTTGATTTTATTGATGTTAATGATGTTAAAATTAACAGAATATTCTCTGTTTATTTATTTATTTGTTTCAAATAAGTGTAAACAATAAGTATATCAGAGCAAGCTGATTTTGCATCCATTTTTGTATCCATACTTAATTACTTAAAACAAATAAGACAATGACTGCTACTATGACTATGGCTACTATACTGTACTTTGAATTTGCTGCATTTTATCCATCAGATATCCGTTATACAGTGTGCCACAGCAGTCATAAAACACAAGGCACGTCGCTTAATATAATGCAAATGGTTTGGACTGTTGGAAGATTCGGGCCGATGCTCACGCCTGTGTGTTTTCGCATGTGCATCAGCCCTCTCAGATTTGCCAGAGTGTGGTTTTTGCATGTCCTCAGCAGGCACACACACATGCGGTTCGGCCGGGCTCGGGGATCCGGGCTATGTGCGCATTGATCCAGAAGATGTCGAGATCACATCACGCAGAGAGCCCTTGCTCCCCAAACCCCCGCTTATAGCTCCCAGCCGCAAGCTAAACGTTTGGCAGATACGTGCGCTTTATGCTTGTCAGATCGTGTCCCACATGCACAGATATGTAAATCAGACTGACAAATAACTCAAGCCCTGGTTAGAGAGGAGAGGGCATTTGCACTCAGAGATCTAGGCTAATGCAGAGAATGAAGTGAGAATTTATTCAAGTCCAAAAAGGCATCGCTTGCTTGACAGGATGGTGCCGGCGCCATTGCTCTCTTTTGTCTCAGAAGAAAATGCGATGCCACGGGGCAATGATGACTTTAATAAAACATTCATGCCGCGCAGAAATCCGACTGCATAAACGGCTGAACTTCAGATGACAAATGATAAAATTGCTTATGAGAGACGTTATTTTAAGGCTGCTATTATGCAGGTTTGTTTCACCAGAGACACACACTGTAGAAATTGCATATTTATATATATATATATATATATATATATATATATATATATATATATATATATATATATATAAATATATATATAAATATATATATATATATATATATATATATATATATATATATATATATATATATATATATATATATATATATATATAAAACCCCAAAGTATTTATGAGTAATAATTTAATAGTAATACACTTAAAAATGTTTGACTAATATGGTAGGGTTGTATGCTAATCTAGCAGTATTCTACTGTATTGTATAGACTGATTTCACGCGGCCGCCATTATTAACAGCGTAATCGAGGCTGCGGTGAGAAGAAGCCCGGAAGTATCACCTGAGTCACACAGGAATGTTGTGTACCTGGCTGTATATCTTATCAGCGAAGAGAAAGTGACACAAATTTATCATTTCACCGCCTTCCGAGTGACCCGAAGGTCTGTTCTGAATGAATAGTGAAAATAAAAAGGGATATTTGACCTCATTTTCAGCTAAGTTAAGGGAAATGGCACTACTTAGCTAACGTTTTCTTTCCCAAACACACATTTAAGATGCAATTCATCAAACTCAAGTTAATGAACTGAGTCTTTAACTATATTACACTTGTCACGATACAAAATTTCCGTAATGAAATATAAAAAAACGCCAATTTCTTGTTAACATTTAAGACACTGTTCATGGAGTTCTTAAACAGCGCTGATTGGCCATTGTGTTCACGTGCTCAACAGAAATCATTTTGATTGGCTGTGAAGGTCATCAGTTCACCTCACCGCTGTTTACTGAGTGCAAACACAGACGAGAGATCCGCTGATGAATCGACTGATCTTCACGGCTTTAAAATGCTCCAATATCCGTCTATGTGTGTTTTCAATCTGTGTAGAGCAGGAAGCTGATAACCTTCACAGTCATTCAGTTGAGCACTGGTGAATACTACTGCAAATCAGCGGTGTTTATGAGCGCGCTCAGCGGCGCGTAAATGTTAGCGGGAAATTGACGTTTTTAAAACTTCAGTACCGGGACAACACTGTTAAAGACAACACGAAGATGTGCTACAGAGGACTGCATTGTTTTAACGCTCACCGGGTTACATAGGCTAAAGCAGGGAAGCGTCCCCATGGCTGCCCTGGACTGAAGTCTAGGAGGACACTTAAGTGTATCACTCTTAAAGAGATTGTGATGTTGTTTGACGCCTAATATGCTTTTAATTGTTTACAATAAACTGAACGGAATGATATTAAAGTGATGTTTACACCATTTCTGCATTTTGAAGTCACAGCAACAGCTGGAGGTTTATAGCACACAGCATATTGTTGCAACGTTTACAGTGCTGATCCTATACTTCCGGCTTTCTTCCCACCGCAGCCTCGATTTCGTGTTCTAAAATGGCGGTCGTGTGAAATAAGCGTATAGACGTGCATAGTCGTTTGAGTTCTGAATGAGCCAAATAGACTCAACAAACCTGTTTACTGTAGTAAAAGCCACTTTACTATGTATGTTAAAGTGCAATTTTTGTTTCCATGTATTTAATAAATAAAATTGCCACTTTTCGAATTAAATGGCACACATTCATTCATTTCATTTTCTCTTCGGCTTAGTCCGTTTATTAATCCGGGGTCACCACAGCGAAACGAACCGCCAACTTATCAAGCACGTTTTTACGCAGCTGATGCCCTTCCAGCCGCAACCCATCTCTGGGAAACATCCACACACACTCATTCACACTACGGACCAATTAGCCTACCCAATTCACCTGTACCGCATGTCTTTGGACTGTGGGGGAAACCGGAGCAACCGGAGGAAATCCACGCGAACGCAGGGAGAACATGCAAACTCCACACAGTAACGCCAACTGACCCAGCCGAGGCTCGAACCAGCAACCTTACTGCTGTGAGGCGACAGCACTACCTACTGCGTCACTAAATGGCATACATATAAAAATGTATTATTTTTAAGCTACAGGCTAATTTACACATTTCATGAACTGTATCATAATATTAAAATAGGAAATATTTAGAATACAAGACAACACATGAAGTTTCTATCTCTGTCAGTGACTCTGACAGTTAAAATGAGTACTTTGACTAAGTGGTTCTGTCACTGTGTTTAATACTTCCTGTGCATGACTGTGGTATAGATAATGCCACAGGCACTGTAATGTGATATATAATGGTAGTTCATTTTGAAATAAAAATAGTAAAATGTTCGTTAAGAGTTACATTTTCGCTGGAGGAAACAGCTGTGATTATGAGGTGAGCACTGAGGAAACAGTAGATTGGAAACCCGATCCTATATGACATTGGGATACAGTGTATCCATAGCAAAGAACTGCAAATAAGCATATTTTAAAACAATGTATCGTTAAACACACACCTTGTTCTCTCGCTCTGCACAGCTGTGGTTTGCTGATCAAATGAAAAACAAAAGTCGGGGAGGAGCCGAATTCTGCCGCTGTCTTCATATCAATATTAAAGGGGACAGAGACGATAATTTGGTCTACAGTTTATGAGCTAATCTGAAAAGTTTTAGGGGGGCTGAGTAGAAATATAGGGGGGCTACAGCCCATGGCGCTTAACATATATGAGTACACCCCATTTTGAAAATGAACATTTTTATCCATTTCTCAGTGAATATAGGTAATAAATGTTGGTGCATTTGAACAAAACGGACATATTTATTAAAATAAACCATGATCTCTGATCCCTCAGGCGGCACTGCATCAAGAATTCTCATTCATCTACAAGAAATATCATCAAATGGGCTCAGGACTACTTCTGCAAACCTTTGTCAAGTACCACAATACGTTGTTACATCCACAAATGCCAGTGAAAACTGTACTGTGCCAAAAGGAAGCCCTATGTTAACAGTGTCCAGAAGCGCAGTCAACTTCTCCAGGCTCAGAGGCATATGGAAAAGATCATCGCACAGTGGAAACGTACTGTTGTCAGATGAATCAGGGCAATTGTGATTCAAAATGCGCCAACGATATAAATTTAGGTTACTAATATTTGGATAGTTATTGTACATTATTTTAATAGATTAGCTCCAGATTTGGCGTCAATACTGACTAATCTAATGTAGGATTTAGGTTGATAGACAATGCCATCGTCCATCGCCGATGGCCGATAGACATCACGATGCTGAGCTGGTATCGCAATTCTCCGCCCTGCCCCCATCACAGCAGCAACCCGCTCGCGAAAAATACAAACGGCCCCATTTACACTGATACGTCTTAGTATTCTCAAAACGCCATTTTAGAATGAAAACAATCCACGTTCACACTGGCGTTTCACCTAGCATTTCTGAAAAACCCTCCTTCCACACTATATCGCTGAAAACGCACATCATGTGACCACACACACACACACACACACACACACACAAACAGGCATGCACTGCAGTGTATGCACGCGTCTGAGCTCCAGCAGTCTGCGGGTGCTTTGAGCACAAAACCCCAGAGAGCAGTGCACGTCAAACAGTTTATCAACGATGTACCGCTGAATCGTGTCTCACTATAGTCGTTAAACATGATATTTAATTAATCTTGTCTCTAACGACTCTTCTGTCTTTTGAATCTATCAGGTAACGTGTCACAGCGTCAGTACACTGCTTCAATCTTTTGCTTTCCCGCTTGTACTTAGTGAAAACCTCAGATACTGTTGGTTGGTTCCTGTTGGTTGTGCACCTTTTTTTACAAACCAAGTTTGTCGACGCCTTTATAACGACACAGATCACTCTGCCTATTCATGGCAGAGTCCTGCGTTGTTGAAAAGGTAGTTGAAATATTAGGCTACAAATAATTAATTTGTTATGAATTAATTAGTTATTCATAAATAATTAATCTACCGCCGCCTACAACGACGATGCCATCGTCCATTGCGATGTTTCACATTAGACATCGTACGATGCCAAATTGGTCGACATCGTCCAACCCTAATCTAATGAATATGCACAGATATAATATTGTAAAGCATCCTATAGAAAATTATATTATATTAATTGATCAGTTTTATTATATATCTATTATATTATAACTATTATATCAAGTATTATATCAAATTTCTAAACACTAATATTTCAATTGGTAGAAATATTGTCATTATCAGTTGAAATTAAATATACAAATTACTTTAAAGGTTCCGTGACGTGAATAGAAGTGTACATTTTTGTTTGATGTTTAACATGATCTCAACCAAAATATGAAGAGAGGGTGGGACATAATGTAGCCCTTCCCCTCTAAAAACAAAACTGTCAATAGAGTTAACAGCTCTGCCAGTGAGAGTGCATCAAATGTGAAGCATCTTGATGGGGGTGGGGCTTGTCAGACACTAGAGAGCATTTGATTGGTCACGATTTGATGAGAAACTGAACTATGAGGTGACGTGAATAAAACAGTTGATCCATTTATAGACGAAAGTGACAAACTACAAGCTTCGGTTTTATATCTTCTAAATGCGAATTTTGTCACTGTTTCGGTGCGCACTAGCTTACAGATGACAATATTCACAATACTGATACTAACATCTAAAACACTTTATTTTAGTTTTATGGGACCTTTAAATAAAGTATAATTTAAACCTGTCAAAATTAAACTATTGTTATTGTATCATAGACATATTGTATCATTTTTCTGAATTATTTAATATTTAATTTTCTAAATAATTTATCATTATATTTTCCATAAACACTCAACATTGTTGACTGGTCATAAGAAACTGCACTTTCATATTTTATTTTATTTTATTTTATAAATTATTATTTTTTTTTTTTTAACACTCAACATTGTTGACCGGTCATAACAAACTGGGCTTTCATATTTTCTTTTAGTTTATTTTATTTTATTATTATTATTTTTTATTTTATTATTTGATTTGAGGTGACGCAGTGGCGCAGTAGGTAAGGCTGTCACCTCACAGCAAGAAGGTCACTGGTTTGAGCCTCAGCTGGGTCAGTTGGCATTTCTGTGTGTTCTCCCTGCGTTCGCGTGGGTTTCCTCTGGGTGCTCCGGTTTTCCCCACAGTCCAAAGACATGTGGTACAGGTGAATTAGGTAGGCTAAATTGTCCGTAGTGTATGAGTGTAAATGAGTGTGTGTGGATGTTTCCCAGAGCTGGGTTGCAGCTGGAAGGGCATCTGCTGCGTAAAACATGTGCTGGATAAGTTAGCGATTCATTCTGCTTTGGCGACCCCAGATTAATTAAGGGACCAAGACGAAAAGAAAATAAATGAATATTTGATTCTTTTATTTTATTTTAAACACTCAACATTGTTGAGTCATAACAATTTGGGCTTTCATATTTATATTAATTAAATTTCATTAAATTTAATTTTAAAATATATTATTTGATTTGATTATTATTTTTATAATTTATTTTATATAGATTTAAATTATTTTAAATTATTTTATTTTATTTAGATTTTTTTTTTTATAATTTAATTTGAGACTGAACCTGAAGATGACTTTAAAACCTTCCAGTATGCTCAGTTTTCCATTCATTAAAGCAGACATGCTGTATATATTTATGACAAATATTTGACACGCTATTAATATTATTTTTTTTTTTTGTAACTTGGTTGATAATAAGTGCAGAGAAATATCTGAATATACAATATATCTAAACAAACCCATCAAAAAGATTATATGATAGATAATAGGAAATAAAATGAATAATTTTAATTCATTTTCCACATATTTCATCCAGACAGTTTTCAAATATAAAGCTAATCCAGTTTCTGGAACTAGATGCTAAACCTGAAAAAAACTAAAATATAACACACACACACACACACACTTGTTATATTTGCATTTGTCGCTTCCATGGTTAAGGTTAGGGTTAAAGGTTAGATTGCTTTGGGATGGCAAATAAACATTGACAGAATGAATGTTACAATCAAGACGTGACCTAAAGTTTCTCACTTGCACCCACACAGAGAAATCGAAATCTAAAACTCCAAGATTATTTTCCTTCTTCATCTTCGCAGCCAGCAGGCATAAACTATTTGCTTAAAAAAAATTGAAAAATAGCCAAAATCATTAACAGATATTTGTGTGCGATTGCTTTAAAAATTATTGTGTTGCCAGTTTGTGATTTAAAAATAAACAAATAAATAAACGAGGCACAAATCTGCAATGATATTTAACATCTGTAAGCTGACCTATAAGATTAAGAGAAAACGGTAAACAGCCGGACGATTATGCAAATGCAGCTATAAGATATGAGTCACTTTGTGTAATGGCTGCTGAGTGCTTGTACCAATTTTTTTTTACAGTTTAAAATAGACAGCATATAGGTCTGCTTTTCAGCTCTTTTTAATGCCAACTGTTATTCAGCGTGGAATACAACAAAGGAAAGATATCATGCTGGTTTGACAGAGTATTGAATCTTCTGTGGAAACGAAATAACCTAAATAAAAAAAATCCCACCCATGCAGAATGAACCCGCAGACATTCATCAAAGTCACTGTAACAGTCAAAGACTCGACGCATTGTTGCCTATCAAATTTGCTGTTAAAACTGTGATACAAGCATGATATGAATTAGCCTAGCGAAGGAGGACGTGTTCCTGAATCAACAGACATTTCATTGGGTGAATGTTGATCCAAGACCTATATGAGAATCAATCTGATTCTATATGATGGATTCACTGCTAATTCTATTTGAAATAAGAGTCTGACAGCGTTTCAGTTCTCTTGAGAAAACTATAAACTGAAGAATCTCTTGAAAATAATGTATAAGCTTATCTGCTGTGGAAATTTGAAAAGGAAAAAAAGTGTCAAATAAATGTAACTCTATTTCCTATTTTAGTCATGTTTGCAATGTCAATAATACAGAATATCCCAGCAGGCACAGGACGTCAACATGACGTCAGATTGATGTTCTACCCCAATGTCATAGGGCGTTGCATATTTTGATAAAGAACGCAATGTCAAAACGACGTCAGTGCTCAACAGCTTGATGTTGTGTGGACGTTACCTCTATGATGTCTACCAGACGTTGTATTTTGGCTGCCATACCTGAGGAATAAATGTCAGTATTTGACATCAATGTGACATGGGCTATTCAATTAGATTGTCATGGGGGCCTGTTCATGAAAAGCATCCCAAACGAGGGGCCGGAGAGATATGACTTGCAATACGAGTGATGACACAACAGCAATATAATTGCTCATATGCTGTATTTTTGCTCCTTAACACACCCACGTTGACTTTTTCTATACATTAAAACGTTAATATGTTGTATTTTGAAACTACATAACATCACTGAATTGTACAATGTGGCTTTTTTTACACCCATATTCAAATGTATTTTGAGGGACAAAATCAGTGCATTGTTTAAGTAGGCTTCTTCTACATTCAGACACATTCATATGTTCTGTTTTAAACTGCGTAACAATTAGGGATGCAACGATAATAGATTTTGGTTGTACGTTTATAGTCTGAAGAATAATCATGGTTTAACGGTTATCACCATTATTATGCATTTATTCAATTCAAAACACTACTAGTTTAGAAATAACAAGACAACTTATATTTTAAAGTGTTGTTTATTGCTGCTCTGTAACCAAATACAGCACAAAATATTAATAAAAAACACATGATAGTCCATTTCACTCTTTGGACTTGAAAATAAATGAAAACGTTTTTGATTTAAACATAAGTGATAATTTTACAATAAAATTAATAAATAAATAACCGAACAATGAATAAATACATAAAAATAAGAATAAATAAAAATAGTATTTGTCTACTGTTAATTTAAGCTATATATTAGCTAAGAATTTAAATGAACTGTTATTATCTGCATTCATACATACATAATCATTTAAATAATTTTTAATAATTCATCCAACATATATTTTGTTTACATTGCACTGAAAGCCACGCACAATTCACACCACTACACCATGAGATATTTTTTTCTGTGTGCCTCGCCTGCAGGGTGCGCGAGTGCGTCAGTCCGCTTGCAAGCTGTGCACGCACCGCTTCCAATATGCGCGCGTCTCCATTGGAAATAATGTACTTGCGTGCGGAAAAGACGCAATATGTAATTGACTTGCTGCTATAGTTAATCCAATGTGCGTGCGTATTGGCATAACTTTGTTTAGTTGCAGCAGCTTTTTTCTGTGCAACAGAAATGCGGCGTTGACAATCCTTTAATGAATAAAAGCTATCGGCTAATCATTGCATCCCTTTTAACGATATCAGTGCATTGTACAAAAGGTCTTTTCCCATTATTGGGCACAAATGTGTTAAATTAACAGTTTTAAGTCTCTGTATTTAATGCTATCACTGTGGCTGTCATGTCCACTCGTTGTTTTTGTCGCGGGAGCAACAGCAAGTGCTTTCTGCACTGGTAAATTGGCCATTTTTACAGCTGATAAAACATTTACAGCCTGGTACAAAAGATGGCTTTGGTCCATCTAGCCAAGATTACCCTTCATGACAACTGTGAGGGGGGTGAATTTTTTTATAACTCATCCGTTTGGTTTTTATTAAGTTATATTTAGTCTGCATAATTAAGGGCGTGGCCACTTGAGTGGCAGCTAGGTCTAGCTGCTTGCTGTCTCGTCACCTCAGCTGATTCTGGCTAATTAGCCGCTGAGCTCGGCATATACATCGTATTTTTTGTTTTGGTTAATGTTTCTTTACACCGTCATTTGCCTTTTGGAATTATTTCCTGCATATATCAGATACCATAGCATGCTGTGTGCACTTAATTGTGCTTACAAACCGTTCAAGTTGCCTCTGTAACAGGTGTTATACTATTTATATATATATATATGGAGAGTTTTGTTGCGAAACAAGATATATCAATTTTAAGAAATGTTGGTTATTTGACATTATTATGTAAGACATCAACAGTCAAGTTCATTCACAATTTTTGTTCATTAAACTATTACTTGAGCTCAGTGAAGGCCAGAAACACAATATTCTTTAAATCCAGGATATTTTTTATTTAAATTTATGTCCATAAATAGTTCATAAATAAGTCAAAAACCATGCCGAAATTCAACCTATTTATCTTAACATTGTCAAACATCTTAAATGGGTAAAAAAAAACAATACATCATAAATATATGGAATAGTATATACAAAGATTGATTAAAAATAATAAGATTCTGTGTTAGTTTTGGCCAGAATGTTCACAACACAACACAACATAACGTAACTTTTTTTTTTTTTTTTTTGCAAAACGCTCTATATCCACCTTAGGCTATATTCTACTACTGTAATACCATTAAGAAAAGCTAATGAATCAATGTTTTGTTTGATAAGTAGGATTAACCGATCACACCAGTTGCGTTTCAAGGCACAGCTTCATGCAAGGAAACGGGAGCTCGCATGCGTTTTAAACAGTCGCGCGCATCACATCAGCTTTTGGCGCGAGTGATCATTCTCTCATTTAGTATTCACCTGCTCGCGCGTACACAGTTATCTTTGCCATCCTATCGCATTTGCCATCCTTATTGTCGAACCCTGCTTTTAAGAAAACTACATCCAAATATATGACGTTAGCTTGACTCTGAAGCTTTGATTGTGTAGCCTACGTGACTGACAGCTCGCCTACAGTATAAACAATTAAATGGTAAACATTTTTTAGTTAGCCTATTGAATCCTCTTTTTAAAAATACATGTTTTTTGTTTTGATATTATCGTTAAATCAATGAGCAAACTCGGAGCACTTCAACGGCGGTGATTCTCTTCCCAGGGGATGCTGAGCTTGATATAACTGTTATTTCACTCAAAATTCTTCTTGTAATCATCAAATAATTTTATTTAATTCCATATTTTCAAAGTTGTTCTTTAAATATCTTATATTTCAGAGTTAATGATTTCATAGTTGTGGTTGTTTTTTAATGGCTGTTTCTCAATTCCAAGAACGCAGAGAACGCAAGACTTGCGTTCTTGCGAGGTGTCCACAGAAGAACTAACTCAGGAGACCACGAGATCAGAGAACGCGTCCTGTGAGAAATGGGATGCTGCGTTCTTCCTGATGGTCACGTGACCTTCACGCGTTTTAAATGGAAAATTATTTAAACATTACAGCATTCATACAACAATTGTGTTGTATGTTTTTTCCCCTTTTCAAAATATATAGTCTGCATAAAAACATTATAAATATACGTTGCACAATATAAATAAAACAGATTTTAATACGAATTTCAGCAAACAAATACCCTTGTGTTTACTCCTTTATTAAGATATCCATGGTAATGTTTATATTCACCGTTTCATTTAGGGAAACTCCTGAGGTAAATAAGTGATATTTCTGAACTTTAATAATAAATCTAAATAAAATGCTTCCAGTCGCAATGACTTCTGGGACATCTAGAGCAAGATCGGTGCTTAAGTCTGCATCGGTGCGTCCACGATATTAAGAACACAATCTCTCATACATGTTTAAATAACAGTGAAATGCATTTCAGAACAAAACTGCATGCATTATTGTGATAAACAACACCTATATGACATGTTTTAACCGGAACTTCAGTACAACTCACCTCTCCTCGATCGTGTTTGCCGCGAACTGAGCGAGAGCAGGCGGAACCGGAAAATGACACTTAAAGGGGCCACGTACCATTTTCCGCAATGCACCAATACTTTGGCTGTTTCTTGCGTCCTCGTGTTCTCGTGTAACGTCATCATCAGCTGCCAAAGTTCAGTTTCAATACTCAAGACCGCAAGAACAGAGGACAGGTAAAACTTCCCGGATGTGTTCTTAATATCGAGGACGCACCGATGCAGACTTAAGCACCGATCTTGCTCTAGACGTCCCAGAAGTCATTGCGACTGGAAGCATTTTATTTAGATTTATTATTAAAGTTCAGAAATATCACTTATTTACCTCAGGGAAGAGATTGTGTAAGTTAAATGAAGCATGTATTTTGAGTGAAGTTCATGCATGAGTGAGCAAGCTTTGTGGTGAAAATGATCCCTTTCACTAATAGGTTGTCGTAAAGAAGGCCACAGACTCAGCTTGATGTGATTTCGTTTATTTTATTCATGCAGGTATGTGCTCACTCATGCTTCTGTTATGTTTTTGAATTTGTGTATAGTGTTTCATTTTTTTTTTGGTGTATGTCGAACACACTTGACTTGGTTTGTGTCAGTTCGCGGCAAACGCGATCGAGGAGAGGTTGGTGTCGTAAAGAAGGCCACAGACTCGGCTTGATGTGATTTCGTTTATTGTATTCATGCAGAATAAAAAGCAGTTTTATCCCATGTGCCTGGTTCCTTTCACCTAAACACAACACAACGCAGAGTAAAGCGAGGACCGATCACACCTCCATTTCCCAGGTGAGTGAAATTATATACTGATATACCATCTCTATAAATGTATTTATTTTATTTAAGATCATTTATCATTTATAATGTTCTTTAGACCAGTATTGCACTTCAAAATCTGACAGATTGATTTGCTGTAGTCTATAAAACGGTCATCTGAAGCGTTGTCATACAGTGTTATGCCTGGATTTCATAAATAGCCTTGCATTTACTAACACAGACTATATCTGAAGTGTTTGATAGTAATTCACGTTTTCCTCCTGTAGAAAAACGTCATAAGAACAATGTTTAGTGGCTCAATGTGTTACAACAGTGTTTTTAAAAGTCTAAACACTTTATTGATATAGTGTACAACCAAGCACATGTGGTCAGAACACAAACGAGTCACAGGTAATGAAGTATTAAGCGTTCTCCCAAAGTAAAAAGTCTGTCTAAGCCAGGTCTAAGCAAAATGCTGAGAATCCAGCATGCGTCTGTAGCTCCGCTCACTCTCTGCCTCTTTACCCTTGTTTGGTATCCCTCGATTGGTGCTATGACGCGCGAACAAAATGGCGACGATTGGCCACGCCTACTTCTTTTGCAGTGTTCAGAAACCTATAGGTGACGTCACGGACACTACGTCCATATCTTTTACAGTCTATGTAATAACCTTGTTCCCCTTCGGAAGGGGAACTTCAATGCTATGTGGAAACTTCCACTATGGGGATTTCATTCAGAAAGCCAATCATCTGAAAGAGTATGTAAACGGGCCAATGAAATGCCAATGAGTTGGCAGCTTCAGCTTGCGCACCTGATGCTCGTTGCAATTAACTTGCTATAAGAGTACATGTGCGAGCAAAGCCAAAGCATCATTTTTTTTCACTTCAGAGACTTCAACAGCCTTCTGAGAGAGTCGATGGGGGTTCCTCCAGCTGAGTTTCAGACAGAGAGTGAACGAGAGCGATCTCCCGGTCCAGAGTGTGTGACACGCAGCGGCAGATGGTCGAGCTGGGTTTCTCCCTTGCCTGGCGTCCTTTGGGTCCGGTCCTCCAGAGCGGTATGTATTGTTGCGAATTTCCTAAAAGAGCAACACGGTCGTGCAGCGCGTCTTTTTCAAGACGTCGCTCCGACTGTGCGTTTCTGGATGCGGTGGTTTCCTGTCCTCGGATGATGGGCACGAGCACTGCGTTTCATGTCTGGGGGTCCAGCATGTTAATGCGGTGCTCGTGGGCAGTGCATGCCATCACTGCGGTGGCATGTCTGTTGCGCAGTTAAGATCGCGGCTCGCTCTTGCAAAAGAGCCACCCACCCCAGTTGTCCCCCGCTCCGCGGTGGGCACTCGGGCAGATCTGAGGGTTACAGTGGGAGTAAATCTGCCGCCCTCTGGCTTGTGGACCTCTCACTCCTCCACGCGCTCCATCCAAGCTTTGAGTGAGATAAGCGCTCCATCCTTGGATGGCCGCCCTCTCACTTGATGACACCGAGGCTCAGATGTCCACCGCTGCATCGGAGGTTGGGCTGTCATGGTCTGATGAAGGATCCCCCCCCCTCCGTTCCCTCCCATCGGGAGCGAGCGCGGCGGCGGCCAATCTTGAAACAGACATGATAACCGTGCTTTCCCGGGCTGTTTCGGTCGTGGGTCTGGAGATGGTTTATCCCCCAGCCCCGCGGCCGGACCGACTAGATGGGTGTATGTGGAGGATTAAAAGGCAATACCTTCTAGCCTCCCATCCCTCTCTTCCCGGAAGTGCACAGTGGGCTCACGCAGTCTTGAGGGCACCTTTCTCTGCCTGATCTGCGTGCGCCTCCACCTCACCACTCTTGATGGTGGAGCAGCCAGGGAGTACGAGTCGATTCCCCAGATTGAGAGTGCCATCACGGGCCCCGCGTGGTGCCTCCTTCTGCTGGAATTAGCCTCATCTCCCGTCCAAGGCGTGTTGGTTTTCTGCCTCCCGAGCCAGAGCCCACACAGCCGCGGGCCAGACTGCTTCCACCCTGCACGCCAGGGTCCATGCGCGCGCGCTGGCCAGCTGCACGAGGGTGGTTCTGACCCAGGCTTGTTACAAGCCCCGCACCGCACCCGACTGAGCTCCACGGACCTCAAGTCCGCTGCGTGTGCCCCGGGAAAGACGATGGCCACGTTAGTGGTCCAGGAGCGCCCCCTCGGGCTAAACCTGGCAAAAATATGCGCGGAGTCGACAAAGTTCACTTTCTTGACTCCCCCATATACCAGTCTGGCCCGTTCGGCGACACCGTTGGTGAATTCACCCAGGAATTCACGGCGGTGCAGTCGGATACGATGGGCATCCTTCGGCGGGGATGTAAGACCGTTCCCCTCCCGCCGAACCATCCACATCCACTGCTTGTCGCCGAGAGCGCCCGTCTTCGAGTGCTGCTCCGCCCCCCGCCTGCGCCTCCGGCCAGCGGCAGCGCCGAGCACCTCGCAGGCAACCAGCGCTCCCCGTCCCAGGGCGCCGTTAAGTCCGGATAACGGACCGCGAAGCGCTCTTGAGACGGCCATCTGGAGAAGAGGGAACTTGCTCTCTCCCCGGTGGGGGCCGGGCTCCTCAGAGAGAGAGCATCTTTCCCTTCCCTGGATGTGACAGCCCGAATACTGCCAGTCTGGGACGCGATGAAAAGCCTTCCAGCTCGCAGGATCGGCGCACTTCGCCAGTGGCTCACGGGGTCTGGGAGGACGGTCTCCTTTCTCTCACACCTCCAGCCCTCTCCTCTGGAGTCTGAGTGCAAGGTGAGTAAATCTCTCACCTCCAGCTCTTCCGCGGGACCCCCAGCGCTCCCCGGATCAGCACTCCCACTCCGCGCTGCCCCACTGCTGGTACGTCAGCGATTGTAGCGATGCAGTCATTAGCGAGGGCTCTGCCTGCCTGGTTAGCGCAGCCCAGCCCTTTGCTGTGGCTCATACGCACGATCAGACTCGGCTACGCGATTCGATTCGCGAAACGGCTCCTCCCAAGTTCACGGGGTGTACGTCACCAGGGTCAGCCCTGTGCCCGCCCCTGTCTTGTGAGAGAAGGTTGCTGTCCTCCTGGCGAAGGATGCAATCTAACCGATCCCTCCAGCCGAGATGGAGAGCGGGTTTACGCCTGTACTTCATCGTACCCAAAAGAGCGGTGGGTTACGGCCAGTCCTAGATCTGCGCGTTTTGAACCGCTGTCTGCACAAGCTGCCGTTCAAAATGCTTATGCAGAAGCGCATCCTCCTGTGCGTTCGTCCTCGGGATTGGTCTGCAGCATAGACCTGAAGGACGCGTACTTCATGTCTCCATACTCCACGCCACCGTCACTTTTCTGCGGTCTGCGTCGAGCGAGCCTGACAGTACAAGTCCTCCCCTTCGGGCTCTCTCTGTATCCGCGGGTCTTCACCAAGCTCGCGGAGGGTGCCCTAGCGCCCCTTCGGCTCGCGGGCATCCGCATACTCTAATATCTCGGCGACTGGCTGTTTTAGCCCTCTCCCGGGAGTAATTGACTATGTACAGAGACAAGGTGCTCCAGCACCTCCACCTATTGGGGTTTCAGGTCAACCGAGAAAAGAGCAAACTCGCCCCCGTGCAGAGGATCTCTTTTCTCGGGTTGGAGCTGGACTCGGTCACCATGACAGCGCGCCTCTCCGGAGAGCGCGCTCGGCTAATGCTGAACTGTCTGTGAGAGTTCGACAGCAAAATAGTGGTTCCACTGAAATCTTTCAGAGGCTCCTGGAGCATATGACATCCGCAGCCTCTGTATGCGCTCGGATAACTCCATATGAGACCACTTCGGCACTGGCTTCACGATCGAGTTCCCAGACGCGCATGGCACGCGGACACACACCGAGTGACTGTCACTGCGCTGTGTCGCCGCGCCCTCAGCCCCTGGAACGACCCCTCGTTCCTACAGGCCTGAGTGCCTCTAGGACAGGCGTCCAGACACATTGTCGTTTTGACAGATGCTTCCAGCACTGGCTGGGGCGCCGTGTGTTGCGGGCATGCAGCTGAAAAAAACCCAGTTGCATTGGCATATCAATCGCCTAGAGCTGTTGGCAGTGTTTCTCGCTCTCCGCCGTTTTTTTACCGGTGCTGGAGCGACAACACGTACTGGTCAGGACGAACAGTACGGCTGCGGGGGGCGTATATCAACCGTGTGGGGGTATCCGCTCTCGCAGCATGTCTCAGCTCGCTCGCCGTCTGCTCCCCCGGAGTCATACGCGGCGCAATCGCTGCATTCCATTTTTTCCCCCACCGAGCTCAACCGTGCAGCCCATTCGCTCTCACGGCAGTTTCGCATGGGAAAATGGAGACTCCACCCCCGACTGTCCAGCTGTTCGGTGCTGCGCCTTTCTCTCTCTAACTCAGAGATTCGTGCGCTCTCGCTTGAGTTCCCCACTTGGCGAACCCTGCAAAGTCCACTGGCTACACAGCTGGCCTCGGGGCGTGCGTAATACGCATTTCTCCAGTGAGCCTACTCGCACAGATACTGTGTAAAGTCAGGGTGGTCGAGGAACAGCTCTCGTATTGCGCCTCTCTGGCCCAATCGGACCTGCTTTCAACTCTCTCCTCGTGATGGCCCCTCCCTGGCACATCCCCTGGGAACAGGGGACAGGCACCGTTTGGCACCCGCGCCCAGATCTATGCTTCACGTACGGTTCATAGATGGAGCGCGGAGGACTTAGGTGACTTATTGATTAGGTGGTTAACACTGTCACTCAGGCTGAGCACCCTCTACGAGGCATGCCCACGCCTGAAGTGGAGTCTATTCGCTGTGTGGTTACCTTTTTCCCCGAGAAGGAACCCTGAACATGCCAGATCAGAGTGATGCTATCCTCCTTCAGTTGACTGGAGCTAAGGCTGTCCCCTCCGCTCTGAGGGGTTGGCGTTACGATCATCCCCGCTCTAAGGATGCGGCGATGGCGGCGCGCTGGGAAGTATCGTCTCATCATCCAGTTCCCAGAGGCGCGAGACATGAATATTAATTTTCCTGTTTCCCTCTCATACCCACTTGGAGATCTCTCTTAGGAGAGGTCTGCTCGATCACTCGACTCAGTATCTTTAAGATTTCTGTCCAGGTAGACAGCTCTGCTGGTCGCGTTTGCATCGGCCAAATGGGTGGGTATCTGGAGGCATTTTCGGTCAGCGAAATGTGCCAACGTTTTGGGTCGGTCCACTCTCACGTTTACCTGAGACACCGGCCCACCTAGGTGCCCTAGGTTCCTACAGCGTTCTTTCAGCCACGTAGTGAACCTGCAAGCGCTGCCCACGGAGGAGGCAGACCCAGCCCCTTTATTTGGTCCTTCGCGCTTTGCTATTACACGGACCGTACTCAGCTCTTTATCTGTTATGGTGATCGGCAGACGGGAAGTGCCGTATCCAAACAGAGGTTGGAACATACCCACTGAACTCTGAATGCCATCTCCCTCGCTCATCTGAGCCAGGGCGAGCCGCGTCCCCCAAGAGTGAGAGCGCGCTCCTCGAAGCGCGCATCCTTTTGGGCGTTAGCACGCGGCGCCTCTCTAACAGACACTGTAGAGCTGCGGGCTGGGCGACACCTATTAGAAGATTTATTAATCTTGAGGGGAGCCGATTTTCTCACGCGGTGTGAATGAGAAATTCGGTTAGGTGTTGTAAACGCTTGCTGCGCCATTCTCTCTAACCCAGAGATACGTGCGCTTTTTCGCTCTGTCAGAAAAGTTCCCCGCTGGCGAACCCTGCAGATATTCCTCCGAGGCCCCCAGCACCTGACTCAGCGGAGGAGTCAGGCACTGGCCCGTTACGTTGCTGGTCTGCCCGATGGTCAGCCCGCGTTCTGGGTATAGGTGCCTGCTATGTGCGATCCCCCACTAGGCGATCCCATATGCTTATACTGCCACGGTGCAGTCCCCCCTCACAGGCGGACCCGTGTCTTCCCTCACCGCTAACCATCTAATTTTCATATGCTTACTCCCCCTTCTCAGGGTTAGTTCATATGCTATTTGCCCCAGTCTCCCCACTTGGGTAGCAGGTGGCCTCCGCAGCGTCCTCCCTATCGGGACTGCACGCATTCCCAACGTACTGTCGTATTAAATTCCTAGAAATTATTCTAGACGCATTTGCGGCTCCCGAAAAATATATCTAAATCCGTAAATCTTCTGTTGAAGTGGGATAAGTAAGGGCCAGGGAACACGTTGGAAGACCGCGCCTCTGGTGACGCAGGTGCGCTCACGCTCTTGCCTGGCAAACCTCTCATCGGGGGCGAAGGTAAGGTTCAATCATTATGGCGTTTTCCAAACATTTCCCCATAGTGGAAGTTTCCACATAGCATTGAAGTTCCCCTTCCGAAGGGGAACGCTCTGGTTACTAAAGTAACCCTCGTTCCCCGAGGGGGGGAACGGAAATGCTATGTTCCTTCGCCATAATGATTGTCCCTTAGCTGTTGAGGTGAAAGTCTCTTCCGCTAAAAAAATGATGCTTTGGCTTTGCTCGCACATGTACTCTTATAGCAAGTTAATTGCAACGAGCATCAGGTGCGCAAGCTGAAGCTGCCAACTCATTGGCATTTCATTGGCCCGTTTACATACTCTTTCAGATGATTGGCTTTCTGAATGAAATCCCCATAGTGGAAGTTTCCACATAGCATTTCCGTTCCCCCCCTCGGGGAACGAGGGTTACTTTAGTAACCAGAGCGTTTTCTGGACACTCAAAGCACTTTACACATTGGGGGGAATATCAGCCATATTGCGCCAGACGGCACACCACAGCTGATTGGTGAAGAGTAGACCGAGTGATGAAGTCAATTATGATATGGGGATTGCTAGAAGGCCATGGTGGATAGAGGCCAGTGGGCAAATTTGGCCAGGATGCCGGGATACACCCCTACTCTTTTTCAAAGGACATCAAAAGGACATGCTATTAACCTTATGCTTTAAATTTATTTTTGATAATTTGGGATTGGTTTAGTAGAGAGGAGGGGCCATTTTTATTTTTGTAATAGTTTTTTTTCTCCTTTAGTAAAGCAGTTAGGGTATTTTATTTACTTTGATATATTTTTTTCCCTTTCTATCAATTTGACCTCCTAACCAAGCGATAGATGGATCATCAGTAATCTAATTATTTAGGACATCAGTAATCAAATTATTTGTCTTAATCTGAATAAGACAATATGATTAAGGAGTTTACATGAGTTGCCTTTTGAATGTTCCTTTCATGATCCTGTTTTACATGTTAAAGCATATAGTTTGATTAACATCATTGCGTCACCACGCTATCCAAATTTCCTCTGGAGTTTCATGTAATTTTGTGTGTTTTATTATTAATTTGTCGACTTGAACTGCAATTAGGCACTTTCACGCATGCCCCAGTGCCAAACGAAATATTGGATACGAGTATGAACTGCTCGAAGAGTGTTGTTTTAATGGAATTTGATACTGCACACCGTATGGGAAAAAAACCTCTGCATTTGTGATGCAGATGTCTGTCGCACTTTACTGATTCGGTAGGTGCAGAGAATAGTGTCAAACAGGCATTTGTGTATAGACTATTCTGTCGCAAAATGCGGTGAAAATACTACATGATGGTTATAGTTTGATTGCGGTGTTTACTGCACTTCAATATTGCAACTTAAAGTGGAATACTCCACATGTCTTAATTTGATTTCTGTTTAGTTTGATTATGACTTTAGTCAGATTAAGGTCATCAAATATCGCTGATTACATGGTAGATTCTTAATCAGAGTATTGTCTTAATTATATTAAAATCTGACTATTGGTGTCATATGTAAACATACTAAATGATAGAATTTTTATATTTGTGGGGGAACTAACATCTGAGGGATGCCAAATATCTGTATAAAACAGTAACAATGTTGCTATAGAGACCTTATAGTAATGTATAGCAATGTGATTTCCCTTTTATTTGGGTCTTTCACAATACATGACCTCTACAGACAACCGCAGTTGGTCCTCGGAAGGAACGGCATCCATTAAAATGTGCCAATCGCTAACAAAGGAAATTTGTCCGCTTGACTGTTGACCTGACCAAGGTTGAGTAGCACTGATCTATGCTAACCACTGTGAAAGAACAGCACTGAATTCAAATGAACCAAAATGTGGAAAAGCTTCTCTCTGAAGAAAAAAAACAGATGCAATATTTTTGGAAATACCACTGCATTTGATTGTGGGATTATGAAATGGCAGGAGGGGTGAAACATTGAATGTAATTAATTACAGTTGAAGTCAAAATTATTAGCCCTCCTGTGAATTATGAGCCATTTTCCTCATGGAGACAATAAATAAATATAAAAGTCCACATAATGTTAAAATGTACTGGTACTGCTATACTTGCGGGGACCTTTTTCACCTATGCCTGCATGCCATGTATTTTTGTGCCAACTATACAACATTATGCACTCACTCTTTTGACACTCCACACTGTCCGAAATGATGCAATGCTGTCTAGTTCACTGACTAAACAATAAACCATGCGAGCTTCCTGACATGCAAGCTTTTTCAAAGCTTTTTTTTTTAACCAAGAAACGTGTGACAGTTTAAACAAGCTCAATGTGTAAATGCGCTTCCTACAACAAGAGAGATAAAAGACTACATTTCCTTTTCTCAGAAGTGCATTCTTTCAATGTGCTTCCAACCTGTCTGCAAGCATCAGAATTTCCTGTTTTGGCATTTCATTGTATGCCCTGCCGCCGAGCCAATGTCTGCCAGGGACACATTGAGAAGGGTTGTCTCTGATGATAATAACAATGCTCGGGGGGGTGGCAGCTCTTGTAGCGCATGTTATCTTCAGTCTACCATGCACACGAGTGTTTTTTTTCACACGCCTGGTGAAGCAGCGTTAGGCAAATGTCAAGACAGCCATTGTCAGCCTCGCACATTTATTGTGTAGCATATTAGTAAAGCAACTGCACGATTGCTTTGCTACTTCGTAATCTGTGTGGGCCAATAAATGAATGAATGAATGAATGAATGAATAACCAATGAATTATTGAATGGTTCAATAAACCAACCAAACATCCATCCATCCATCCATCATCCACCTATCCAACCAACCAACCAACCATCCATCCGTCCATCCATCCATTCATCCCTCCAACCAACCAACCGTACATCCAACCAACAAATCAACCAGCCAACCAACTAACCAAAGAACCAGTTAATAAAAAAGTCAGATATATAGCACGATTGCTTCTCTTCCTCATAATCTGCTGCAGGAGTGTGGGCCAGTGAGTGAATGAATGAATCAATTAGGTAATGAATCATTCAATAAACCAACCATTTGTCCATCCATTCATTGATCCATCCATCATCCATCATCCACCTATCCAAACAACTAACTAACCAACCATCCATCCATTCAACCAACCAACCATCCAAACAACCATCCATCCATCCAGCCAACCATCCAAACAACCATCCATCCACCCAATCAACCAACCAACCATCTAATGAACTAACTAATCAACCAACCATCTAAACAAACAAACAACCATCTAAACATCCAACCCAAACAACCAACCATGCAAACATCCAATTAACCAACCAACCAATAATCCAAACGTCCATCCAACCAACCATCTAATGAACTAACTAATCAACCAACCAACCATCTAAACAAACAAACAAACATCTAAACATCCAACCCAAACAACCAACCATGCAAACATCCAACTAACCAACCCAACCAATTAACCAACCAACCAATTATCCAAACATCCAAACAACCAACCATCTAATGAACTAACTAATCAACCAACCAACCATTCATCCATCCAACCAAACAAACAACCAACCATCTAAACATCCAACCCAAACAACCAACCATGCAAACATCCAACTAACTAACCCAACCATTTAACCAAGTGGTGCTCAACCCTGTTCCTGGCGATCGACCTTCCTGCAGTTTTCAGTTGCAGCCCTTATCAAACACACCTGCCTGTAATTATCAAGCGCTCCTCAGGTTCTAATTAATTGGTTCAGGTGTGTTTGATCAGGGTTGGAGCTGAAATCAGCAGAAAGGTCGATCGCCATGAATAGGGTTGAGCAGCCCTGATCTAACCCAACCAACCAATCAACCAACCAACCAATTATCCAAACATCCAACCAACCATCTAACAAACTAATGAACCAACCAACCATCTAAACATCTAACCCAGGGGTGCTCAAACCTGTTCCTGGCGATCGACCTTCCAGCTGATTTCAGCTCCAACCCTGATCAAACATACCTGAACCAATTATTTAGAACGTGGGGAGCACTTCATAATTACAGGCAGGTGTGTTTGATAAGGGCTGCAACTGAAAACTGCAGGAAGGTTGATCGCCAGGAATAGGGTTGAGCACCCCTGAGCTAACCCAACCAACCAACAATCCAAACATCCAACCCAACCAACCATCCAAACGAACCAACCTACCATCTAACAAACTACTGAACCAACTAACCAGCCAACCGACCATCTAACTAACTAATAAACCAATCATCTAACAAACTAATCAACCAACCACTCATCCAACCCAACCCAACCAACCATACATCCAACCAACCAACCAACCAACCAATCAACCCAACCAATTAACCAACTAATCAATCAACCAAACATCCAACCAACCAATAAATAGTCAGACAGACAGATAGATAGAGTATGATGCAAGTTAACAATGACAGAATTGTTATCTTTGTGCATGAGCTAACATCTGAGGGATGCCAGATATCTATATAAAACAGTAACCATGTTCCTATACAGATCTTACAGTAATGCATGGCAATGTAATTTCTCAATGTCTTAGTAAAGCAACTGCACAATTGCTTTGCTGCTCTATAATCTGCCGCAGGAGTGTGGGTCGGTGGACTGAGCTTTCTGCGGGATGTGCAGGACAGACCGGCTGATGGCAGCTGCCAATGGAGGGAATACGAAGGATCCGCTTGGCAGACAAAAGTGGCAAAGGTTCAGAAGCACCAGGCGAAAACCCATCCAACCTTTCAGGGAAGGTGCTAAGTAAGCATCTTATCGCAATCCTCAAGCACATTGTTGTGCTGCTTTCCCTGTGTTGTGTCCGTCTTTGTGTTGCGGTGCATTTCGTTGACTTTCCAAGCATGCGCTGCATCCAGGCAGCTCACACAGTTCTCATTAAAGTTTAACAAGAGAGGAAACACAGGCAAAACCACATGCATTTTCTCAAGTTTCACTCCACAAGAGATTGGATCAATAATAAATAGGGTTTTGGTGGCATGAGGGAGGAGTCGAGGTGCAAAGGGATTAACAGAGAGGTGTTGTGATTGTGTGTTTCATATATATATATACAGTGCCACATACCTGGAAAGCAGAGTGTGATTATACATTATTCATAATTGTAGTTGTATTAGTACCAATTTGCATGTAAAGTGTGGGTGTGTGCATGTTTGAATAGATATCGAAAGTTAAACACAAACGCTGACATATACAATTGTCCCAACTAGAGGTGTTGCAATTTGTTGCCATTAGCAAATATCATGCTATCAACACAAAACTTGATTAATTACATAATATATATATAATATTTAGGAGCAGCAAGGTGGCTCAGTGGCTAGCTCGTCATCTCACAGCAAAAAGGTTGCTGGTTTCGAGTCATTTTGGCATTTTCTGGGCATAGCATAATGATACTGTGTAGTCCTATAATATGACAAAGCTGCTAACTATATGCAAGATTATGAAATTGCTTTGATTGCTGTGCACTTTTTCCGCGCTTACATTTGCACATCATGACCACATGCGCTCTATGTACATTATAAATACAGCTGCAGGACGCACATTTGTTATTATTCTCTGCAAGTCATCTGTCGTTATGTCTTCATTAATTCAGTGCTACAGCCTAGCACCACAATTTTAATACCTGAAAGTGTCATAAGTTTAGATGATATAACAAATTAATAAAAATATATTTTATAATTAATTAAAACTGTGGCAACCCAAGATTAATGAAGGGACTAAGCCAAAAAGAAAATGAATGAATGAACTATTAAAAACAGGGACTAAGCCGAAGGAAAGGGAAAGTGAAAGTGATAAACTTTTATTAGAGATGTATGATTTTTTTTCAGGGTGTAATGTTAAAACAAATTAGGCTGCTAAATTCAACTGGATTTAATGTTTTACAGTTTGAATTGTTGACTGACTAGTAGTTTATTTGTCACGTTGGGATAAAGAGTCGACTAAGTTACAGGGAAAGTTATATTTTGTATACACAAGAGAACTAACTGAGTTAGTAGTGCCATCTAGTGGCGGTGTGTGGATTTGTCCTGACTAGGAATGTAATGATTCACCTGACTCACGATTCGATACAATTCACGATACTAATCTCACTATTCACAATTCAGTCATGATTTTCATTCATTCATTCATTTTCTTGTCGGCTTTGTCCCTTGCGGGGTCGCCACAGCGGAATGAACCGCTAACCCATCCAGCACGATTTTACGCAGCGGATGCCCTTCCAGCCGCAACCCATCTCTGGGAACTTCCACACACACATTCACACTCATACACTATGGACAATTTAGCTTACCCAATTCACCTGTACTGCATGTCTTTGGACTGTGGGGGAAACTGGAGCACCCGGAGGAAATCCACGCGAACCCAGGGAGAACATGCAAACTCCACACAGAAACGGCAACTGACCCAGCCCAGCCGAGGTTCGAACCTGCGACCCAGCGACATTCTTGCTGTGAGGCAACAGCACTACCTACTGCGCCACTGGGTTGCCCAGTCATGATTTTTTCAAAATTATTTGAAACAAATTTAAGGTGAAGAGCCCTTTCATTTTTTTTTTCTTAAATGCTGCACATTTTTGCAAAATATAATATATTTTGCAATAACTAAATTGCTATTTTAAAAACAAAGAACAATACAAAAGAACAATACAAGCTACAATAAAGCATATCTATATTTTCTGGCATAAGCTGAGATCTTTGCACATTTACAATGTCCCCTGCTGAGGAAAAAAGTCTTTCAATAGGGACTGAGATGGCTGGTGTCGAGGGGAAGGCATGTATTAAATTTTAAAAACGTGTATCGTGATTCATTCAACATTTCAACCAGTTTGAATTGTCACATATTTGAATCAATATTTACTGATAAAACAAACAAAAAAATGAAACTTAAATTGTATGGCTAATAACATATTTAGAAATAGAATATTATTTATTATTATTTTTAGAATTAATATTTCTATTATTAAAAAAAATATATATATATATATATATATAATATTATTATTATTATTTTATTTATTTATTTTATTTTTTTTTTTTTTTTTTGAAGGGTGTGGAGTCTCATCTTCCTTCTTTTTTTTCCTTGGCATGCCTGATAAATATAAACATCACCACTACATGTGAACCAAGTTATCACCAAGTGATGATGTGAGTCTAAACAATAAATAAATTAAAACCAGGCTCATTCTGAAAATGTACTCCTATATACATTTCTGGAGAGTGCCACATACCTTCCAGGAAGCAAGTCTTTTTGCAGTTTTTGCAGTTTTCTGTGTACACTTTTTGAGATCCAAAATTTCTCTGGCAAGTGCCATTCGTGCCTGCTGTTCTCGTGTAAATCCAGCAAAGGGTTCTGTCGACTGACTGACTGACTGACCGACCGATAACCCCATCCACCCACTTCCCTAAAACTCAACCATTAGTGTTTTCAAAAGCACCAATTGACCTGCCCACCCCATTTCCTAAACCCAACCGACAGTGTTTTCAAAAGCAATCTAAAAAAAAAGAAAAGCCCTTGCGGTAGCCTGATTTTACCTCGTTTTTAGATTTTACCACATTCTCACCCTGTTATTTACTTGTTTATTTTATTTTTGGCTTTTGTTTTTGTCCTGCCTGCTTTCTGGAACTGTTCTTCATCAGACTTGATCACCCTTCGTCGCAGTAAACTTCGCTCCACGTTACAAGTTCGTCAACATATGTGGCGAGCCATTGGACAAACTGTTAACATCAGAAAAGCCGTTCACACAGAAATAAGTGGTCAGCTGGTAAGCACGATAAAGAACAGCATCACACAACCCTATGACATTTGTTTTAAAGATGAAATGCAGCCATACATACCTTTGGCTACATAATTCACAATTTCCAAAAATGTATGTAGGGCTACGTTTTCAGAAAGAGCCTATGTTGAATAAATTATCTGATAAAATATATATTTTATGGCAAAAATTTATCGTATGTGAAACCCAGATGAGACATTTGAAGTAAAACATTATACAGTGTAGTCCAGGGGTGGGCAAACTCGGTCCTGGAGGGCCGGTGTCCTGCACAGTTTAGCTTCAACTCTAATCAAACACACCTGCTTATAGATTTCTAGTGATCATGAAGACACTGATTTGCATGTTCAGGTGTTTTTGATTAGTGTTGGAGCTAAACTATGCAGGACACCGGCCCTCCAGAACCAAGTTTGCCCACCCCTGGTGTAGAGCAATGTAGACCTTACTTTAGTACAGGGATGTCCACGCTCGGTCCTGGAGGGCCGGTGTCCTGGAGAGTTTATCTCCAACTTGCTTCAACACAGCTGCCAAGAAGTTTCTAGTATATCTAGTAAGTGCTTGATTAGCTGTTCAGGCGTGTTTGATTAGAGTTGGAGCTAAACTCTCCTGGACACCGGCCCTCCAGGACCGAGTTTGGACACCCCTGCTGAAAAATCCAGCTTAAACCAGCCTAAGCTGGTTGGCTGGTTTTAGCTGGTCGACCAGCCTGGTTTTAGAGGGGTTTTGGCCATTTCCAGGCTGGTTTCCAGTCATTTCCAGCCTGGTTTTAGCTGGTCAGGCTGGGAGTTGACCAGCTAAAACCAGCTTGACCAGCCAAAACCAGCTATGTCCAGCTTAAACCAGGCTGGTCAAGCTGGTTTTAGCTAGTTTAAGCTGGTCATTTTCCAGCCTGACCAGCTAAGACTAGGCTGGAAATGGCTGGAAACCAGCCTGGAAATGGCCAAAACTCCTCTAAAACCAGGCTGGTCGACCAGCTAAAACCAGCCAACCAGCTTAGGCTGGTTTAAGCTGGATTTTTCAGCAGGGATATTACTAAACTCACTTGAATGGCAAAGAATAGGAGAAACTGGAAAGCCCAATATGACACCTCCACTCTTTTAATTGAAGCCGTCAGTCAAATCAATGATGTTAGAAGCTTCACCTCCCATAGAAACAGCTAGTAGTCCCCATGGTTAGGACTGAACACTCACATTTTTGGTCTATTTTAGTATTTCCCCAGCAGGAGTTGGCATTACATGAATTCCTTTGAATTCTGACTACTTTCATAATCAGATTCAAAAATACTTTGCATTAATGCTTAGTACATTGCTTTTTCTTTTCAGAGTGAACATTTTGGATTGAGTTTAGGAAAACCAAAATGATTTGAAATGATGCAAACTTGGCACAGGAACCTAATTCATATAAAGTAAACATGGATTAGTAAATGTTTGGCTTCCACTGTACTTCCTGCAGGAGCCATGTTTGTTTTATTAAATCACATAATATAAAAACGCCATGTCATTTCAAACACTCCGTTTCGATTTCAAATCAATGAATTCTTGTAGGACAGCACTCTTATGTTTTAAAGAAGTGTCATTATTGAAAGAGGGAAAATAGCTCTTACAACTATGTTTGCACAGCTTCTTATTCACTGTTTTGTTCAGTAAAGTTACTAGCTTTCTTGGCATGGTTTTAAGTGTGTCAGAAAGCCAAATGCACCAATTACACACTGAGGTGCCATGCTGAGTTTTCTAACTTCTTTTGTCAGTGGACTCAGTGGCTTTTTCTAACAGGACCACTGACAACACTCACAAACTTCTTGCTGCTATGGCAACATTGACATGATTTGGCACTCTTCACATTGCAACAGTGTTGTTTAAAATACATGAGATTCACTAATAAATGCGTTACATGTCATAAAGTGTTTTGAAATATGCATTCGTTTTGAATGAATTCAAATCGAAACAAAATGAATGAGCATTAATCACCGTATTAAGTCTATAGAGATTTGAATATATCATTGTAGTGTAGGCATAACAAATAGGAATGGTAGCCAATCATCCGGCCAACAGAAGTGCAACATTCAGTCCTCTGTGGGTTACATCCGGTTGTAATCTAATTTCAGCTATACTAGAGTTGTTGCTAGAAGGGATACAGCTGCAGCCGGATGTTATTAAAAATGATTTATTCATTCATTTTCTTTTCGCCTTAGTCCCTTTATTAATTTGGGGTCGCCACAACGGAATGAACCGCTAATTTATGCAGCATATGTTTTACGCAGTGGATGCCCTTCTAGCCGCAACCCATCACTGGGAAACACCCATACACACTCATACTCTACGGACAATTTTAGCTTGCCCAATTCACCTGTACCGCATGTCTTTGAACTTGTGGGGGAAACCGGAGCACCCGGAGGAAACCCACGCGAACACGGGGAGAACATAAAAACTCCACACAGAAACGCCAACTGACCCAGCCGAGGCTCGAACCAGCGACCTTCTTGCTGTGAGGCAACAGCACTACCTACTGCGCCACCGTGTCACCTAAAATATTTATATTAATTATAAAATTACCAATTATTTGTAATTTAATAACATCTACCCAACTCTCACAGTAATGTAAAAATCTAAATTATTGTTTTATAGTATCACAAAAATTATGCTATGTTGATGTGCGTATCAGCGGCTGTATTCCATCTACTGTAGACTTAAAGGTGCTGTATGTAAGTTTTTGACTCTTTTAAAGCATAAAAATACCATAATATGTGTGCAGATATTTAGGAAACATCCCAAGTGAACATACTTGTTTAACTGAATAACAATGCTGAAGTCAGATATTCTGCTTTGAAAATGGTTTTTCCGTGCCGGAACGCTGTCTGTGTTTAGGTAAATTTAACCTGCACAATGCCAGTTTAGCCAATCATATTTCAGCACCGCGGGTTGCCTTGTTGGAGAACAGCGTATTTCATTCATTCATTCAGAAAGGCTCTGAAAGCATGCGTCTGTGACCGAAACAGACAGTACCAGATGTGGAAATGAGACAGATTCAGTTCCACATGAGGTTATTAATTAGCAAATGATATAAATATTCTGAGCGTAAACATTATGTGAGCAGGTCACATTGTGTCCTAACAACACGCTTCATGACGAGATACGCAGTAATGAGCAGTTTGGCTGTTTGCACCAGACGAAACACGACAAAAATGTAAATACAGCCATTCAGAAGCACAGAAGATGCACTCACTCATGAAACGGTAAGGTTTAGAATCTATTCAACTCACATTGTTAGCATTTAGCACTGAATAAAGCACACGAGGTTTACCTGAAGTGATCACTGTCATAGGTTTCACATGTTGAGCTGTGAGAAATACAAGCCGTTTCTAATATATCAATTCCAGGTGTTGGTAAGAACCAAAAGTCCTTCTAATATGGAGAATATTCCCTCTATCGCGTGTGTTTGCTTTTATTTGGAACACAGTGTAAATCACTCGCTCCTGTACTCAATCTGGCATCCCGCGTTTGCGTCTATTTTGCTCCAGGAGTGCAATACCTAGTTCAACCACTGGGTGTCAAACTTACAAACTGCACCTTTAAGCCTACACTAATCCATATGTGCCTTGCAAAGTATTGCCATTACCTTCTGCCTTACCAATAATTTTTCCTGATCTACTGTTGTTATCTGTTATGATCATACCCAGCAGACACACAACGTCATAAGACGTTAATATTAGGTTAAATTTAGGTTGCCAGCGTCTAAGGACAATGTTATTTTTTAATATTTTATAAGTCCAATAATGACGTGAAGTGACTTTGATATTTTGTTGATTTTAGGTTGTATTGGAAAATGACCAAAATCCAATGTCAAGCCAACATCTTAAACCAACGTCATATTGACTTCAAATACTGACATTTATTCGTCAGGTATGTGTCACACCCTCGGCTCGTTCCTGCAGTCCAATCCATCGGTCTCCCTCACCATCCACCACACACCACACCTGTGAACCTTCACCTGATTACTGATCACCTGCACCCGCAATCACCACTCACCATGAATACTCACCTCACTTAGTCAGCGGCTGGAATCGAAGATGCATGGTCCCCCTCGTCTTCTCCTTTGAACTCTCCTGTGCTCCTCCGTGGATATTCTTCTCCTCCTTCGGCTACGAATGCAGTTGCATCTATTTAAGGAAAGTGACTATTCTTCTATTGGCGTTTAACCACAGCACTGAGCTTATCTACTGAACTGTTTGTGTTGGAGATCGCTCACCCTCCTTAACGCCATTCACCGGCTTCTCCTACTGTTGTTGTTGTTGTTGTTGTTGCTACGTTTGAATAAACGTCTTTGAAGTTTTATCTTCCTTGTCTTCCTTGTGTGGCCGTACCAGTATGGTAACCACAATCCAACGTCTGATAGACGTCATATTGGTAATGTCCACACAATTTCAAGCTGTAACCTCATTAGATGTTGTTTTTAGGTTGCGTTGGAAAGTAACCAAAATGCAACGTATGTCCAACATTGGACATTGACATTGGATTCTGATCTTAACCTCATTTTTCTGATTGGGATTCCGATTTTCATTTCCAAACAACGTCCCACGACTGGGGTACAACATCAATCTGACATGTTGATGTCCTGTGCCTGCTGGATTTTACCTCACCACCACCTTTTGGATTAGCGTCTTTGCTTTGTTTGCCTGGTTAGACTGATTTTTCATTTATTTGAAATCCGCCTGCATTATCGATGATGATGATTCTGTTTTGTGATTTCTATTTGGTTGTTTGGACCAAACTTTTGTTTCCATGTTGTTGCCTTCAGCCTTGTTACAGTAGGAGTTTTCGCCACATTTTGTGACAGACTACACACACATCGATGGTCAATAGTTTGTTAAAAATCAAAAAACAGTGCTTCCCACACATAGACTTTACTTGGGCGGGACGGCCAGGTATATTAACCAAGTATATTTAATGACACGTTTTTTTTACTATTATTATCATCCTTTTACACTTATTTTTTTTATTTATTTATTTATTATTTTTTTGTATCCACTCAACCAAAATCCACGATCAAGTAAATCTTCTGTCATTTAATTGTTTCGTTCTGTGTGTGCGAGACCTGTCAGCACTCCCACAGACAGTCTCACTAGCTTTGCAGACCCAGATATATACACTAGATAACGCATACAGACCCTGAGCATGCCTCAAATGAACATTATTGATGATAATAGTCACTTAGTGCACTGACCATAAGGCAAAGTAGCACCAAAAGTTGCACCGAATACTAGGCGGATGCTAGTTTTGTTGTATAAAATCAACAACAATGTAAATGAAATATGACAACAAGATGCTGCGGTGCTAGAAACTTGTATTATTGTCGGCTAAATGAACGAGTCGTTCATAACGGAGATTCATTCGCAAACGAATCACTCCCTCTGTTAGATCTAGAAGTGAAAGCAGGAGAGGGGGTGTGTTTCAGGACATGGATTAGATCAAATTTAACAGGGAGGGAGGATAATACATTACCATGCACACAAACACTCGTTCTTCATGTGATCACTTATCCATCAATGTAGAAAAGTGACGTAAAATTATCATTTTCATAATTTAAAAAAATATATATTTGCATACTGACCACCAGGAAAACTCACAATCATATGTATATATATATATATATATATATATATATATATATATATATATATATATATATATATATATATATATATATATATATATATATATATATTTATCTGGCTCTGGATGGCCAGTCCTCCACTGCACTTTTGTCCCACATTCATTTCAAAGGAGCGCTACCCTGTACTAAAATGGTGGCTCTATTGACGCATTCCTTCCGATAGACAACAATATCGTAGGCGACATCTAATCTAAATATCTATGTGATAGAATCTAGAATCTTTATAGCTCTGAATTGAACTACACTTCTTACTTTGCAGTAATGTTTAGAATACATGCCTTTCAGTTATAAAGTGTACATTTTTGTCAGGTAGCAGAGCTGTACTGTACACATATCCACATTCATTCATTCATTTTCCTTCGGCTTAGTCTCGATTTCAGAGGTTGCCAAAGTGGAATGAATTGCCAACTATTCCAGCATATGTTTTACATGGCAGATGCCCTTCCAGCCGCAACCCAGTACTGTTATATGTATAGCAGTTGTTTAAACAGGCATACACTACGACCAATTTAGTTTATTCAATTTACCTATAGCCCATGTGTTTGGACTTTGGGGGAAACCGGAACACCCAGAGGAAAACCACACAAACCCGGGGACCCTGCTGAAAAATCCAGCCTAAACCAGCCTAAGCTGGTTGGCTGGTTTTAGCTGGTCGACCAGCCTGGTTTTAGAGGGGTTTTGGCCATTTCCAGGCTGGTTTCCAGCCATTTCCAGCCTGGTCTTAGCTGGTCAGGCTGGGAGTTGACCAGCTAAAACCAGCTTGACCAGCCAAATCCAGCTATGTCCAGCTTAAACCAGGCTGGTCAAGCTGGTTTTAGCTGGTTTAAGCTGGTGATTTTCCAGCCTGACCAACTAAGACCAGGCTGGAAATGACTGGAAACCAGCCTGGAAATGGCCAAAACCCCTCTAAAACCAGGCTGGTTGACCAGCTAAAACCAGCCAACCAGCTTAGGCTGGTTTAAGCTGGATTTTTCAGCAGGGGAAACATGCAAACTCCACACAGAAACGCCAAATGGCCCAGCTGCGACTCTGGGACCTTCTTGCTGTAAGGCGACGGTGCTAGCCACTGAGCCACTGTGCCACCACACATCAACATGTTATTTAAAATATTCGATCAGACTGAATTAATTTTAATTGACAACAACATGAACGTAAACTTAGTCACTGTTCCGATCTTCTCCAGCTCATGTTTAACTTATTTGTCCAACACACAAGATGATAAATGTTTGCTTTGTATCCATGGAAACACACTGTAACTATGATCAAGAGGCTTTGTATAAATGGAACAGCAAACAAAAGGTTTTCGTGTGATGGAGGACCCACAACCCTGACTCTGAAAACATCTTTATATTTATATGAGTGTGTCTAAAGGGTTTGAAGATGCAGAGAAGACAGCTTGACAAAATATCAAAGAGATAAAACTACTGTATAATTTGCTTTGAGTTCGCTTCAGCTGAGACATGTTGAAATATACAAAGAATGTTGAGTAGCAGTGACTTATTTTATTTATTTATTAATTTTTGTTTTTATAATAATATCCCACTGGCAACATGGTGGCTGAGTGGTTAGCACTGTCGCCTCACAGCAAGAAGGTCGCTGGTTTGAGTTCCAGCTGGGTCAGTTGGCATTTCTATGTGGAGTTTGCATGTTCTCCCCGTGTTGGCGTGGGTTTTCTCCAGGTGCTCCGGTTTCCTGCACAGTCCAAAGACATGTGCTATAGGTGAATTGAATAAACTGAATTGGCTGTTGTGTATACGTGTGTATGGTTGTTTCTCAGTACTGGGTTGCAGCTGGAAGGGCATCCGCTGTGTAAAAACATATGCTGGATAAGTTGGTGGTTCATTCCGCTGTGGTGACCCCTGATGAGTAAAGGGACTTAGTCGAAGGAAAATGAAATGAAATAATATCCCAGTTAGAAAAATGCTATAGCAATGTATAGTAAATATACTGTACTTGAAGTAAATAAAGTACTTGAATTGAACTTGTCTACAAGTATTGGGTATATTATACTACAATACACCAAACCATAGTAAATCTAAAGAATACTACAGTATTTATAACAGCTTATCAGTTCACTATAGTTAAAACTATAGTATGCTGTAGTATTCATTAGAAAGTGTTTTAAGTAGTAGAATATATGCTCACTAGCCCCTTTATTAGGTACACCTTACTACAGTAGTTCCGGCTTGGACCGCCTTTTGCCTTTAGAACTGCCAACAAGGTGCTGAAAATATTCCTAAGAGATTTTGGTCTATATTAACATGATAGCATTGAGCAATTGCTGCAGATTTGTCAGCTGCACATCCATGATGCGAATCTCCCGTTCCACCACATCCCAAAGGTGCTCTATTGGATTGAGATATGGTGACTGTGGAGGCCATTTGAGTACAGTGAACTCATTGTCATGTTAAAGAAGCCAGTCTGATATGATTCACGCTTTATGACATGGCAAATGGCAAATTCTGACCCTACCATCCAAATGTCACATCAGAAATCGAGACCGGGCAACGTTTTTCCAGTCTTTTATTGTCCAATTTTGGTGAGCCTGTGCGAATTGTAGCCTCAGTTTCCTGATCTTAGCTGACAGGAGTGGCACCCGCTGTGGTCTTCTGCTGCTGTAGCCCATCCGCCTCAAGATTGGATGTGTTGTGTTTTTAGAGATGCTCTTCTGCAGACCTCAGTTGTAACGAGTGGTTATTTGAGTTTCTGTTGCTTTTCTATTCGCTGGAACCAGTCTGGTCATTCTCCTCTGACCTCTGGCATGAACAAGGCATTTGTGCCCACAGAACTGCCGCTCACTGAATATTTCCTCTTTTTCGGACCATTCTCTGTAAACCCTAGAGATGGTTGTGTGTGAAAATTCCAGTAGATCAGCAGTTTCTGAAATACTCAGAGCAGCCCATCTGGCACCAACAACTATGCCATGATCAAAGTCACATAAATCACCTTTCTTCCCCATTCTGATGCTCAGTTTGAACTGCAGCAGATCGTCTTGACCATGTCTACATGCATAAATGCATTGGGTTGGTACCATGTGATTGGCTGTGTTGTGTTAACGAACAGTTGGACAGGTGTAACTTATAAAGTGGCTGGTGAGTGTAAATACAATATAAAACATGCCCAATACCACTGTAGTATTTACAATAAATTACTATAGATTTTTTCATAACACTTTATTTTGATGGTCCATTTGTTAATTAGGAGACTGTCTGCTTAATATCTGTTAATACTGCTCCTTCAACAAACATTTAACTGACTATAAGAAACTTTGCAAGTACATGTCAACTTACACTAACCCTAACCCCAACCTAACAGTCTACTTCTTATCTAATGAGAATTAGTTGACATGTAGATGCAATGTAACAAATGGATTATCAAAAGTGTGACCGATTTATTTATTTATTTATTTATTTATTTATTTATTTATTTATTTATTTTTAAATGTGGGATCATTTAAATGTTGATAACCATGTAATCTAGTTTAAAGCCATACTTTAGTCCGCATTTCTGTCTAACAAACTTGATGTGCCTTTCAAATGACTGTCCTTTTCAGCTTATGAGTTCAGCGGCACTGCAAGATGCACATGATGGATACACACAGATGCCAAATGTCTGTTTTTTTCATTACAATGACAGCTAATCTCTAGCATCTCGTGGCTTCATGCTGGTGCTTTAGTCTTTGCAACTTGATTTTGACTACACTGGAGTGGGCATTTAATTTCCCCAAGGGGCCACATTAGAAACTGGGACAGTTTTAAAGGGCCAGACCAGTACAGTTAACTCCAACCCAGGCTCCTGCGAGATATGTGTCCAGGGCTACATTTTTGGGAACCATGAAATGTGTAGCCGGGGCTACGTCTGCTTGCAGTTATTGTTTTTCTTTTCACAAATCCATCTATTTCTGACAATCTCCCATATGTTACTGGGCTATGTTGTCTCATACATGACATTTCTCATAAATCCATCAGAGGCTGCTGTGTACATTTGTGTAAATCTCAAATAAGGGCCATGTTTGCTCATTATACACTTATTTACAAATCCTTCTCTTGCGAGAAGTCTTATACTGCATATACACTGCTATCTCATGGCAACTTTTTAATTTAGTGGCTAATTTGTATGAATTTGTACGATCTCATTCATATAATTTAATATGATTTGCAAATCCTCCAATGACGGTTGGGTTTAGGGGTGATGTTTGATGCTATGGCTCTTTTTAAAAACGTACATAATAATAATGATTTTAGTATAACTGAACTCGTACATATTTGTTCAAATTAACCACTAACTCAGGGCTGCCCAAACTTTTTGTTATGAAGGGCCAAAGATGTGTCACTCTTATATTTTTGAATGGGGAAAAGTGTAACAGTCAATATGGCGAATGAAGCCCCACCTACTAGTACAGAAACCAATCATCGATCGCTATAGACTGACGTTTCTACAGAGGACCAGATGTGTGCTTTTACAACAGTTTGGTGGTCAACAAACACACTGGAATCTCAGCAAATACTTGCTTCACAGACATAAGAAATATATCCACATAAAGCTTGAAATCTCTACTTTTAAATGAAACAAGTGCAATTGAAAATAAAAGTTTTTGGTTTTGTAATCGGTATGAAACGAACACGAGATATAGTCAAATGCACATCACATGAGAGCAACTACTCAAATGGCCACTAACTTGTAAACAAAGAGTTGCTGTCATTTCTGGAGGAGATTCACCATCAAGACCAAGTTGTGGATTACTTCAGAAGAGCAGCGCGACCAGACGATCATTATCCAGAGGCTGATAATGTGTAACATGGCCTCCTTTCAAGTTATATGCCGATTTAGTTTAATTCGGACGTTTATAAACAAAACCTATGAGACAGACGTTGCTTAATTTTATTGGTGATTTTATTGGGGATTGCCAGCCTGATCTCACGAGGAAACGTCAGTATTTTACGTTTTGTCAGTTTAGTGGCTAATTCGTACGAACTCGTACGAAAATGTACGATTTTAAAAAGGAGGCGTGGCACCTAACCCCACCCCTAACCCCAACCGTCATTGGGTGATGAGCAAATCGTACTAATTTGTACGAATTAGATCGTACGAATTCATACGAATTAGCCACTAATCAAAAGGTTACGAATTGGCCGTGAGATAGCGTTGGGATTGCTGAAAAGACGTTTCAAAAATGGCCGGCGAGTTAAATGACTTGCCTTAAAGGGACTTTGTTAAGTCTGTCTGAAGTATTGGACATGGCTAACATACTTACCCACGTCCATTCTACTGTCAGTTTGACAGCCCTATGACAACAAACAGAAATGCCGAGGAGGAGGATTCTGTTAGGTTGTAATAAATCTCCCAAAACCCTTTTACCAATCTTTTACCACTCCCAACTGCTTTCTCATTTAATATTCCATTCCAGGTGGGCCACCCAAGGATGTCCCGAGGACCAGATGTGGCCTAAAAAAATGTAAAATGGACAGGTCTGGTCCAAATAAACTTATCTGATCACAAATCATTTTATTTACAGTCAACGGCGTAGCTTTGCTCTTGACATGAGTGGGAACGAGTGTTATACCTTACAGATATACTTTGCACAATACAAATAAAACAGATTTTAATATGAATTTCAGCAAATAAGCACTCCTAATGTGTTTACGCCTTCATTTAGATTTTTATCTGAATGTTTATTTTCACTGTCTCATTTAGGAAAATTCCTGAGATAAGGAAGTTATATCTCTGAACTTTAATAATAAATAGGTATAGAGAATGCTGCACTTCCCACCTCCTGGTATTCAGCCGCAATGACTTCTGGGACTTCTTGAGCAAGTTCTGCGCTCAAATGTGCATCGATGCATCCTCGATATTAAGAACACATTCGGAAACTTTCATGCATCCTCCATTCTTGTGGTCTTGAGTTTTGGAACTGAACTTTGACGGTAGATGATGACGTTACACGAGAACACAAGGACGCACGAACGCTGAAGAAAGCTTATTGAAAAACAGCCACTGTGATTTAACCCTCTCTGCATGGCTAGGTTAATATTGACAGCGCAAAATTTCTCTAAGTGAATTAAATCATACCTGCCAACACTCCTGTTTTTCCTGGAAGTTTCCCGTATTTCAGACCCATCTTCCGCCACTCTCCCATTTTGTTATTTATCCAGGAAAACTCTCGTAGTTTCAACCCCCCCAGCATTTTGGTACAGTCTATGAAAACCACCGAGTCTCCAATATTGGTATAGGATCCGATCACGGTGGCCGCCCAAAACACGCTTCATAGTAGTTAACTTAACCGTCTCAACGGTGTTATTCAGACACCTTACCCCCGAACCTAACCCCCGGTCTCCCGGATTTTCAGGGACATATGTTGGTGGGGATATTTCAATAGTTGAGTGGCGCAGTGGGTAGCACAATCGCCTCACTGCAAGAAGGTCGCTGGCTCAGTTGGCATTTCTGCATTTCGCGTGGGTTTCCTCCGGGTGCTCCGGTTTCCCCCACAAGTCCAAAGACATGCGGTATAGGTGAATTGGGTAATCTAAATTACCTGTAGTGTATGTGTGTGAATGAGTGTGTGGATGGATGAATGGATGTTTCCCAGTGATGGGTTGTGGCTGGAAGTGCATCCGCTGCGTAAAACATATGCTGGATAAGTTGGCGGTTCATTCAGTTGTGGCGACCCCAAATTAATAAAGGGACTAAGCCAAAAACAAAATTAATGATTTTGATAGTTGGTGGATATTGGTAGGGACGCGTCCCCTCAGTCCAATGCTAAATCTACGCCCCTGTGTACAGCCATAAAAAACACTGTATAAACCAATTCATAATAAAACCTGCAGTTTTGAATGCAATCTTATTTTTACCACTCATTATGAATGTAAGATGTTGTGAAATTGTCAAGCAACCCTACTGAAAGACAACCTACATGTGGCAGTGATCGGTAATTATTTCATTTCGAAAACTGAAAAGGTAAACTCCTTTCTAGTGTAAATGATGATGATTTTTTGTTGTTGTTTGTTTCCACAGTACTGCTTCGTAAATGAAGGGAGGGCTCCAAACATCTGCATAGCTCTTTGAAACTAGAGGCCCGTGAGTCCAGGTTGAAACAGAGGGTTCCAAATGCCACATCAAGCCACATGCTAATTAGCGCCGGAGAGAGTTAGAAAGATTTCCTAATGACACTCCCCCGGGGGGATTCAACCACCAAACTCACAAAATTTCAGAGCGCGCTTCTGTCGGCTCTGACAGCGAGAGCAATGGGAACAGCTTTTACTGGGGGAAACAAAGACTTTGCGGATCTCCTGTGGGAGGCTTCATTTGAATCCTCTGTCTCTCGCAGTAGCTGTAGCGTCAGTTGCTTCTAAGCAGTTACACGAAACAGCTGCATAATTGTGCCTCAAGCTTCAGTGCACAGAGCGGGAAACTATAACATAGAAGCGAATGGGAAAAACTTCACTCGATTTGGGCAGAGTTTGAGTAAACTCTCAACACTGCTCTGAGGGACACGTAGTTTTGTTCGCTTCAGAAGCGCAGAATAAAATAGAAACTAGCGCATCCATTTGACTGAGGTCTCACGTTTCGGTTTTGCGAGGAATTGTACTTTGTCCATTTCACAAGGATCAAAGTTTTCTGGTTAGCATGAGTTGCTAAAGCCTGCTGGTCAGTGTTATGAGTACACCATTAAATGGCCAAAAAGCATGGCTGGATTTGAAACAGCAAGTACACATGTGGCTTGCACATTCTTGAATTTTTGTGTCTTTTTGATTGGTTATGTCGTTTCACAGGCATAAAAACAAAAATAGAGCAAGGTTATGACTGGAGATGGCAACAACAACAGATTAGCCACATTAGCTTAGCTAGTTTTACATTCTAACATGAGGTAAATCTTTTCAAACTTTGTAATCAATCAATCCAAATGTGAATAAGGTGTGTTTTCATCAAGTTGACTCTATTAGTAAACTAGCAACCAACAGTAAACAAGGCAATCATTAGTGAGTGTAATGTTCTTAACCTCAAGGTGAGCATATACTTCATTCATTCATTCATTTTATTTTCGGCTTAGTCCCTTTATTAATCCGCCACAGCAGAATGAACCGCTAACTTATCCAGCACATGTTTTATGCAGCGGATGCCCTTCCAACCGCAACCCATCTCTGGGAAACATCCATACACACACATTCACACAAATACACTACGGACAATTTAGCCTACCCAATTCACCTGTACCGCATGAGCATAAACTTTTTTTATTGAATGTAAATTCATTTATTCATTCATTTTCCTTCAGCTTAGTCACTTATTTATCAGGGGTCGCCACAGCGGAATGTGCTGACCACTGACACGCTTTCATGCCATCAAAGGGAATTTAGTTTAAAAGGCTATTTTTTATTATTATTATGAATATTATTATTATACAATACCTGACTAAAGTCGTGTTGTTGATCTCAGTTGTAAGAGCAACAAATATTAACTTGACTTCTAGTTGATTATTTGGAAAAGTGGCAGAAGGTCGATTTTTTTTATTTTTTTTTTCCAAAGGATCATCTGCTGAACTGCATCTCAATCATCACAAATACTGCAGAAGACCTACTGGAACCCGCATGGACCCAAAATTCTCACTGAAATCAGTCAAGTTTGGTAAAGAAAAATCATGGTTTGGGGTTACATTCAGTATGGGGGCGTGCGGGAGATCTGCAGAGTGGAAGGCAACATCAACAGCCTGAGGTATCAAGACATTTGTGCTGCCCATTACATTACAAACCACAGGAGAGGGCAAATTCTTTAGCATAATAGAGCTGCTTCTCATACTTCAGCCTTCACATCAAAGTTTCTGAAAGCAAAGAAGGTAAAGCCAGAGGTGGGACCAAGTCATTGTTTGGCAAGTCACAAGTAAGTCTCAATTCATTGCCCTCAAGTCCCGAGTCAAGTCCCGAGTCAAGACAGGCAAGTCCCGAGTCAAGTCCCAAGTCAAGGGCAACAAGTCTCAAGTCAAGTCCAAAGTCCTACGGTTTGACTTTCGAGTCTTTTCGAGTCTTTTTAACAGAAAAATAAAATGTATACAGATTATGTATGGTTGTAAGATCTGTATTTATTAAACAAACCTTTTTTATGAAAGAACATTGCTCAGATACATAAAAATACAAATGTAATTTTCTGAAAAAGTGCTGAACAGTGCTGCGTCTCGTCTCTACAGCATATTCCACAAGAACGAGTTCCACCACAATAGAGTCCATTTTGCCTCACATCACACAGAATTTGCAGGTCTGCTGCTGTCTAATTCATTAGTTTTAGTTGTGCTATGTTATGTCTTCGGTGATCAACTTGTGATTAACGAAAATTACATAAACGACCTCAATGAGGCAGCAGTAGACCAACAACTCCTGTATGCTGCAAAGTAAAATTGAGTGAAATTGGTATTTTGTCAATGGAATCTCGTGTGTGTGCTGAAGAGATTAAGATGCAAATCTGTCTAGCAGCAATGTAAAATGGTAGCACATATTCTCAATGAAGTAGGCTACTTCATACAAACAATAACGTTGTTTTCTTCACATAACGTTGAAGAACTGTCTCTACGCTCTCTTGTGTGATGCTCGTGCACCGATTTCCTCTATTTGTAGACAAAACTGCTTGTGAGCTCTCAAATATACGCTGCTCGTGCGCAAATTTTGTCACTCTCTCAAATATGCACTGCTCACGCACAATTTTTCTTGCACGTTCTCAGAGATTATATGCAGACTCACAATTTGTGTCTTGTGTTTTCCTCTTCCTTTTGTGCTTTTCGATATGATTTATATTGGTGCAGTTGATTAACAACCAATATACTAAAATAGACGTACATATTACATTTTTAATCTAATAAATCATAACATTTTTGGCTGTGTTATATGATAAAATATTTCCAGTTTCAAACACTTTAAGACAGAGAATAGACCAGTGGCACCCCCAGAACATTTTCTTAGGGGTGGCTAGAAGAGGCCGCACCAAATCTTGGGATGGCACACAAAAAATAAATTAATGAATTCAGTGTAATGTTATATTTTTGTTTCTGGTAAATGAAATAATGTGGTTTTACTTCATTTAATTAATTACTCTTAAAATATTGCAATTTATTCCCCCCAAAAAATCAAGAAATTCAAATTCAGTAAAATAAAAAACATTTAGTTTTTAAACAAGTTTCATATATATAAGTAACTTTTCAGTTGTTTTCACATACTTTTATTGTACAGCATACGGTATATGCCGTGTCTAAAATTAATGAAGAATAATGAATTAATTAATAAAACAAACAAATAAACAAAAGGCATTACTATTTACAGTTGCAATCAGAATTATTGAACCCCCTTTGAATTTTTTTTTCTATTTTAAATATTTCCTAAATGATGTTTAAAAGAACAAGGAAATTTTCACAGTATGTCTGATAATATTTTTTCTTCTGGAGAAAGTCTTATTTGATTTATTTCGGCTAGAATAAAAGCAGTTTTTAATTTTTTTAAACCCATTTTAAGGTCAAAATTATTAGTCCCTTTAAGCTATATTTTTTTCGATAGTCTACAGAACAAACCATCATTATACAATAACTTGCCTAATTACCCTAACCTGCCTAGTTAACCTAATTAACCTAGTTAAGCCTTTAAATGTCACTTTAAGCTGTATAGAAGTGTCTTGAAGAATATCTAGTCAAATATTATTTACTGTCATCATGACAAAGATTAAATAAGTCAGTTATTACAAATGAGTTATTAAAACTATTATATTTAGAAATGTGTTGGAAAAAATCTTCTCTCCGTTAAACAGAAATTGGGGGAAAAAATAAACAGGGGGCTAATAATTCAGGGGGTTGAATAATTCTGATTGCAACTATGCACACACTCACTATACAGACTCTAATAATATCATTTATCCATATTCCTTTCTGAGCCACATTATTATTAAAACAGCTTTTTCTATTGATGTACCTTAGGGTAAATAATAAATTGCCATTGCTGTCTATATTGAAGGTGTGTGCGTGCTGTCAACGACGATCGGGGAGGGGGGTTGGGAAGTGAATCAGCTACATCAGTGGCGCCAATCAATCCACAATAATTTAGTGGCTGCTATTTATTTATTTATTTATTGAAATATTGTCCTTTTACATAAGTACATTTAAATGAATAATGTCAACAGCAAAATCATATTGGGGTGGCCACAGGGGTGGCTAGAGTTTACAAAAAGGCGCCCCTGGAATAGACGTTGGATGTAAAGAATACATTTTATTTTAAAAACATTTATTAAACATCCTAAAGGTGCACCTTACTAATCAAATAAAAAACATTTAAACAATAACTAACGCAAGCAGAAATGTAACTGTGATAAAAAATAAGGAAAAACTTAAGCCTACTGTACTATTCACTCTTAACATAAATGTCACTATCAATCCCATTTTATCATGGCAACTAAAATAAAGTCTTATTGTGGCTTATGGTAACACAACATTCATTCATTCATTAATTTTCTTTTAGGCTTAGTCCCTTTATTAATCTGGGGTCGCCACAGCGTAATGAACCGCCAACTTATCCAGCACATTTTTACGCAGCGGATGCCCTTCCAGCTGCAACCCATCTCTGGGAAACATCCACACACACACTCATTCACACTCATACACTACACCGCATGTCTTTGGACTGTGGGGGAAACTGGAGCACCCGGAGGAAACCCACGCGAACACAGGGAGAACATGCAAACTACACACAGAAACGCCAACTGACCCAGCCTTGAACCAGCAACCTTCTTGCTGTGAGGTGACAGCACTGCCCACTGCGCCACTGCGTTGCCAGTAACACAAGAAGTGTAATATAAACAAATTACCCAGTGCTGTTTTTTTTTCACACTATAGGGTATATTATATTCCAATTCACCACTTTACTGTATTAAAACTACACTCTGTAGTTCATTTCATGAGTTCACTATTCTTAATACTACAGTATGCTGAAGCATTCATTAACAAGTTGTAAATAATACTAGCCTAAAACATAGGCAGTATACCCAACACTCAAAAACACTAGAATTTATTCTAGAATTTACCTTTACCTTTCAAGCTTTTCGTGTATTGTTATTAAATAGTGTAGCAATATATAAACCATATCAACATTATTGGAATAACCAATTTAACAGAATGATCTCTGGAGAGCAAAAGCACAAATGGTATGAGGCACCAGAGTGGACAAAAGTCAAGCGAACGCAGAGAGACTGAATACGCGCGCGAGAGACCGAATGTACCCGCCGCGGGCGCGAGAGACCGAATATACGTGCCGCGGGCGCGAGAGACCGAATATACGTGCTGCGAGCGCAAGAGACCGAATGTAGGCTACGTGCCGCGGGCGCGAGAGACCGAATATACGTGCCGCGGGCGCGAGAGACCGAATGTACGCGCCGCGGGCGCGAGAGACCGAATATACGTGCCGCGGGCGCGAGAGACCGAATGTAGGCTACGCGCCGCGGGCGCGAGAGACCGAATATACGTGCCGCGGGCGCGAGAGACCGAATGTACGCGCCGCGGGCGCGAGAGACTGAATATACGTGCCGCGGGCGTGAGAGACAGAATGTAGGCTACGCGCCGCGGGCGCGAGAGACCGAATATACGTGCCGCGGGCGCGAGAGACCGAATGTACGCGCCGCGGGCGCGAGAGACCTATTGTACGTGCCGCAGGCGTGAGAGACCGTATGTACGCGTGAGAAAGACCGAGTATTGGCGCGCGAGTATTGGCTCGGTCCAATGACTGTAAACTAGGCTCGGTCTCTCTGCGTTCGCTTGACTTTTGTCCACTCCGGCGCCATATAGTCACGTTGGACGCTGTCGAATCAAAACATTCTACGGTGCTTTGATTGGATGTCGTGCCGAATACGCGCATGCTGTCACACACACGCACAGAAAGAGAGAGAGAGCGCGCGCAGAAAAAAAAAAAAAAAAAGAGAAAGAGCGCGCACAGAGTGGTCCGTGTCAACATACATTTTATCTCTGGGTTTTTTATGGGAAGCAGCAAGTCTTCACAAGTCAATGGGCGCAAGTCCAAGTGAAAGTCCAAGTCATTTCTGTTCAAGTCCAAGTCGAGTTGCAAGTCTTTTGATATTTTGTCAAGTCGAGTCTAAAGTCATCAAATTCATGACTCGAGTCTGACTCGAGTCCAAGTCACATGACTCGAGTCCACACCTCTGGGTAAAGCTGCTCCAGGATTGGCCAGACCAGTCACCAGACATGAACATTATTAAAGGCATTGAAGATGAATCCAAAGAATCTTGATGAACTCTGGGAGTTCTGCAAGAACGCTTTCTTTGCCATTCCAGATGACTTTATTAATTAATCAAAGTGATTTGAGTCATTGCAGAGATGTATGGATGCAGTCCTCCAAGCTCATGGGAGTCACACACAATATTCATTCTGTTTCCACTGCACCATGACTTTATATTCTACACTATACATTATTTCTGTTCAGTGACAAGACTTTTGTCTAAGCAAAGTCAGACCTTACTGTTCTAATTAAATAATTAAGGCATGATCATATTTTATTTTGCTAAAATAAGTGTAATCTAGAGGCCTTTACCTTTCATATAAGCCACTTCTGATACCAAATGATCAACTAGAAGTCACACTATTATTTGTTGTTCCTAAAACTTGGATAGGCAACAAGACTTTTGTCAGGCAGTGTATATGTGTATATGTTAGTATAGTGTAGAGTGAACAGTACATACCAAGGACCAGTTTTGTGGCGGGGTCCATCTCTGACTACAGTAATGGAGAGAGGTTGCTACATTTTGGTAGACAAATACAAACAATTGTCCAACACCATCTGATAATGAAGCTAGGACAACTGCCAGACATATTGCAGATGGCAAGAAGACAACTCATTTGTATCAAATTCAATAAAAAAATGACTTATCTTGGTCAGCATCCAGTCTGTGCCTACTAACTCTATCATAACAATTCCTACAACTTTCCCCGCTGCATTATTGCCAGCACAATCAGTCACCTCCTGCTCACTTGAATATGTGGAATGTAAATATCACACATACAAGTCATATCTTGCTATTGTTTCTATATTAACTGTGTATGCTAATCTATTTATTCTTACTACTCCATAGACTGTATCAGCCTTGTCCTTTACAATCTCCTACCTAACAACTTGAATCTCATCTGGGTCACGGCACCAAAATTATTTTATTGAGCCCTGGTCTTGAACAACTGTCAGTCTGCATGTAAGTCAGGTTCTCCAAAAAAGACCCTGACCACAGGAGTGATGTTACTCCATAGACCAGGGGTTCTTAACCTTTTGCAAGCTGGGCCCCCACCCCCAAAGCTGGTCCATTGCAGTAAAATATTTTGAGGAGTGTTTTTGACAATTGAGAGCCACCAAATGACGAATATGAAAAAACGAATACGACAGTTTCAGACTCAGTCAGGGTGCAAGGACCTTAAAGATTTGAGGCTTGTGCAGCGTCTCAAAGAGAAATCAAACAAATGAGCGTGTTTTCTAAAGTCTATGAGCGCAGCACACACACAGAAACTAAATTGACATACTGCAGTTACATTTCAAAATGTGGTGTTTTTATATTTATAACATTTGAATACAGTTCAGCAACATGCATCACAAGACATGATGATCGAGAGAGCTGACAATCGACCATCACTTAATTTAACATCACCTAACGATTGAAAATGTGACACTGATTTCATATGACAGTTCAACAAACAAGTTAATAATATTAAGTCACTTATATTTTTGATGAAATAATGACTGTTTTGGTCTATTTTAGCAGCGAAAATAGATCCGATGAACATTGGGATGTGAAAATAAGGGATATACCCACCATAATAAGGGATTACCCCAACCCCCTTTTAAAAATCCCCAAATTACTAAATATGTTCATTTTGAGCGGTTTCATTGTAAATAAACAGTTAAATGGTCAGTAATATGTTTTATTATTATTATTTACAAAAGAAAAATAGTGTACAACAGTAATAACAGTTCAGCTTAATAAAATTAATAGCTATTATAATGAAATATAATCAAGCTATCAAATCTCATTAACCTTTTCTGCACTGTATAACTTACTCATTCTGATTAAAGAGCAACGAATAAATCTCTTATTTATTTAGATTTTTTTCGTTTGATTACATTAAATAACAGTGTCACTTTAAAAATGCAACCATCTAACGTTATAAAGAAAGCATTCGATTGCTTTCCTAACTGTTTATGCTCATTAGGACAAAATTAGGTGTGTTTGAAAAAAACCCCACCAAGATCTACATCTTAAGATATTATTATTATTAATTATGTGTATATGTCTGTTTAAACACGCACCCAAAACCCAGCCTCCGCTTCAAATCGCGTGTACAGAATCCGTTTGGGAAACAGCCTCTATTTATCACTATGGAGCGCGTCAGCTGAGTCATGCACCGCTATATGACTGTTTTGAGGATTGGATATGAAGGGGAGACAGCACCTGTAATGAAAAGGAAAGGGAATCGCGCAGTTTTTATATTTATTTCAAAGTGTTTTTATGCCTAAACAAAGCGAAAGCACAGAATAGCCTCAATTTTAAGAGCAAGGGGCGGCCCCTGGTGGTTCGGCGGTATGGGTTGCATATAGGGAGGCTCTGCTCTTTAATGTTTATTTGCCACCCTTCTGTGAAAGACTGAAAATACGGGAGAAATACGGGAAAATACCTTTACGGAATGATAGCGGGATAGAATTGTAAAATACGGGCGATTCCCGGGAAAAACGGGATATGCCAATGAATCCGAACAAAGATCACAAATTTGCAAAAAAAAAATAATAATTAAATAATAATTTCCATTTTTTTTGCTCCCTTTCTGTAGCCTACTCGCGCCCCTCCGCGAGAGTGTCCGCGCCCCCCCCAGGGTGGTGCGCCCCTCCGGTTGAGAACCACTGCCATAGACCATACCAGCTCCTTCACACCAGCCCCCAATAAACATCAACCATGAACGTTTTCACTCACCCACTCTACCACTGACAGCCTGCATGCAAGTATGGTGTTCTAAAAAGTCCCTAAAGACCAAAGAAGTGAGGTTTACTGCATAGACCCTATGTGCTCCTTCACATCCACCCCCAAAACACATCAGCCCATTCCGGGTCACGGCACCAACATAAGTAGACTTAACTCAAGGCTTGTACCATTGACAGCCTCCATGTAAGTCAGGTGCTCTAACAAACACCACATATCAGTGATGTTTACTCTGTGGACTGTACCAGCTTTTCACACCCAGGTCTTCAAAGGATCAGCCCAATTTGGGTCACGGCATTAACATGAATGGTTTTATTGAGCCTTGGTCTTGAACAAATGTCAGCCCGCATGCAAGTCAAGTGCTCTAAAAAACTCCCTATAGACCAAAGGGATGAAGTGTACTCCATAGACTGTACTAGCTTCTTCACACCCGCCCCCTAAAATCCTGAGCTCCATCTGGGTCACAACACCAACATGAACAATTTCACTCACCCATACCCTGACAGCCTGCATGTAAGTATGGTGCTCCAAAAAAGTCCATAAAGACCAAAGAAGTGAGGTTTCCTGCATAGATCCTATGTGCTCCTTCACATCCACCCCTAAAACTCATCATCCCATTCCGGGTCACAGGACCAACATGAACAGTTGGACTTAACTTGAGGCTTGTACCATTGACAGCCTCCATGTAAGTCAGGTGCTCTAACAAACACCATATACTAGTGATGTTACTATGTAGACTGTAACAGCTCTTTAACACCCAGCTCTTCAAAACATCAGCCCCATCTGGGTCACGGCACCAACATGAATGGTTTTATTGAGCCTTGGTCTTGAACAAATGTCAGCCCGCATGCAGGTCAAGTGCTCTAAAAAAACCCTATAGACCAAAGAAGTGATGTGTACTCTATAGACTTTACTAGCTTCTTCACACCCACCCCTACAATCCTGAGCTCCATCTGGGTCACAGCACCAACATGAACAATTTCACTCACCCATACCACTGACAGCCTGCATGTAAGTATGGTGCTCCAAAAAAGTCCCTAAAGACAGAAGGAGTGAGGTTTACTGCATAGACCCTATGTGCTCCTTCACACCCACCCCCAAAACACATTCCGAGTCACGGCACCAACATGATCAGTTAGACTTAACTCGAGGCTTGTACCATTGACGGCCTCCATGTAAGTCAGGTGCTCTAACAAACACCAAATATCAGTGATGTTTACTCTGTGGACTGAACCAGCTTTTTCACACCCAGCTTTTCAAAACATCAGCCCAATATGGGTCACGGCACCAACATGAACAGTTTTATTAAGCCTTGGTCTTAAACAAATCCAAAAAAAGTCCCTAAAGACCAAAGGACTGATTTTTACTCCATAGACATTACCATAGACTTCTTCACATTTGCCCACTAAAACTCTGAACCCCATCTGGGTCACGACACCAACATATTTTTTTTTTATTGAGCCCTGGTCTTGAACAACTCAGCCTGCATGTAAGTCAGGTGCTCTAGCAAACAGGAGTGCAAAAAATGTGAGGATCATGTAAAAATGTAAAAGGTCCAATATTAGAGGTCATTGTGAGGTCACTAGTTAGTAAACACTTATGTTTAAAGCCTTTTAAAATATTTTTAAGGCTATTTCAGTGCCTGCTATCATTACATATGTTGATTATAGGTGGTTAACTCAAAGCTCAAGTGCCATAGTTTGGACAGCTTATTTTAAAACTCATTTTGTTCTGAAGCACCTTATAAAACAAATCATACCCCACACTCCTGGATCGTAGCTGCTCAGCCCTGCAGTCAAGATTTCATGATATTGGTGTAACAAATATTGGAAAAGCTGGTGAACGCTGTTTCTGACAGCTCCGAGAGTCTTGTTTAACCACCTGGTCAAAAAACCCTCAGGCAAAAAAAAAAAAAAAACACCTCCAAACTATAACCCCTTCATCTCTATCCCCATTCAGGCCTGGAAACATATGTGCTTTGGCTTAGTGATTAATGCGCAATGCTGGAAAAGACATAGCTATATTATAACCATGCCTATGATCAAATGCTTAACACCAGGCAACTGTTGTATTGGATAAGTTCACATTGATAAACGGGTTAAATTCTTATTCCTCTGTTTGTTGAATAACTATAATCAGCAAGCAAAGGACTAGCTAATAATAGTATTACTCATTAAAACGGTAGCATGAATAAATTTGACAGAAGTGCAACACTTTAAGATGTTCAACTCACATGTTCAGTAGATTGGCAGCAAAATATTTCTCCTATAAGCCAGCAGACACCTTGACATAAAAAAAACGACATTAAAGTGACATCAAGCAGGGGTCAAAAATGCAAATCGATTTGATGTCAAAACCTTCCTGTCTATTTGACATCCACACATCAATGCCCTTTTGACCACCAAAATAAAAACATAAAAAAAATAAAATAAATAATAGAAGAACAGTTTTATTAATCCGAAAACAAAATTCCAACGTATACATTTACACTGGATTTTGTATCCCTGCAATGCAAGTAAACTACCTTGATATCAAAAAGACATCAAATTGGCAACAAAAAATCTATTACAGGACTGTCTAGTAATCAATTGTTGACATGTTTTGTGTAAATTGTGTAGTAGTACAGTATTTTTGACATGTTTTTTGAAGTAGTTTTTACATCAAGGTGCACGCTTGGAAGCACATTTAGGCCTAATTAATTATTCATTTATTTATTATTTATGTATAATAATTAAGACATAAAATGAAAAAGTCAAATATAATCAACAAAGAAAAATCACTTTAAAATAACAAACATTCTAAATCTCTCCATATTTAGGCTAAAACGCTGCTTTATTTATCTATGTATTTTTTTTATGTATTTTATTTATTTATTTATTTATTTATGCTTGTACTTTCATTTTAGTTGTCTTTTAATCCATTTGTTTTAATTTCCAAAATTACACTTTTACAATGTTTACAATGATAATAAAGCTTGTTAACAAGTTTAAGATGGAATTATAATGCTTTGTTTCATTATTTCATCTTCATTTACAAGTAACAGGGTATTTACATTCATTTATTCATTCATTTTCAACCACTTTTTCGGGGCCGGGTCGCGGGGTCAGCAGTCTTACGAGAGAACCCCAGTCTTCCCTCTCCCCAGACACTTCCTCCAGCTCTTGGGGGGATCCCAAGGCGTTCCCAGGCCAGCCAAGAGACATAGTCCCTCCAGCGTGTTCTGGGTTTTCCCCGAGGCCTCTTCCCAGTGGGACATGCCTGGAACACCTCCCTAAGTAGGCGTCCTGAGCCACCTCAGCTTACTTCTCTCAATGTGGAGGAGCAGTGGCTCTATTCCGAGCTCCTCCCTGGTGTCAGAGCTCCTAACCCTATCTATAAGGGTGCGCCCTGCCCAGCTGCTTGTATCTGAGATCTTGTCCTTTCGTCATGACCCAAAGCTCATGACCGTAGGTGAAAGTAGAAACGTAGATTGACCGGTAAATCGAGAGCTTTGCCTTTCGGCTCATTATTTACCACAACGGACCAATACATCGACCGCATTACTGCTGCTGCTGCACTGATCCGCCAGTCAATCTCATGCTCCATCCTTCTCTCACTCGTGAACAAAACCCCAAGGTACTTGAACTCCTTCACCTGAGGTAAGGACTTTCCTCCAACCTGGAGATGGCAAACCACCTTTTTCCGGTGGAGCACCATGGATTCGTACTTGGAGGTGCTGATTCTCATCCCAGCCGCGTCACTCTCTGCAGCAAACCGCTCCAGTGCATGCTGAAGGTCCATGTTCGATGAAGCCAACAGAACAACATAATCTGCAAATAACAGATGAAATTCTGTGGTTCCTTTCGATCCATTTGCATCCTGTCCCTTTGTGCCCCCTGGTGGCATTGTTGCAAACTGCTGTTACACCTAAGCACATTTTTGTAATCCCTTTGTCCCGCGGTGGTGTCACACATGTTGGTAGTGGTCATTTTGAACTGTCACTCACTGTATTATATAGAATTATTTTGAAAACATTGTGCAATTTCCAAATGCTCTCCATTTACACTAGCATCCCAAATGTTTTCCTCACGTTTCTTGCACATTTCAACATTAGAAAATGCTAACAATCGTCTTGGTATGCATGAGTAAAGTAAAATAAAATGCCACTGAGACAAAAAGATGAGGCATAATAGAGTTCTCACACTAATGTTGTTGGCATGATTATTTTATAAGCAAAATGTGTCATCAATTACCATTGTGTACAAGTTGCACTGAACCACCAGTTCAGTTGTACCCTAAAATGCCTAAAAGGTAATTTTAAGTAAATTTTCTGTCATCTTTGCAGGAATGTAATAACAAAATTGTAAAAAAAATGCTGCGTCTCTTAACAGAAGACACGAAAATACAAATAAAAAGATGCATTTCAAATCTGGATTAGTGTTGAAAGTGCAAGTGTGTTGGAGCATGGAGGAATCCTGGACGCGAAGCTGCCCGGATACAGCCATTTTCATCAGTTTCATGAGGCTCACAATTGAGATTTTACAATGTAAAGAGTGCAAAATGCAAATCATGTACTGTTCCTCTTCCAGTGATTGGCCATGTTCAGGATGTGTGCCTTGTCTGGTGCGTTGATTGAGAGAACAGGAGAACAAATTACCTTTTCCTCTTTTTCTGTGATTTGTGGGATCTCTGGCCGTGATAATTTCCGTCACCGGGGTTGTTCTTTCTATCCCTGATTCAAATTGTGGTCAATGCAGAGTATATAGAGCAAATGCACCTTTGTACTTATGCCATGTCTAATGCGAAGCAAGGGATAATGTGCATCTAGCTTGTTGTTCATTCTGCGAAAAATCAACCGACTAGAGCTACATTATCCTGCTTATTACTATGGTTACTCGAGTAAGCAATTAGTTTGCCTTGTTTTTTGATGCAGGCGACATGATGACTCAGTGGTTAGCACTGTTACCTCACAGCAAGAAAGTCGCTGGTTCAAGTTCCAGCTAAACCAGATGGCATTTCTGTGTGGAGATTGCATGTTCTTCCCGTGTTGGCGTGGGATTTCTCCAGGTGCTCCGGTTTCCCTCACAGTCCAAACACATGTGCTATAGGTGAATTGGATGAAGTAAATTGGCTGTAGTGTATGAGTGTGCATGAATGTTTCCCAGTACTGGGTTGGGCATCCTCTGTGTAAAACATACGCTGGATAAGTTAGCGGTTCATTTCGCTGTGGCGACCCTTGATGAATACAGAAACTAAGCTGAAGGAAAATTAATGAATGCATTTTTTAAAATGTTTTTTTACACCCGTTTTTACAACAATTTCAAACAAAAACACTTCTACAAAACTTTACAAAAACAAATAACCATACATATGTGATATATCACAGACAATAGGAGGATCTGAGCTTTAATTTGGTGTGTGCCACATAGTTGAGATAGGCATTGTTCAGATGTGAGGCAGTTTTAAATAGCTTTTCTTTACACTGGAATTTCTCAAAAAGAATAGTTTTAATAACTCATTTCTAATATCTGATCTCTTTTATCATTGCCGTGATGACAGTACATAATATTTAAGTAGATATTTTTCAATTTGTAGAAAATCAACCATCACTGCAGCCCTCCACCAGTCAGGGCTCTATGGCAGAGTGGCCTGACAGAAGTCTCTCCTCTGTACAAGACACGTGAAAGCCCACCTGTGCACACACACACACACACACACACACACACACACACACACACACACACACACACACACACACACACACACACACACACACACACACACACACACACAAACAAACAAATTTAGCTTCAGTGAGGGTCACATAATGTTGAAGTCAGAATTATTAGCCCTCCTGAATTATTAGCCCACCTCTACAGTATATTTTTTCCCCCAAATTCTGTTTAAAGAAAAGAAGATTTATCATCAAATTTCTAAACATAATAGTTTGAATTACTCATTTCTAATAAATAATTTATTTTAGATAAATACTAGATTATTAGGCAAATTAGGGTAATTTGTGCATATATTTAACAAGGTACTGGAAATATTCCTCAGAAATTTTGGTCCATATTGACATGATAGCATCACGCAGTTGCTGCAGATTTGTCGGCTGTACATCCATGATGTGAATCTCCCGTTCCACCACATCCCAAAGGTGCTCTATTGGATTGAGAACTGGTGATCTGGAGGCCATTTGAGGTCAGTGAACTCTTGTCATGTTCAATAAACCAGTCTGAGATGATTCACGCTTTATGACATGGTGCGTTATCCTGCTGGAAGTAGCCATCAGAAGATGAGTACACTGTGGTCATAAAGGGATGGACATGGACGGCAACAATACTCAGGTAGGCTCTGGCATTGACACGATGCTCAATTGGTACTAATGAGCCCAAAGTGTGCCAAGAAAATATCCCCCACACCATTACACCACCACCAGCAGCCTGAACTGTTGATACAAGGCAGGATGGATCCATGCTTTCATGTTGTTGACACCAAATTCTGACCCTACTATCCGAATGTCACAGCAGAAATTGAGACTCATCAGACCAGGCAACGTTTTTCCAATCTTCTATTGTCCAATTTTGGTGAGCCTGTGCGAATTGTAGCCTCAGATTCCTCTTCTTAGCTGATAGGAGTGGCACCCGGTGTGGTCTTCTGCTGTAGCCCATCTGCCTCAAGGTTGGACGTGTTGTGTGTTCAGAGATGCTCTTCAGCATATCTCAGTTGTAACGAGTGCTTATTTGAGTTACTGTTGCTTTTCTATCAGCTGGAACCAGTCTGGCCATTCTCCTCTGACTTCTGGCATGAACAAGGCACTTGTGCCCACAGAACTGCCACTCACTGGATATTTTCTCTTTTTCAGACCATTCTCTGTGAACTCAAAAGATGGTTGTGCGTGAAAATCCCAGTAGATCAGCCGTTTCTGAAAAACTCCTGTCTGGCACCAACAACCATGCCACATTAAAAGTCACTTATATCCCCTTTCTTCCCCATTCTGATGCTCGGTTTGAACTGCAGCAGATCTTCTTGACCATCTTGACATGCTTAAATGCATTCCGTTGCTGCCATGTGATTGGCTTAATAAAATTTCCATTAACAAGCAGTTGGACAGGTGTACCTAATAAAGTGGCCGGTGATTGTATCTGAAACAATAAATAAAAATCACATGCAGGAAAATAATTTTGACTTCAGCTGTATATTGTACCGCAGTGAATACTGAATAACTGACCCACAATCTCCAATTGCTAAGAATATTTTTTTAAGTTTAAAAGCTTTTTTAAACTATTCAAATTAAACTACAATGCAGCATTTCAGCAAAACAGAACCACGGATCTGGCAGCAGATCCACGCACTAGCCTTGAAAACAACTTTAAAGATCCAGTTGGAATCGCAACACAGTTTGTTGACGCCTTAAAAGAAATCCTTTACTGTAGTCAGAAAAGTTATTCCCTATAATTTAAGTGTAGAATAAAACCTCCTGTCCTGCTGTGCGATGATTGCTCTGCTTTTGTGGACTCGACGTGTATGATGTTGTTGTCTAAGACGCATGAAGTCAACGCAGCGAGAATCTTTTTAAGATCAGTAGCTCTTCTGTCACACACAGATGTCCTCTCTCGCTCTCGCATTGGCAACACTTCAGTCGTATCAGCTGTGACTCCAGTGTTTTTACCTGACACACAACTAAAAGACTTTCTGTAGCAGCAGATGTCATTGGCATGTCTGCAGTCACGGTGGAAAAGAGGAATGAAAGCACGTCTTTTGTTTTTTGTCTTTTTTGTAGTCTTTATTTACGCGTCTGAGAAGGATATATTACTTACAACATAAAAAACTATATATAGCTATTAATCTAATATCTATTAACGCGATCCAATTTTTCCAAACATCTTAATCATTTGTAATCATCCAGTGACCACTGGAGATTTTAATACATTTTAGGAAGCGTTCTCATTTATTTCTAATCACACTTGGGGCTTTAGTTAATCACAGTGGCGTAGTTTGTACGCACACAAAATCTATTTGCATTGCTATTCATTTAATCTATTAGTACTTTAAGCATAAAATATGAGCTAATTTACTGTTTCCGTATTTCATGATTATGTAAATTCTGTTAATTTACTGTTGTGAATTGTATTATGGTTTGTTGATCTCTGCTCTGTCGACTTTCTATGATAGTCAAAGTTTATCAAAGAGATAGTCACATTTTATCAAAGTGGCTATTACCAAATTTTTTGTGGTTTGAAACTGTAATAATTGTATAATGTATAAATAATTAACTCATTTAAGCCCACCCACAACGATAGTTGCCGTAGTTCATAGTTGCCATTTTCCTTTTATATTTCCTTTCTATATAACAATAAAAGATTTCAAGAAAGAAAAAAAAAGCAATTGATTTACTTCCTGTCACATTAGGCTTTTAACTTCCCTCCTTTAATTCCAGGATGCAAAATGGAGGCAAACCCTCCCAAATAAAAGCAATTTTCATGTTAATGATTTTTTTTTTTTGTTTACAAATATATACCAACATAATCATGAAGGGGGCGATACAGTGGTGCAGTAGGTAGTGCTGTCGCCTCACAGCAAGAAGGTTGCTGGTTCGAGCCTCGGCTGGGTCAGTTGGCGTTTCTGTGTGGACTTTGCATGTTCTCTCTGCGTTCACGTGGGTTTCCTCCGGGTGCTCCGGTTTCCCCCACAAGTCCAAAGACATGCGGTACAGGTGAATTGGGTAGGCTAAATTGTCCGTAGTCTATGTGTGAATGGGTGTGTGTGGATGTTTCCCAGAGATGGGTTGCGGCTGGAAGGGCATCCGCTGCGTAAAAACGTGCTGGATAAATTGGCGGTTCATTCTGCTGTGGTAACCCCAGATTAATAAAGGGACTAAGCCGAAAAGAAAATGAATGAATGAATAATTGTGAAGGTCTCTACACGCTCAGAAATAAAGGTACGTGAGCTGTCACTTAGGTGGTACCTTTTCAAAAGGTACACATTTGTACTTAAAGGGTCCATATTGGTACCTCAAAAGTATATATTAGTACGTAAAAATTTTAAGAGGAACACTTTTGTACTTTTTAGTTACTAATATATGTACCCTTGAGGTATTAATATGGACCTTTTAGGTACCACCCCAGTGACCTCTGACTGTACCTTTATTTCTGAGAGTGTAGATTCATCCAAAAAAACTAATCTTTCAAGAGATCTATAATTTTGTGTATAGTTTGTCAAATGTTCAAGCGGCAGGTGGGCGAATACCTTGTAAGTACATAAATAATGGCAAGTTTGGGAATAATGTGTTAATAAGTTAATAAATCCAGGTTATTGGCCTTGTTTAATGTTTTTTTTTTTTTTTTTTTGCTTTTATAATAACCTATTTGAAATAACCCTTTAACTAATATCTTTACTTTAAAGTAGACTTTTTTTATACACAATTTGATACACAGCAAAACCATCAGAGTAAATTAACTTCTCCTACAGGTCCTTCTCCCTCAAAGATTTCAAATACATAATGAACTCCTGCTGTTAAAAAGCAGAATCACTGAAGAAAAACACAAAACTACAACCAAATTCAGTCACAACCCTAAGACCTGCTGTCCACACAGACATGGGTATCGCCTAATCGCTGCTTTTTCTACATGGTTTGGCTGTTCGTCCACACACAATTAAAGTATCAGGTCACTGAAACCCAAATTATTGAAATAATTATAATTCACTTTTTATCTTTTTGACACACAATAGTCTGTTAGGGAAACAAGTGTGTGTTTCATCACTGTAAGACAAATGGATTAGTTCTTTGTGTTTTCATATTCATGAAACTATATGATAGATCATTTTTGGGGGAGTTCAAATTTTAAACATATTAAATATGTTTATGAATATGAATTGATCTGTTGAAATCAGTTGTTTTAAAGTTAGGATGCCAAATGTTCTCCTCTATTTTTATATTAAATGGTGCTTACAACATACTTGCCCACCAGCAACTATAGTTGCCGCATATTCAAATGTGATTTTCTTGAAAAAAATCAAAAACATGGAGAAAATAAATGCAAAACTTGTCCATATAGGACACTATTAACAAGAATATATGCATGAAACCATTTTTTTTTTATCTGTGCACACATGAGTTAAGTCTGTAGAATAATCGAAAAATGTACTGACAATTTATAACCAGGTTTTTGTATCATGATTTACAACACCAAACCAGACATATTACTTTAAACTATTAAAAATGTCAATAAAAGTCACTCTTTTAAACTTTTCAACATCAAAAGTTGTTGGAGGAAGGCTCAAGGTCCCATAATGCAATTCAAAAGCACAAATAAATAATAATAATTATAATAAATAAAACATAAATCACAAAATACGCAAAATTGTTAATTTACGAATTTTTTTTTTTTTTTTTTACACTGTAGTTCTGTGTTGCTTTAATCGGTTTGTTCTACTATTATTTTAAACCTGGATTATAGGCGCATCATTTAAGGTATTACAGAAAAAACCTTGCATATATAGTGGGACAAAGTATTCAGAACCCCTTACATTTTTTACACTCTTTATTATATTGTAGCAATTTGCAAAACTCATTGTTTTTTCTAATTAATGTCCACACAGCACCCCATATTGACAGAAAAACACAGAATTGTTGAAATATTTGCAGATTTATTAAAAAGAAAAACTGAAATATCACATGGTCCTTAGTGTTCAGACCCTTTGCTGTGACACTCATATATTTAACTCAGGTGCTGTCCATTTCCTCTGATCATCCTTGAGATGGTTCTGCGCCTTCATTTGAGTCCAGGTGTGTTTGATTATACTGATTGGACTTGATCAGGAAAGCCACACACCTGTCTATATAAGACCTTACAGCCAGGGCCGGAGCAAGCTCAACTGGCGCTCTAGGCAAACGACGAGAATGCCGCCCTTAAACCGAAAGTTATGCTGCCTTTAATTCGAAAAAGCCGGCGGAGAGTGGGGAGGGGGGCGGCGGAGCTGGGTGTTGAGATGATGCGGGGTTTGTCCCGGACGAAAGCGAAGACTGAGGGGCGCTGAGATGATGCAGGGTTTGTTGCGGACGAAAGCGAAGCGGGGGAGATGTGCCGCGGATGCCGTCCTGACTGCTCTGCTGCCCTAGGCAGTCGCCTAGGTCGCCTCTATGGACGCGCCGGCCCTGCTTACAGCTCACAATGCATGTCAGAACAAATGAAAATCATAAGGCCAAGGGAACTCAGAAGAGTGCAGAGACAGAATTGTGGCAAGGCACAAATCTGGCCATGGTTACTAAAACATTTCCGCTGCACTTAAAGTTCCTAAGAGACTCCAAAATCCTTAAATGGAAGATGTTTGGGATGACCAGAACCCTTCCTAGAGCTGGCCGTCCAGCCAAACTGAGCTATCTGGGAGAAGAGCCCAAATATCACTGTGGCTGAGCTCCAGAGATGCAGTCGGGAGATAGGAAAACGTTGTAGATGGTCAACCATCACTGCAGCCCTCCACCAGTCAGGGATATATGGCAGAGTGCCCTGGCGGAAGCAACTCCTGATACACTCCAAAATTGTGAAAAATAAGATTCTCTGGTCTGATGAGACCAAGATGGAACTTGTTGGCCTTAATTCTAAGCGGTATGTGTGGAGAAAACCAGGCACTGCTCATCACTTGTCCAATACAGTCCCAACAGTGAAGCATGGTGGTGACAGCAGCATCCTGTGGGGGTGTTTTTCAGCTGCAGGGACAGGACAATTGGTTGCAATCGAGAGAAAGATGTATGCGGCCAAGTACAGGGATATCCTGCATGAAAACCTTCTCCAGAGTGCTCAGGACCTCAGACTGGGCCGAATGTTAAGTTTCCAACATGACAGTATCCCTAAGCACACAACTTAAATAACGAAGGAGTGGCTTTACAACAACTCTCTGACTGTTCCTGAATGGCCCAGCCAGAGCCCTGACTTTAACCCAATTGAGCATCTCTGGAGAGACCTAAAATGGCTGTCCACCAACGTTTACCATCCAACCTGACAGAACTGGGGAGGATCTGCAAGGAGGAATGGCAGAGGATCCCCAAATCCAGGTGAGAAAAACTTGTTGCATCTTTCCCAAAAAGACTGATGGCTGTATTAGATCAAAAGGGGGCTTCTACTAAATACTAAGCAAAGGGTCTGAATATGTAGGACCATGTGATTATTTCAGTTTTTCTTTTTTAATAAATCAAAAATGTCAACAATTCTGTGTTTTTCTGTCAATATGGGGTGCTGTGTGGACATAAATGAGGAATTCTTTTTTTTATTATTATTATTAGCAAAATTGCTGCAATTTAACAAATAGTACATTTTAAGGGGGTCTGAATACTTTTCCGTACCCACTGTATAAACTTTAAGTCTGTGCAGTAATTGTGTAGATTTTGATTATTTATTCTCTGCTATAAAAGTAGTTTGAATCACAAGCATAGTGTTATGCATAGTGTGTCAATATAATAACATAGTAAATACATTCATAAGCTTTGAAAAGAAGAGGAAAAGCTTCCTATATCTTTAGATGTTGACATCAAATGCATCTAAGTCAACTGTGCTGTATTTTGGCGCAAATTCATCAGTTACTTTATAGTTCCTTGCCAAAAAGAGGCTGATGCCAAAACCTACATAAACTGCAGCAAAGCACACACTGCAGTCAATAACTGGCTCCTGAAAATGCCTTTTTTGTTTTTATTGGTTACACTTTAGACATTCTGTTGACTGCTTAAGTAATTTGTAACTATATGTCAGCAAACTCCCGTTATAGTATTGGATATTAGTATTCGTTGACTGGAACGCTGGACGTGAAATGTTAAACATATACACAATATTCACGATAGTTAGTTTGAGCTTCATGTGTCACAATGATCTATATCCAGTGGTGTAAAATAACAAATACTCAAATTACTGTAATTGAGTAGTTTTTATCAGCGACTGTAATTTACTAAGTAGTTTTATAAATGTGTACTTTTACTTTCACTTGGGTACATTTTTACTGCAGTATTGGTACTTTTACTTCACTACTTTCCTTCAACTTGCAGTCACTTCTTTATTTTTTCATGTTTATGGGGATTAGAAAAATCAGATTAGTCCAATCAAATCGCACATAGAATCGCCTCATAATGAACTACCTTAAAGGGTCACGAAACCCCCTGTCTCAGCAGGGTGTTTTCACACCTCTGTTTTGAAAAAAGTCAGGAAAGTTGGGCGTGTCCAGCTCTGGGAGTGTGGGAGTGTCGGGGGAGCGAAAGAGGATAAGATTTTGCATAGAAGGGACGCGCTAAGTTTGACAGGAAAAACAAACACACAGAGGCTGATTTGTTACGGCGAATAAGAGAAAAAAATCCTCCGCATTTCTCTGTAACTTATGTACTCGGTAGGTAGCGTCAGAAAGCCGTGTGTGTATAGACTATCCTGTCACAAAATGCGGCGAAAATCCTGCACGACGGGAATAGTTTGTGTTTACATGTTTACACTCGGAGAGCAGCATTTAAACAAAGGGCACTGCACTGCAAACACTTACCAAATCTGTAGACAGACAATCAAACTGGAGCTGTGTCTTTTTATTAAAAGGAGACGAGCGGCAAATCCGGATTTCACCATTTCCAGATGAGAAAAAGCTCTCGTGTAAAAATGTTCCTTACAAACGCGTTTCTGTCGCGTGTCGCGTGCACTGTAATCCACACGTGAGTCCAGCTGCTCTCCCATAAAGGGAAAATGAAAACAAAACCTTCGTTGCAACACACTAATAACACCTACGACTCTTGTCTTGAAATTCTTGTACTTTCACTTGTTTTGGCAACACAACGTGGCGTCTCTCTGCCGTCTGAACAGTGTAAACTGGTAAACAGTCTCCGGAGCTATCATGCATATTAATGAAGTTTCGCGTCATACACAATAGAGCGCGCTGATTGGTTTGAAGCACGTCTTCTCATGAATTAATACTGCGCACTCAGATACGTCAGAACACCTTAGAAAAGACAGACAGCCACTGTACTGCTGGATTTACACCTAAGTATCTCATGGCCGTGACGTAGCTTCAAAAATTCGTTTCAAACCGGAAGAACGAATTTGCTCAAAATAACGCAAAAACAACCAATTTTCACTTTTTAGTGCAATATATGTGTCCTAATAGTGTTTATAGCAGCGTGGGACACATATATGACTGTCAACAGCTCAAAAAATGTGTTTTGGTGTTTCGTGACCCTTTAAGACATGAGTGATTTATGATTGGAGCAACTGTTTGGAAACATTAAAAGTGTCCAAGAAGATGTCCATAACCTTTACACACATTGACCCAGGGACTGTTTAGATGCATGTCACTGATGAGAAAATGATGAATGTTTACTGTATGATGGCCGAAATGGCCTTAAACACCCAGCAGGCACAAGACGTCAACATGATGTCAGATTGACGCTGTATCCCAACCTCGTGGAGACATTGCATTTTATTTGGAAATTTTATTTGACATCAGAACCCAACGTGAGGCTGACATCACTGTCCAACCTAAATTCAACCAAATATCAACGTCTAATGATGTTACAGCTTGTCGTTGTGTGGATGTTACCACTATGAAATCTATCAGATGTTGGATTTTGGTTGCCGTACCTGATGAATAAATGTCAATATGACGTTGGTTTAATAATAATAATAATAACTCCTTACATTTATAGAGCGCTTTTCTGGGCACTCAAAGTGCTTTACACATTGGGGGGAATCTCCTCATCCACCACCAGTGTGCAGCATCCACCTGGATGACGTGACGACAGCCATTTTGCGCCAGACCGTGATGAAGTGATGAAGCCAATTATGATATGGCGATGGTTAGGAGGCCAGTAGGCAAATTTGGCCAGGATGCCGGGGTTGATACCCTACTCTTTTTCGAAAGACATCCTGGGATTTTTAACGACCACAGAGAGTCAGGACCTCGGTTTAACGTCTCATCTGAAAGACGGCGCTCACTGAGCAGTATAGAGTCCCGTCACTATACTGGGGCATTAGGACCCACACAGACCGCAGGTTGGGCGCCACTTGACTAACACCAACCTAGCTTTTCCATGTGGTCTCCCATCCAGGTACTGACCAGGCGCAGCCCTTCTTAGCTTCAGTGGGCGACCATGTGAGAGTTGCAGAGAGCTAGCTATGAGAGCGGCTATGATGTTGATGTAAGATGTTGGCTCGACGATGGATTTTGGACACATTCTAACCCAAGCTAATATCAACCAAATATCAACGTCATTTGTCGTCATTATAGGACCTCAAAATAATGTTGTCCTTAGACGCTAGCTAGACATCGAATTTTGGTCACCTGACATCAGTGTTGGGGAGAATACTTTGTAAATGTATTTAGTTACAGAATACAGAATACCTGCTTTAAAATGTATTTTGTAACGTATTCAGTTACTTTGCTTAATCCTGGTACTGTATTCTAAATACTTGGAATACTTGGAATACTTCCCCTTGAAAACAGCCTTCAAGCCTATTAAATGTCACACTATGCGTTGGTAGCAATTTCTGCAAGAAAACAGAGGGCCTATAATGCTAAACATTATTGACTGACAGAGAAAAATAAATAAAACAATATAATTATGTTTATTGAATAATGTTTATTTATCAAAGTGTCAACAAATTCAATTTCTGTTTCTGTAATAAAGATAAAAAGTGCTTGAACATAGACAGCATTACTGTCTGTAATATACAGTATATGTATATAATATGCATTTTGCTTACCCTTTGTATTTCAAGTATACAAGAAAAGAAAAACTTCAAAATAGTTTATGTAAAACCAAGGTAATGTAACAGGTTCTATCAAACATTTTAATTTCTATTATAAAAACTTCTCACCTAAGAACAATATTGCAACTATTAGAAGAATGCAAAATGTGTTTGCTTTACAAAAATGTAAACATCAAAATGAACAAGTTTTGTTTTAAGTCAAACATATTAGCCAGTAGCCACCTATGTACAGTAACTACTTATCACGGTCACCAGCGAGCTTCAACCAGAGATCGCTGGTATACAGACTCCCATTCACTTAACTACAAATCCTGCCTCACATGGACAACATATTCAGTTATGCCACACACACACACACACACACACACACACACACACACACACACACACACACACACACACACACGCACTTGCTCCAGCTGACCGTCATCAAGACACTCTCTCTCTCTCTCACACACACACACACACATTCACATTCACAGCTGCGGCTCATTTGACACTCATTATCAGGACTATATATTTCAGTTTGTGTGCCCCTCTCGTTGTCTGTTGTATTTTGCGTTACTCATATGATGTCCGGTTGTTCCTGGTTTGTTTTGCCCTGTTTTAGTTTTCCTGTTTTGTTATAGTTTTTTCATTAAATCCTAAATGCTGTGTTTTTGGATCCGCTCTTTGTTTTTCCCCCTCTGAACCCTGCAACGGACCGTAACACTATACCTATGCTTTCCTAATCAACAGACAAGTAAAGGCGGTTGTCCCAGATAGCAAAATACACTCGGGCCAGTTCCGGCTAGATTCTCGCCTGCCGGAGACTTACCCCTCGGCCCGACTCCGGCTGCCGTACTCGGGCCGGATGCCTATGGACTCACTGCCCGATTCCGGCCCGAATCAATCGGGCCAGATGCGGCGGCCGTAAGCGAGCCGACGCTGCCGCATCCGAGCCGGAATCGGCCCGTGAGTAATGTGCACTTCGGCCCGGAGCTGGCACGATTAAGTCTTCATATACCTTGATATAAAACCTTTTGGTATTAAATTAGTACTTGATACTACAACCATTTGAGTTGATATAACAGCAAACGCAGGCTATGTACTGTAAACACAAAGTGTAGGCACTGCGTTTAACCTTTAAATAAAATGCAAACAGCATACATATCCTATAACGTAAATAATCAAAGGACAAAATAAATAAATGATCAACGTTTATTGATTGCAAGAAACAAATAATACTCAAATTTAATAAATTGTTTTGTAGTGCACAAGAAAAACAAAAATAAAACTGCACAATACACAGGAAGATTTATAGAAAAAAATATATATCTGAAATTGCACACATACACAAAAGTTTTCAAAACAACCCTGTTTTCCCAACAGATTTGAATTTTAAAAATTGTACAAGACACATCTTAAAACAGCTAAATTTTATATAAACTTGAATATAGAAACCAATTTAAGATATAGCAAGAAACATCTTACAAATACCTATGACAATACGTAAAATATACAAGTCAAAGTTTTAAAAAGAACTGCTGAATTCTGAAGAAACGTCTCGAACCATTATTAATAAACATTAAAATAATAACAATAAAACAAAAAAATATATATGAATATAAAACTGCAGATGTTTAAAGACTTAAACTTAATTTTTAAATAAACTTAAAAGAATAATTGGAATAAATTGCACAAACAGCAAAACATGAGATGATGTGTGTGTGTATATATATCTTGTGCAATTTTATATTTAGAATTTTTGTTTATTATTATTACAGTTATTGAAAATGTTTCTTCAGAATTATATATTCTTCAGAATATATATATTAAAATGTGCAAATGAAACACAAATTGCCCAAGTATCAGGGAACATCTTAATAAAAAATAAAAATAGTGATTTAGACATTTGACACATTAGCTTTCTCTCTTTCCTTCCTTCCTCCGTGCCTGTCAGGAGCAAGTTGTAGCCACCTTGTAATGCATTTTTTCACCTCTTCATCAGTGGCATGGTATGGATATTTGTCCTCACTGCATCTGTGATCAAAAGATATACAGATAATTAGTAGAGAACAAGAACAAATGTTAAAGAAAAAAAGAAACATGCTTGCTCTCACATAAGTACAACCTAAATGGGACCATATATAGATTTTTTTTGTTCCTCTGGTTAATGATTCAAAGAAATACACAGATGAAACAGCTTCTAATTGTATTGAAATGTATATTAAAAACCAACTTACTGACTACGACAGTCCCAAGGGGAAGTGCACGAAAGGTCACTTTTTAGTTTGCCCCGCTCCAGTTAATTTGTTTGGCCAAGGAGTTAGCCAAAAGCTTTCCCAGGATACGCCAAACTGCTTCCCTTGTGGAAAACACCAATAATTCCAAAGTAGGCTACCTACGAAGCAAAAAATCAAATAAATAAATAAACTTAAAACACTTTGAAATACACAAGAACTTGAACTTACCATTTTCTTCATTTGTTCGGGCTGGTCCTTTAGTTGATTTTCAAGCTTTTCCAAATTAAACTGGACAAAGGAAGGTCAAATGTGCTTACATCTAGAATTTCATCATGTCTGTTTTGGTTTTGCAGATTTTTGAGAATCAGGACCAGTTGCTGCTTTATGTCGTCTTGTGATTTTAACACTTCAGACAGTGGTGCTAAAAAAAGAAAAATAACAAATTAGTATAAATCAACCTATAGCTTATACAACTTGTGTAAATACAACAGAGGGTTAGATACTGCTGATATTCTCTAGTTGATCTTTGCTTTCTAGCTGCATAAAGCCTTTACAAATGTAGTGATGTCTTTAATTCTTACAAAGACATGATGAGTACCAATAAGTTCTGTCTTGATCTCCAACTGCACTGGAACAAGGACTGTAAATGTTCATAGGCGCACTGGAATGTACAGTATCTGTGCATCTTGATGGTGTTCTTAAGGATTCTTCCATAGTCATTGGTGGTGATGGTACTTGCCGTGCTGCATCGGATTCTGAAATATTCATATCTGCTTTTTTTCCAGCCTCTTTGTTCCAAATATTTTTTCTTCATCACTGTTACTATAGTTCTGTCTTTTATGTCCCATGATCAGATACATTTACCAAACAAAACATTATTTTAGTATAGTGCCAGGGCAAAAATTGCAGGTTGTAATAGATCAAGGAAATAATGTTGACAGTATGTGTTTAAAATAATTGCAAACAAACCTGTTCTTTCTTTTGGTGTATGACGGGCGATCATCGTCCTCATCTGTTTGCAAGTCAGACATCACAGTTGCCTGTGGAAGGGAGTCGAGCTTCCTCATGTGTCTATAATAAAACATCACATTGTTGTTAACCTCCCCCCAAAAAAAGTTCAAATCCTGAAATACTATCAAAGTTAATTAATGGCTATAATACCTGTAGTGACAGCCTTATGATTCTTAGACATAGATTTGTAAGATGGTTAAGCACATCTATCATTCTGTACCCATGAAGATGGCACAATTTCCATTTCAGATGACTCGAACCCCACGATATGGAACTCATTAACTGAGCCTTCAGATGTCACCATATCATAATCATCTAGGTTATCAAAGTCTTTATCTTTAGGGGCCTTATTTTTACTATATAAGACTTTTAGATAGTGAGGAGTGTCATCACTACAATGAGTTTGCAAAGGCTACAAAATCTGAGCAACACTGGCCCTTGCCCTGTTCAAATACTCTAATTCACAGAGTAAAACTCATAATTTTCAACCATGACTTACATATACTGGCCTCTTCTGTGCCGAGCTTCTTTGATCGTGCTCAAGGATCTTGTCGTGGACTGTCAAACAAACAAACATACAAAAGTGTATAAAAAATGTTTATCTTCACAAAAATCATTATAAACATTAATAATGACTATTCAGAAAACGCCTGAAACAAACATTATACCCCTTGAGCATAAGCCCAAAAATGTTATTTAAAGCAGAATAAGTCACAATCAGTCAAATTTGTTTAAAATAAGAAACCTTTTGGATCAGATAGTTGTAAGTTACTAAAAACACTGTTAACCTAACATTATGGAAAATGTTTGATGATGATAGCCAATAACAAAACCCATTTCAGCTGTTTGTGAAGCTATTAGTAATGTAAAGTCTGAAAAGCTCAAGTATGTTGAAAATGTATCAACAGTTTACAGCTTATAATGGACTATAAGCACCTAACTATAACATGCATATTCACATCTTTTGTCTCTGTGATGTGCTGCAAAATGGCCTCACTAACCCTTGTTAAACAAGAATAAGACTTAACCGAAAAAATATTGTTACCCATTGATTTGATTAAATCAGAATTTATAACTATCAATAACAAAAAAAACCATCAAAATCTGCTTAAGACGTTCTGTTTTACATGCACATATTTCAGCTTGAACATAAGATTCACATAGGCTAACACATATTAAGATCATTTATAGAGAATAGTAAACAGTATCGAGCTTAGATCACTTTCGTGATGCATTGCACAAACAAGTTAAACAATACTATTTTATAAATCCAAAACGATTAATTTTTATTTACACAATCACTCAGAATTATTTCTGTTGGGTAAGTACACAACTGTAAAATCATTTTTTCAACACCCATGGTATATTAAAATGTTAACTCAGAAAAAAGCACACGTTTTGCCATGGTAGTGTTAACGGATTAGTCTACAGACACTTTCTTTAACGTAACGTTAAGATACACACCAATTCGTTTCAGTCATGTTTCTTTAAAATAATTAAAATAGTTTTCAGTTACTAAACACTCACTTGATTGAGGTAAAGTTGGTTTTATACAGACAATGTTGTAGTTTGATATTCGTTGTCTGCTAGTATGATTTATAGAGGTAAAGTTGGTTTTAAATTCCCACATTCGGATTTCGGCTTCTTAATATAATATCGTTTGCAAATTCCAAATAGTGAAATCATACTAGTAGACAACGAATATCAAACTACAACATTGTCTGTGGTCTGTGTGCTAATGTTGTTTTAAAGTGTTACTTGCATGCGATTTCAGACCGGATATTCAACGTACCATGGTAAACAATATAGGGAGCATGGCACTGAACGAATGTGCGAATATAAAACCAACTTTACCTCAATGTATGATTTCACTATTTGGAATTTGCAAACGATAGTTTTCTAATATTATATTAAGAAGCCGAAATCCGAATGTGCGAATTTAAAACCAACTTTACCTCTATAACTTTCAGACGTGTTTGTAACGTTAGCATACACATCAATTAGCTTCAGTCGTGTTTCTTTAAAACAAGTTGCATTTTGTATCAAATTGTTTTAAATTACTAAACACTGTTACAACCTAACACTGTGAAAAAAGGTTTTGAACACTAAATTCGCATAGTATACACAGTATAAAAGCAGTAAAAACCTTACCTTTCTGACCAGAAAACACGAGTTCCAAAACTTCTTCTTCTTCTTGTAATCTTTAACGCGGTTGCCAACCAGCTTTTTGGAGCATTACCGCCACCATCAGGACAAAAGTTAAACAAGCCGAGTCCTTGCCAGAAGCGGCCCGGACTCTACAGACAGACTCGGGCCAGATATGGTTAACAGGAATCGGGCCAGGGCTTTACAGCCGCATCACAAACACATGTGCGAGAGCGAGCTGCGGGCCATACTCGGCCCAGATAACACTCGCCGATGCCGAGTCGGAGCCGGAGGCGCCGAAGGGTAGCCGAGCTCGGGCCGATTACTACCTGCTATCTGGGTGTAGCGCAGCAATAGAGACATTTCGAAGTGCTTATCTGTCATTCTGTTGCGATGAGGAGTAAAAATAAGTCCTCCCTGGCTGAAGAGTCACAGGAGCACTTGATGGTAATGTAGTGTTGTACTTGATGAAGAGGGCTTTGAGCATACCTGCCAACACTCCCGTTTTTCCCGGGAGTCTCCCGTATTTCAGACCCATCTCCCGTATTGTTCTGTTTCCCAGAAAACTCCCGGAATTCCACCCCCCTCAGCACTTTGGTTCAGTCTGGCCTGAAACCTGGTGCATGTGCGCGTGCTCTTCAGTTTGCGCGCAACCTCCCCGATCTACAGTTCGCGCGCCCCCATCTCACCCTCGCCGCTCTTCAGTTCGCAGCACTTTGGTACAGTCCGGCTGGTGCATGTGCTCGCGCGCAACCTCCCCGCTCTACAGTTCGCGGGTTCGCTAGCCCCCATCTCCATACTCCAGTCGGGAGTGTAGCTTCTGTTTCTATGGTTTCGGCGGCAATTTAGTAATATTGTTATGGGCCAGACACGCATCGCCCGAAGTATTCCAATGGTATTAGGAATGTAACTGTATTCTAAATACCCTGTTTAAAAATAGTAACTGTAACGGAATACAGTTACTCAAGAATAGTATTCTAAATACGTACCGCCGGTACATGTATTCCGTTACTCCCCAACACTGCCTGACATCACAACCTAAATCTAACCTAATATTAGCGTCTTATGACGTTGTGTGCCTGCTGGGCAATCACTAAATGCACTACAGAATGTTACGTTTACACACAAATTACATGTAAATGCATCATCTTTTCACAAGACTCATTACTCTTGAGTACTTTTGACAGGTCTACTTTTTACTCATACTTTGGGTAATATTTACAACAGACACTTTTACTCGCACCACATTTTTAGGCAAGTAATGACACGTCCAAAAACGATGTCAAATTACGTTGATATTTGGTTGATTTTAGGTTGTGTTTGAAAGTGACCAAAATCCAACATCTGACAGATGTCAAAGTGGTAACGTCCACAGAACGTCAAGGTGTAACATCATTAGACGTTGATATTTGGTTGAGTTTAGGTTAATTTTAGGTTGGACATTGGACGCTGGGTTCTGACGTCAACCCCATTATCATTTCAAAACAAAATCCAACGTCCCCATGACATTGGGGTACATTGGGATACAATGTCAATATGATGCACAATGACGTACAATGTTGACGTCCTGTGCCTGCAGGGTGATATTGAAAGCCTACGTGTGCACAATGTATGTCGTGTGACATTCTAACCTGTCGCAGTCTCCAACCTCAGATGAGCGTAAAACTGACGGCAGACAAATAGAGAATAGAACAACAAAAGTGGACATACAAAAATGTAACACACTGACAGAACGGATCGTAATGATTCACTGACACACAACACAATACAGAAATCCAAAGTGACCCAGGCCTCGCGTATAGCAACCTGTCATCACATTTATGCCATGGTATTCAGCTTAAAGTGCAATTTAAAGGCTTAACTAGGTTAATTAGGCAAGTTAGGGTAATTAGGCAAGTCATTGTATAATGATGGTTTGTTCTGTAGACAATCGAAAAAATATATAGCTTACTGTTAGCCTTCTCTCAATTTTGGGGATTTACACCTACCTAACTTTAAACAGTAACAGTTCCTGACTCCAGTAAGGTACAAACACAAACTGGGTATCATTGGAAAGAAGACACTTTGAGCTTTACTGTGGTGAATGTTAAAAAATATAAAAAGTTATACATTATGAAGTTATGAGAAAAACCATTTGTATTGTGTTCAATATTTGTTTTTCCATATACAAACACAGGAAAACATTAATGTAATGTCTTAGAAAAATATGACTTGAAAGCCAAGTGTCTCATGAGTTTATATTTCAAATTTGATGAAGATAGCATGCAAAATGAGATTTCTGTAAAATGTTTTCTGAGACTATATCGGTGTCCTCCTTTCCCTCACTGTCAGAGGCACCTTCTCAAAAACAATCATCCCAAACTGAAACCTTTACAGTTGCTGAATAGTTTGGTCTACATTCACAGTTTATGTATCTTTGAAAAGAAGACACTCTGGGCTTTATTATCCATCATCTAGAGTTTATAATGCTAAAAATAAAAAAAGGTTAGAGATGCTTAAGTAATGTAAAAAAAATTGCACCGCACTAAACATTTTATTATTTCATAAACAAATGTGTGAAATTAGTCCTGGAGCAACACATAAGTAATAGGGGTAATAATATTGACCTTAAAATGGCTTTAAAAAAACTGCTTTTATTCTAGCCAAAATAAAACAAATAAGACTTTCTCCAGAAAAAGGAATATTATAGGAAATACCGTGAAAAATTCCTTGCTCTGTTAAACATAATTTGGAAAATATTTGAAAAAAATAAGAGGGCTAATAATTTCGACTTCAACCGTATATAATTTAAGCTTCATAATAAAGTGGAATTCAGAAGAACATAATAGTGTTCACACAGAAATCCCATCGTATTTGTTAACACAACAAAGGGGGTAGCAGCTAATATTAATCTCCACACCATCGACGGCCATTCTGCTTTGATGTGAATTTTTCATGCTCTTGTATCATTAATGAATTTGCGCGGCCTGACAAACACGCAGGTATAAATCAAACCAGAGCGATTACATCCTAAAGTATTTAAGAGCTCGCTAAGCTCCCGCCGAATAGATGTAATGTAATTAATTTGCCTTGTTTGTATTGGGAAGGGTCGTTGGGGTTAATTGAGTCTTACTTCAAAACACTGGCAGAGAGCCACACTTCCTGCCCATACAGTATATCGCCTTTAATTAATATTAAAATAAGACGGCGGCAGGTTATGTCAGCCAATGACAGGCGAACAGGGTATAAACAAAAACAAAGTCAGTCTCAGTGAAGCGCCTGACAGATATTAGGAGACAATGCGGCTAATCAGATAGCTGCTGTCATTACTGCTCGCATATGGAGGATCCCACACATTCAGAGAGGGATTCTAACTAATGTTGTATATTGTATGCATGGGCAAAACCTGTATCAGATAAATCTGCTTGTGTTTGTGAAGATCACAGAGACTAGTGTAGTCCTGTGGCCACAGATCTGTTAATGTTTTTTACTGCTTTAACCTTCAGAAATTGTAGTTGTCATCTTTCTTCATGTGTCAATTAGTGCTGTTTTGTAATTTTGATCACTGTGATTTTCCAAATTTGTATTTATTTATTTATATTTAATTTATTATTTATGTATTTATTTTATGTTATGTTATTTAATTTATATTTAATTTATTTTTCTTTATTTTTATGTACTTATTTTTATTTATTTTGTTTTATTTATTTATTTTAATGTATTTTTATTTACTTTTATGTATATTTAATATGTATTTGTTTATTTTATGTTATGATAATAATTTTTATTTACTTTATTTTATTTATTTTTATTTACTTTTAGTTACTTATTTTAATTTATTTATTAATTATTTATTCATTTTATGTTGTGTTATATTATTTTATTTCATTTTATTTTATGCATTTGTACTTTTATTTTTGTATTTTTTTTTAGTTTTTTTTTTTAGTTTTTTTTATTTTTATGTATTTTTGGTTTTTATTTATTTAATGTTGGTTTATTTAATTTTTAGTTTTATTTATTTTTATTTACTTTCATCTAACATTATTATTATTATTATTATTATTTATTTATTTATTTATTTATTTATTTATTTATGTTAGTTATTTTTTTATTTATTTGTATTTTTATTTACTATTTTTTTTTTTTTTTTTTTTTTGATAGTAGTTTGTTATTTTCCATGGCATTTGTGTAGTGTTATAATGTTAATGTTCTCTAATTTTCAGCTCCACTGTAAATTTGAACTTTTCTTTCTTTTTTATTTCAATTAGTTCTAAATTAGTTTGTTTTTATTTATTTATTTGAACCCATTTATTTTAATGTATTTATTTATTTATTATTTTTATTATGATGATTATTATTATTATTATTATTAATAATAAAAATCATACTTTTAAGTGCCATAGCCTTATAGTGCCTTTGTTTTTAATTTTATAAATCATTCTCTAATTTTCAGCTTAATTATTTGGACAGTTTTATTTCATTAATTTTGTTTATTTTAATTAATTTAGAAAAAATACTTTTAATAAAAGAACTTTTATTTCATTTAAATCAAATTGTATTTATTTAAATTGATTTAAAATATTTTTATGTATTTATTTTATTTTAGTTTTTATTTATTTATTTATTTTTTAGTTTATTGATTTAAATTTTATTCTATCTATCTATCTATATATCTATATATCTATCTATCTATCTATCTATCTATCTATCTATCTATCTATCTATCTATCTATCTATCTATCTATCTATCTATCTAATAGTGCTTTTATAATTGATTTAATAAATCATTCTCTAATTTTTAGCTCCACTGTATTTTATTTCAATTAGTGTTAATTTATTTTGATGTAATTATTTTATTTGTACTTTTTTATTTAATTATTTGTATTTTTAAATTCTATTAATTTTGATTTATTGAATTTTTATGCAATCTATCCATCTTACTATTTATTAAGTTATTATTTGTAATGTGGGCAAGTTATTTTATATTTAGTGATTTTATTCAATTCTTAACTATAGAATTATCACCTCATTTTCAAATTGTAATCATGATGACATTTTAAAACCACCAATCTAAATGGCAGGGGGACTGTTTGTGTTTTAAACTCTGGAATATTGTGATGTATGTAATAGGTATTTTATTGAACTCCATGAGAAAATAATGCGACTTGCATCACAGATGGAGCAGGTTCATGCACATTAGCTGAAGAGACAGCGCAGAGGCTCTTACACACAAACCGTATCCCCTAATCCGCTGTATTAATGGATTTGATCGTGAATTAGTTAGTCTAATACTTAATTAACCACCTTAATTCTGTTATACGCCTAAGTGTGGTTTATCTACGAGATTTAACACACATATTAGCTTCACCAGGATTTTCGGTGCTGTTATTGAAAGTAGACAAAAGGCCTGTTTTTTTTTATTTTTGTTTTATATGTCTGGCAAGGAATTAAGGAGTTCATAACCTTATTATAACCACACTGCTTTTAGACCTCCTCTGTGAATGATTATGCTGCCATTTTTGAAAGCAGTCAAGTCCTTTTTTATGACTGTAAAGCCTGGGAGGGTTTGGATGTTATGTTGTTGAGGAGCAAATAAAAGGATGAAACTGAATTCCTTCTTGTTTTTGTACAGAAAAACAACAAAAGCACTATACATGTAGTGCATTTGTTCAAGAATACAAATGTAGGACATTATTCTAAATATGTGATTTGTGTTGGGGTGTAATGTCATGCATTAGATTTGTTACCGAAATGATGTAATGTGTGGGTTGTCATTATGATAAACACTTATGGTGCTTTCACACATGCCTTATTTAGTTCGGTTGAATCGCACTAGAGTTCGTTTCCCCTCTTGGTGCGGTTAGTTTGGGCAGGTGAGAACGTAGCAATCGCACTCGGGTGCGCACCAAAAGCGCACAAAAAAGCGTACCGAGACCTGCTTGAAGAGGTGGTCTCGGTACGCTTTCAAATGAACCCTGGAGCGGTTCGTTTGTGGTGAGAACGTGATCCAAACTAAAACAGACCCAACCGCAAAAAGTACTGCGCCTTTTTGGACTAATCCAGCTGCCGTAGTGCGATGCAAAAAATATTTGAAAAATATTTGTTGACAGCGCTTTACCAACAGTTTTAAACAGAGAGAGAGAGAGAGAGAGAGAGAGAGAAAAACATTACCTGATGGATCATTGGTGATATTTCTGAAAGATGACCATGTCGCAGTTTAGCTAAATTATTTCACGCCTTCTCCTAATGCTTTCGCCGATTGCAATGCATTAAAACATTGTTTTCCAGCCCCAGCCGCCCTTCATTCTCGAAATATATAGTTTGTCTAAAGTGATGCATACAAACTACATAGTATACTATGACCAGGGATACTGCGTCAGCCAGCGCAGCGACATTGTGTGTCTGCCGGTTTGTTTATTTGTGGTAGTTCCACGTGAATTCTGACCAATCGAAAAGCAGTTTAGGAAATGCGTTCAATAACATCTGGCCAGTGAGTGATGTAGATTTTGTCACATGACTGCATTTTGGTTCGTTTCAACTGGTTCGGACCAAAGCAATCAGTGTGGTGTGAAAGGGACCCAAAACGGCAGAAAAATGCTACAATGTATCATTTGTTGCCTTTGGTCCGGACCAAATGAACCGAACCACATATGTGAAAGCACCCTTAAAGAAACAACGTGATGAAGTGTTTCAGGTGTAATTTTGTCCCATTCTTCTTGCAAACAGTCTTAAGGTGGTCAACAATATGCGTTTTTTATTGTCGCACATTGCACTTCAAAATGCGCCACACATTCTCTATTGTAGACAGGTCGGGACTGCAGGCAGGCCAGTCAAGTACCTGTATCCTCTTCTTCAGCAGCCAGGACTTTGTAATGCGGTTCTGTGGCGACCCCTGATAAATAAAGGGACTAAGTCGAAGGAAAATAAATGAATTATCAGCCTTTTTTTCAAATTGTAGTCTTGATAACATTTAAAAAGAAACATACAGTATATCTGTAGGTTCATCTATAGGAACCTGTAGTATGCTCACTGGTCAAAAATACAAATACATATATTGTATTGTGCAGTTATTTTATTAACATTTGCAATCATAATATGTTTAGGGACTGAAGACAACAACGTGATGAAGTGTTTCAGGTGTAATTTTGTCCCATTCTTCTTGCAAACACGTCTAAAGGTGGGCAACAATATGCGTTCTTTATTGTCGCATGTTGCACTTCAAAATGCGCCACACATTCTCTATTGTAGACAGGTCGGGACTGCAGGCAGGCCAGGCAAGTACCTGTATCCTCTTCTTCAGCAGCCAAGACTTTGTAATGCGGTTCTTTGGCGACCTCTGATAAATAAAGGAACTACGCCGAAGGAGAATAAATGAATTATCAGCCTTTTTTTTAAATTGCAATTATGATAACATTTTTAAAAAGCGTACAGTATATCTGTAGGTTCATCTATAGGAACCTGTAGTATGCTCACTGGTCATAAATACTGTACATATATTGTACTGTGCAGTGATATTAAAATGTGCAATTAAAAGAGGGACTGAAGACGTCAAGTGATGAAGTGTTTCAGGTGTAATTTTTGCCCATTCTTCTTGCAAACAAGTCTTAAGGTGGGCAACAGTATGCATTCTTCATTGTCGCATGTTGCACTTCAAAATGTGCCACACATTCTCTATTGTAGACAGGTCGGGACTGCTGGCAGGCCAGTCAAGTACCTGAATCCTCTTTCTCCACAGCAAGGACTTTGTAATATGTGCAGAATGTAATTTTGCATTGTCTTGTTGAAATATGCATGGGTGTCCCTGGAAAAGAAGGCAGCATATTATGCTCCAAAATCTCTATGTACTTTTCAGCATTAATGGTGCATCACGGAAGTGCAAATTACCTTTGCCAAGGGCACTGACACAACCCCATACCATGACACACCCTCGCTTTTGGACTTTGGACTGGATGATTCTTTCCTTCTTTGGTTTGGAGCACACAGCGTCCATTTTTCCTAAAAAATACCTGAAATACCAGCCGGATCTCAAGAGGAATCATAACTTTTTTGTGTCTATGTTTTGTCAGTTTAGTGGCTAATTCCTACGAGTTCAGTCGTATGAAATTGTATGATTTTAAAAAGGAGGTGTGTGTCCAGGACTTTGTGTCAGAACATTCCGGATCTTTATCAGGCACCTGTGAAATCTGATCCAGCACCTCATTTTACCGATCCACCTCCTCATCCACCCTCCTCATCCGTTCGCTGTTCACTTTCACTTACTTCCCCGACTCCCCAATCCTCTTCACTTTCGTTCGTGACACCCCTCCGCCATCCAATGCCCCGCATTCCCCCGCTCGCCACTTTCGTGCTCGACACCTCTACATCCTCGGGTAACATGCCGGATCCGTTACCCCGATCTGTTCTGGGACCTCACAATTCACAAATTAAACACTGGGCATAGCACCCAACATCGCCCCTAAACCCAACCGTCATTGGGGGACGAGCAAATCGTACTAAACTGTATGAATGAGATTGTACGAATTCATACAAACTAGCCACTAAATCCAAAGTATTGCTGTGAGATCATGTTGGAAATACTGATTCATCTGACCCCAGTACACGTTTCCACTGTGTGATGGTCCATCCCAGATGCCTCTGAGCCCAGAGAAAACGACGGTACTTCTGGACACTGTTAACATAGGGCTTCCTTTTGACACAGTACAGTTTTAACTGCCCTTTGTGGATGTAACTGTGTATTGTGGTACTTGACAAAGGTTTGCCAAAGTTGTCCTTAGCCCATGTGATGACATCGCTTCTACACTCTCAGAAATAAAGGTACAGGAGCTGTCACTGGGGCAGTACCTTTTTAAAAGATACATATTTGTACCCAAAGACTCCACAGTGGTACCTCAGAGGTTCATATTAGTGCCCAAATGTACCTAAAAAGTACCTTTGAGGTACCATTATAGACCCTTCAGCTACAAATATGTTCCTTTTGAAAAGGTACTGCCCCAGTGACAGCTCCTGTACCTTTATTTCTGAGAGTGTAGATGAATGAGGATTCTTGATGCAGTCAATTGCATCAATCATTATTGATTTTTATTTATTTATTTATTTATTTATTTATTCATTCATTCATTTTCTTGTCGGCTTTGTCTCTTGCGGGGTCGCCACAGCGAAATGAACCGCCAACTTATCCAGCACGATTTTACGCAGCGGATGCCCTTCCAGCCGCAACCCATCTCTGGGAACTTCCACACACACATTCACACTCATACACTATGGACAATTTAGCCTACTCAATTCACCTGTACTGCATGTCTTTGGACTGTGGGGGAAACCGGAGCACCCGGAGGAAACCCACGCGAACGCAGGGAGAACATGCAAACTCCACACAGAAACGCCAACTGACCCAGCCCAGCCGAGGTTCGAACCTGCGACCCAGCGACGTTCTTGCTGTGAGGCAACAGCACTACCTACTGCGCCACTGCGTTGCCTTATTTATTTATTTATTTTATTTAATTTTAGTCTTGAATGTTTTTCTAACTCAGGGGTGTCCAGGGTCAGTGTCCCTGCAGAGTTTAGCTCCCACTTGCATCAACACACCTGCCAGGATGTTTCTCATATATACCTAGTAAGAGCTTGATTAGCTGGTTCTTGTGTGTCTAATGGGGTTGGAGCTAAATTTGGGCACCCCTGCAGAAATTAAGTTTATTCAAGAACAAGCTTTTATCTTGATTACAAGTTCACATTTATATCTTTAGACATTTATTTTGTTTTTCCATTGACCCTTCGCAACCTCAACCCTTCCAGACAACTGCTAAGTCTTCTTTGTGGATGCTTGCATTGGCATTTTGATAGTCAGATCTATTTTTATGAGCGTAAAGCCTGAGAGGGTTTGAATCTCATACTGTTGAACAGCTGAGAGTAAACAAGCTGGAAGGTGCACTGCTTCTTGATTAAATATCAAATTACAACCAAACTCAACAAAATCACAGTTCCTTGTCTATATCGCATTACTATGCAGTAAACACTCCCTAGATCATCTCTTCAGTCCATTTGGTATTTAAATTCACTTTATGACATTTGTGCTGAAACACACATTTTACCTTCATTATGCATATTTATGAATACAAGGGGTACCCTTTCCTGCAGTTCATTCTTTTGTTTCCTTTTCTTTGTTAAAAGTTACAGTAGTTTTTAAAGAAACTGGTAACAGTTTACATTGAGCTCTTAATAGTTATGAGAATTAAAGTACTTATTAGATAATAATAATGAATAAAGGCATAATTCACCGCAAAAAATCTATTACCTCATAGTTTATTGTCCCTTATGTGGTTTTAAATGAGTTTCTTTCTTCTGTTGAACACACAAAAAATAAATAAATAAATATATATATATATATATATATATATATATATATATATATATATATATATATATACACACACACACACACACAGTTGAAGTCAGAATTAGTCGCCCCCCTTTTATTTTTTCCCCAATTTCTGTTTAACGGAGAGAAGATTTTTTCAACACATTTCTAAACATAATAGTTTTAATAACTCATTTCTAATAACTGATTTATTTTATCTTTGCCATGATGACAGTAAATAATATTTGACTAGATATTTTTCAAGACACTTCTATACAGCTTAAAGTGACATTTAAAGGCTTAACTAGGTTAATTAGGTTAACTAGGCAGGTTAGGGTAATTAGTCAAGTTATTGTATAATGATGGTTTGTTCTGTAGACTATCGAAAAAATAGCTTAAAGGGGCTAATAATTTTGACTCTAAAATGGTTTTAAAAAAATTAAAAACTGTGTGTGTGTATATATATATATATATATATATATATATATACGTATATATATATATATATATATATATATATATATATATATATATATATATATATATATATATATATATATATATATACGTATATATATATATATATATATATATATATATATATATATATATATATATATGTATATATATATATATATATGTATATATACGTGTGTGTGTGTGTGTGTATATATATATATATATATATATGTGTGTGTATATATATATATATATATATATATATATATATATATATATATATATATATATATATATATATATATATATATTAGTATTATTATTTATTTATTTTTAAGAATATTTATTTCTGGTTCCCATTGACTTCCATATAAATTACTATGGAAGTCAATGGGTTCGAGATGCTGCCATGTTTCAAAATATTATTCCATTATTTGGAATAATATTCCGAAATACACATTGCTTTCATTAATTACTTTCATTAATCCGGATATACTATATGGGCTGTGTTTTAACTTCTATCTAAGAGCAAAGTCTAAAGTGCATGGCGCAAAAGCACTCAGGCTGTGTCCGAATCCACTTTTGCAATTTTAAACATGGAAAAATACGCTCTGCACTCTGGCGCATGGTCTAACAGGGTTGTGCTTATTCTCTTAATGATTTATTGGTGTGTTTTGAGCATAACGTGCATTAAACCAATCAGAGGATAAAGAACGAGCCTTTTCCATTTGGCCTCTTTACTTTACTTTTACACTTTACTCCTTTAATTTCGTCAAGAAAGAAAACGGTGAAAACTCACTCCAATGAAGACATGCATTTGCCTACATATTTAATTTTGTTAAAGCACAAAGATTTGTTTCAAAACTATTTCTAAATTCAGTTTTAATTTCCAGCAAATGAGTAAATAAACAATACTATTGAAGTGTGGTCAAAAAACTGAGTTATATCCAAACACACGACCTATTCTTTTTTATTTTTCTTTATTTTGAAAGATTTATTTTTGGCCCTTTTGCCTTTATTAAGTGGATAGGACAGTATTTCAGACAGGAAGTGAAGTGGGAGAGAGAGAGGGGGTAGGGACGGGAAATGTCCTCGAGCCGGGATTCGAACACTGGAAGCCCTGAAGTGCTACTGCACCATATATCAGCGCGCTAACCACTATGCTATTGCGCCGACCACACGACCTATTCTTATGCCCCATATGGTGATGCATACGTCTGCAAAACCAGACACGTGGACAATTCTAATTAAAACAAATATAATAATGCATATAATAAATACTTATAATGATAATAATAATAATAATAATAACATTATACAAATGCAAACTGTCATGAATAAACTGAAAAAGCTCCTCGAGGTGAAGAAATCATGGAGGTAGTGGATTTTATATTTATGTAGAAAATAATGTATGAAACATTTTAATCCTTTATTTTTTTCATTTGAAAAGATATTTGTGTATTGCTGTACATCCTGTGTGTATTAAACAATGTGTAAGCATTTGGACCTACATAGGCACATTACTAACGCGCTCTGCGCTGGACTTTAGACCAGATTTTAGTTGGTCAATAGCTCGGTCTATTTCAGTTCCTCAAAATAGCAACATGCCAGTAATGTGCCTTAACACACCTCCTTTATAGACCGGAACATCTATGAGTCCACAAAGTAGTGCAAGTGGATTTAAACAATGTGGCACAAAAACATGAAAATCACAGTTGCGCTGGTCTGAAAATTGCAACAAATCATGCCATACACACCTTATGCCCTATTGTGCCGGGGCAGGAATTTCTCAGAAGATTACATTATACTAAATTATATTTTTTGGTGTGTGTGTTTTTACAGGTAAATGAAGGTGTAGGTTATACAGTTGTGTTGTTAATTGTAGAGCTATTTAAAAAAAAAGAAGAAGAAGAAAAAAAAAAACAACACTGCAAGTTCTGAAAGAGATCAAACCTCAACCATGGGAAGGAATAGTAATGCAAAAGTAACTCATTACAACAAAAATTAACTAAGTAATGCAACTAATTACTTTTTTGGAGAGTAACTTGAGTGCTCATAACTTTCAAAGTAACTTTCCCCAACACTAATTACATATAGTCATAAACGCCACTGATGCGTACCAAGACCAGCGACGAGATGATCCCAAGGTTTTCATAATCCTGGACCAGGCCGTATCCTGAGCAACTGCTGTGGTGGTCATGGTGGAGTGGAGAGCATGAGACTGATTCCTGTGACGCTCCAGGGACAGACGAATCTTCGCTGATGTCCAGCATTTTCCAGCCTCCGGCGCTTAGACAGCAGCTCTGCACAAGACCTTTGGCTTAGGAGAAATGGCCGTGCCTTACTGAGCCTGGTTTCTCTCAAGGCTAAGTTTTTTCCTCGCCGCTGTCGCCACTGGCTTGCATGGTTCGAGATCTGTAGAGCTGCACCTCGATGGATTTGCTATGCAGTGTTTGGACTCTCAGTAGTGATTATTAACCCACACTGAGCTGAGCTAAACTGAACTGAACTTAAACACTGAAAACTGAACTGACACTGTTTCAATTCACTATAATCTTCTATGTGAAGCTGCTTTGACACAATCTACATTGTAAAAGTACTAGAGAAATAAAGGTGAATTGAATTGAAATGAATAAACACACTTGTTTGTAGAGCAGGTAGTTTGACCGTTTTTTTTAGCATATGTTATTCCTAGTGATTTTCCTCATAGGCAAATACATTTGATGTCCTAAAACATTTGCAGAAAAGAGTCTTCCACATTGCAGAATAAGGTCAATAGTGCTGTATTTTGTACCCCCCAACAAAAAAAAAGAGTTTCTAAAACAAACCATTCCCATTTCATGTAGTAGAAAACTGCCAAAAAGGGCAGGTTCATGTGGTATACGTCTGCCAATAGTTCTCGTAACTATGAGTACAATCTACCAGCCTAATATGCCCATTGAGGGTACAGCATCTTCTCTCAGCACTATTGATTTATTATCTAGCACAGCTGCAGTTGCTCAAATAATGTCAGTCTGGCCAATAAACTCCCGGTGAGCATTCAGGCCTCATTATTACAGTTTCACCCACCCAGTCACTGATAAACAGAGCCCGGTCTCTTAACCTGCGCCTTAACAATCTCTCTCAGTGAATTCCCGAAGCTGGGATGTTTCAGAGATCTCTTACGGTTGGCTGGAAAGGGCCGGCGCTCGGGCTAACACAATGATCAATGTGAAAATTAGGACGATTCCTCATGTGCTGGCTTGCAGACATCAGTTTGCCTTGAGTGCTGCGGTACGAGGCCACAGTCCACGTCTAATCTGTCAGCATTGGGTAAAGTGGCGACATTGCTCTCGTAAACCATAGGTGAGTAAATAGACACTTAATCATCTGTGTCTGTCTGCTAACGCTGCAAGGACATTAGAGCAACAGGAGAGAACTGCCACGCAGGGACAATAGTGCAGCGCGCTAAACTGCTGAACGGAGGAAAATCTGCTCACAGTTCACAAATGTGTATATTTCTGCAAAAATAAAAACAGATGACCTCTTTCAAAAGCGAACAGTTTCACGTCCAGATCGCACGATGACACGGTCAGCTTATATTTTACAACTAAATCAAGAAACCAAGAAAATAAGTCAGTTGGTAATTCTAATAGTTATCGTCATGACAGTTGCTGAGACTTTTATTTCAGTATGTTGATGCACTTCATACTGAAATGGAATATCGATTAGGAAGTGAGGTTTCTTTTTGTGCATCATTCCCTAATGCTGAGTAAGGCTGTGCGGTTAATTGAAATCATATCTGTCGCAAGGGGGCGTGGCCAAGAGCCGTGGGAATGAAACAAGGCTCGCCACAGATGAGAAACACCTGTGGCTCACACCTCGAATCCCACGGAAGGAGCTCTGGACTATAAGAAGAGGAACGATGACAGAGGAGGACGAGAGAGGACCGGGCCCGGACATATTGTTTTACTTTTGTTTTCAGTTTGATGGCAGTCTCCGTAGGAGCTGCCGTCCGTTTGTTTTGGTTTAGACGGCAGTCTCCGCGAGGAGCTGCCATCGCTTTTATTAATAAAAACTTCGTCGGTTCTCCGCCTCCTTCTTCCCGGCAGCCAGGTGGCTGTAAACTTCATTACAGTGGTGCTGAAACCTGGGAGAAGGAGGGACACGTTGTCCAGTTGCCCTCACCGCTGAGAGGGAGGGCAAGTGTTCAGGAGTTAACCCAAGTGGGAGAGAAACCCATTCGTCTGCCAGAGTGCCGGGGCGGCCCGAGGCTGGCGAGGAAAGGATCTGCCTGCTGCCGTCTCTCAGCATGGGGAGGAGCAGGGGACGCGGGGCTCCCCACCGGAAGGGAAAGAGCTAAAAGGGAGCCATCCCAGAGAGCCCGGGGGAGTCGCCGCGATCAGCCATGCATCCTCCACCGAAGCGGGAGCGGAGCAGGAAACCAGAAAGGCTGCCAGCCAGCCAGGAGAACCGCCGCCGAACACCAGAAGACAGACAGGTGGATAGATTCCTTCACAGGGCTCCCAACACGTCGTCGCATCTCTCAGATGGTTAAGGACCGAGTGGCAGCGTGTCTGGAGAACTGAACCCCAAATTTTTCATTTATTTTTTCTCAGTCTACTCTGTCTTTCCTCCTTTTTTCTCCATCGGGTATGTGGAAAGGGGGCGTGGCCGAGAGCCGTGGGAACGAAACGAGTCCTGCCACAGATGAGAAACACCTGTGGCGCACACCTGCCACCTGCTCTGGACTATAAGAGGAGGAACGATGGCAGAGGAGGACGAGAGAGGACCAGGCCCGGATATATTGTTTTACTTTTGTTTTCAGTTTGACGGCAGTCTCCGTGAGAAGCTGCCTTCCGTTTGTTGTGGTTTAGACGCCAGTCTCCGTGAGGAACTGCCTTCCCTTTGTTGTGGTTTGTTGTGGTCCCTTTGATTAATAAAAACGTATTAAAAGTTTGTCGGTTTTCCGCCTCCTTCTTCCGGGCGGCCAGGTGGCTGTGAAGATCATTACAGTATCGATATCGTGATTTGGACATGCCTTACAGCATGATTTTTCCGCACTGTGGTATTTGAACCAATCATAAAACAGCGCGCCTAATCATTTCAATTCAATTTATTTCTATAGCGCTTTTACAATGTA